>JAVIWB010005872.1:0-600000 GCA_031893035.1 Dermolepida albohirtum | reverse complement strand
AAGATAATGTTTCAATTGCCAGATCCTCTTTTAATTGAACATTTTCACGAAGAAATGTATTTATAGCCTAGCTTATGTGTAGCTGATGTATTAATAGTTAATATCTACTATAATTGATTATCTTATTGCTCATGTTATTGCATGCACATTTTATTTTTCAGATATAAGAAGATAAGAGCTATTTCGAAATATTTACGACACAATATATTGTATATAATTTTCTTACATATTATATGCTTAGTTATATACTTAGACTTGAAGTCTGTCTAATATATGGAGTTGAGATATTTCTCCCGTGGGACAAGTTGTAACAAGGCGAGCATACGACAAACAACCGACCTTGCGATGCATGCGTTATTGATATCATTTATGTTTCTCTTTATGAATAACATACATTCACAACTGTTGTTGAGTAGTGCAAAATGCATGCGTTATTTATATCACTTATATGTTCTGTAAATAACACGCTTGCATTATTTACAGCTGTTGTTGCGTAGCGCAAAATGGATAATACTGATAAAATGTCTGCAGCGTGATGTAAGTTTCCACATCTGTCTCAGAGTGCAACGTATGGCGTGCTGAAAAGATGTTTTTATATTTAGAAAATGACAGTTCGACATCTACGGATGTAATACGCGCATAATTAAAATAATCTTTAGAAATTGATAATGTATCTATACACTTATCATCACAAATTTGCTTTAATCTTGTAAATTAACATTTTTGTTTATAACGCTCTCGAATTTTTCTATAACACAAATTTTTATGTTACTTGTAGCACATTGACTCCACTAAAGACAACCCAGTGTTTTGAAATTTCTATATTGAGTAAAATAAACCTTTATAATTGCAGTAAATTTGTTTTAAATCCGTGTCGATTTGAATCTTTTTAGCTTTCCTTAATTGCTGCAGCTGCTCTGGGTTTGAATCCTAGAACCACAGATTTTAGTTATTGGAGATTATCGCAATAAGAGAAAGCTGCTTTCAACCATATTCCCCAACGTGTGAGAATTGGCTCCGGTGGCTCAGGAATACCGAGGCACAGTCTGTGGAATTCTCGAATTCCTTTAGGAGATTTCAAAAGCATTTTTGGTATTTAAAACTAATGCATCCACCTGTGGATAACATAGTCCAATATTTTGAGCTACGATGGGCTCAGTTATTCATTAGCAGTTAGAGTGTAAAGCGCTTGCGATGGAATCGTGGTCACGAAATAAGATAAGGGCAGTTTTGCGTTATAATTTTGTGCGTGGTTTAAACATAGACCAGTGCTTCGAAGAAATGATTCTTGCACTAGGTGATGTTTGTCCACATCGCACAACTTTTATATATTCAGGTGGTATGGAGAATTCCAAAGGAGAAATTTAACTGTGGAGGATGCTGAAAAGTCGGGAAGGCCACGAACATCAGTTACGGGGGAAAACGTTACTACTGTGAGGAAAATGCTTGGCGAGGACAGGCGAGGGACCTTCCTGCAGGTAGTGGGTACGTCAGGCCTAAATGCAACAGCAATTCGTTCGATTCTGCATGATCATTTACACGTGAAGAAACTTTGTTCTTTCTAGGTGCCGCATCGACTGACTGAAGAGCAGATGACACGACGTGTGACTTGGTGCCGGGAGATGTTTAATAAGGGACAATCTCGACAACATCGCGATAGGTGAGGAGACTTGGATGTGCCGACTAAAGCTCAAAACAAAGGTTGGGTCTTTGAGAGACACCCGTAGTTGTCAGCAAATCCCGATCTGTAAAGAAGAAAATGATAGCTGTATTTTTCAAATCGAGTGGAATTGTGGAACGCGTCGTCTTGGACACACAGGAGACGGTCACATCTAAGTAGTATACTGAACAGTACCTGCCTAAAGTCACTGGATCTATGAAGAACCTGCGGCTATTCAAGAATGGACACCTGGTTCCTCCATCACGATAATGCTCCAGCTCACCGCGCCAAAGCCTGTACCGAATATTTGATAAGGACAAGATTGAAACTTCTCGAGCACCCTCCCTACAGTCCAGATCTTGCTCCCTGCGACTTTATACTGTTTCCGCATGTGAAAATGAAGGTAAAAGGGAGGCGGTTTTCCAGTGATGAGGACCTTCTGCAGGCTTGGGACAACGAGTGTGCTTTAGTCCATAGTGAAGCTTGGCAGAACTGGTTCAAAGATTGGTTTGGGAGGATGGAGGGGTGTATTGAGTGTAGAGGAAATTACTTTGAAAAAATTAAATAAACAAGGCTGTATTGCAAAACTTTCCTGGTACCCTTTGTATATGATTTTGCAGTCGTGTTTGTTCGAGCACAGTAGCGTTTTTTCGCGAACTTTACAGTATATCTTAGCACCATTATAATATAAATCGGGAAATTCATCAATAAACTGTCGCATTGCGTGAAACAATAACCTTGTCTTTCACATTTTACACGCGCCCGTCATACTTAATAATTATACGTTTTCTTTATATACAAATTCGCTCGCTACTAACTTATAATTCTACGCTTCATCTATTACATTACACCGTTGGAGGGCGCTGCGTACTCAGTATGAACCTGGCTAACGGGAAGACATCCCAACTCTACTAATAACTTTATAATTGACAAAATGCTTTCTTGAACTCAGGCTGTTCAATTTTACAATAAAAGTGGTTTTGCAAATATCTCCGAAATGAAATGTTTAATTATTTTTCTGTTTTCGTCACCTCAATTGAAACAAAAATATACCATCAAGTTGATTATTTAATCAACTTAAAATTATCAATGGTGTACGCTTAATTTTGAACATCGTGTATAGCTTCTGCTCCGACAAAGACAACAAAAAAACAATAATATACAAAATGTTTGCAGTTTTCTGTGTACCATTTCCCAACGCTATACTATTTGTAATATTAATTGGAGCAGTTGTGGATAGAAATCTGCTAATTGCTTCGAATTGTGTTACAGAAATGAAGACAGTTGTTTTATAATTGTAATAAAATCAAACCGAAAGGTGTTACAATGATATTAACTGCAAACAAAGTTTTAAAATACTTTATTTTATTTTCGAGGAAAGTCATTTACCTAATCCTGAATTTCCTTATTTCAGCGAGTAAGATTCGGGAAAAATTTAAACGTATTTCTCATATAAGCTGCGCAAAAGAAACATTTAAATACATGTAAATTTTACAGAATATACGATACATAAGAAAGCCATAAAAAATACAATATAATGTATATTTTGGGGACTTTGTTTTACAGGATATGTGACTAAAAAGAATAAAAGCTTTCAATATCGTTAGTTCGGATGAGGAAAGCTTTTAGGCCGTAAACAACAACGAACAACGAAATCTATTTTCGAATAATTTTTCACGTTTATGCCCAGAATGGAACGTTTCCTATTGCGCTTTTTAACCGATAAGTTAAACGAACGCTTTGAGATTCTGATCATAACTAATTTGATCTGCAAGTGATGATAAAGTTATGAGAATTATAAAATTATAACACTCCATCTTTTCAGCTTCTCTTAGTTGGAATTGTAAAGGATTTTACAATGTACGCTGGTGGTCCCAGAAGTACTCAACCCAACAAAGAAAACACAAAAATTTTGGAAAGAAATATATTTATTTCTCAACATAATCTCCTTTCAGCCCTATACACTTTTCCCAGCGATGTTCAATAAGTTCGATACCTTTTTAAAATAAGAACTGTCTTGCTCCTCAAAATAGCCATTAACTGTCGACATCACTTCTTCATCGTTGGAATATCTTTGACCACTGAGTCATTTTTTCAAGTTTGGGTACAGAAAATAATCCAAGGAAGTTAATCTGGTGAGTAGGGTGTATGAGGTGGCAATTTAGACTTTAATTCATTAATTTAGTCCATTGCAATAATGGATTTGTGAACTGGTGCATTGTCTTGATGAAACAACACTTCCTTCTTAGCCAAATGCGGCCGTTTTTGCTTGATTTCTTTGCTCAAACGTTAGTCAATGAAAATTATTCTACACGTATCCCAAAAAACCAATGCCGTGACCTTGCCTGCAGATGAAATGGTTTTCGCCTTCTTTGGAGCCGGTTCTCTCTTTTGAGTCCATTGTTTTGATTGTTCTTATGTTTCGGGTGTGAAGTGATGGACCCATGTCTCATCCATGGTTATGAAACGGCGCAAAAATTCTACTTTGTTGCTGTGAAACTTCTCTTAATATTCAATTGAAACATCTTCACGACACTGTTTTTGCTCGGGTATTAGCAAACGCGATACCCATCTTGCACACAGCTTTCTCATGTCCAAATTTTTAAATAACAAGCGATGTACCGCACTTTTTGAAATATCTACAATATCTGCTAGCTCGTGTACTTTCAGTCGACGATCATCTAGTACCGCTTTGTGGATTTTCTCCGCCATTCTGGAGTCGTCACCTCATTTAGTCGACCACTGCGATGCTCGTCTTGGCAGCACGTGCGGCCTCGTTTAAGCTTTGCTACTCAATATTTCACTGTTGTAAACGAAGGAGCAGACTGACACAGAGCAGAATCCAGTTCAGCTTTTATATCGGTTGAGCTGAAGCCTTTCAAATAAAAGTATTGTACCACGAAACGGTTTTCTCCATTTTTTAAAAATTAACTGAAAACGTTCATTATTGATGGCTGTCAAACAAATACTAAACAACTAGCGGCGCCTTCAAACTTGTAATATATACTTTATAGGTTATGTACTTTCTAATACACTGATATTTTTCAAACAACTACCGCCATCTCTCGGTCAGGCCGGGTACTTATGGGACCACCCTCGTAGTGTTCAGGTGAATTTCGCTATGAAACCAGTATCGGCGGAAATTGACATGCCGACACGAAAGCTTATAATTAAGTTATGTTGTGGAGGAAAATGGTAGTTTAGCAAGCAGGACTCATTCCACAACTCGAAAAGTAATAAACAAGTATAAATATGAAGGAACATTACAAAATAAATTGGGTCACAATAAGAGAGCAGTCGACATTGGAGAAAATTAAATCCGGAAGTCTTGAATTATTATTAATAAAACTATTATGTTGTGATAAGTTAAGCGTAGACATAAAGCTAAGCAAGGCCATTTTTTCTGGTCATTACTACATGGAGAATATACAGTGTGTATCAGCGAAATGGAATAAATTCGATAATAGTTAAATGCAAGGGTGTTCGAAAAAACGCTCGGACACGTCGATTGGGATTTTTAGTTGCGTATTTTTTTAAATAAAAAGTTTATATACAGGGTGTGTCATGTAAAAGTGGTCAATACCAACTTTCTAATTTTAAATACAACTCCCTGTCAAATATTAAATTTTTGAATTCTTTAGAAAATTCCAGACATATTTCATGTACAATGTCCTATACCTATCTTCGACTGTTTCGGAAATATTAAATGTTTTCAGATTAATAATTTTGTTTACAATTAAAATAAGATTTTCACATAATAGTTTGAGATTTTCACATAATAGTTTGTTTACCGAACTATTAAGTGAAAATCTTTAATTGTACTTGTACTTCGTTTTAAAATACCTTGTCTTAGCAAAGTGTTGTCAGTGTCATAACTGTTTGAATTTCGTTAACTACATTTCAGCAAAATTGTTTATTTAACAGAAATGCACAAAATAACAATTCTGCAGATGATTGGTTATGGAGATAACACACGGACACAAATGGAAGTTGCTCACTTATTTCATGAGAAATTTTCAAATTTGCCGCCTATATCCCAATGAACAATTAGTAAAATAGAAAAGCAGTTTCGCGAGTTTGGACATGTAAGGCAAATAAAAAAAGCAGCTGCGAATGCAGTAAGTAATGATACCAAACTGGATATTGTGCTTGAGTTTGAAGAAAATCCGCATACTTCTAGTAGACAAGCAGCGTCAATGTTCGATGTTTGCCATTCATCGATTACTCGTACATTAAAAGAAAATAAAATGCATCCCTATAAAATTATACCAACTCAGGAGCTCATGGAAGACGACTTTGATGGGAGAACGTATTTTTGTGAACAAATGATGACAATGTTAGATAACAATGTGATCCAATTAGAACATATTTTATTTTCTGATGAGTGTACCTTTACGCTTCACGGTCATGCTAATCGTCAAAATTCCCGCTATTGGTCCAGGGAAAATCCTCACTGGATGAGGGAAGAACATACGCAATACCCTGAGAAGGCTAATGCTTGGGCAGGAATTGTTGGAGATCATATCGAAGGTCCTTTTTTCATTGATGGAAATTTGAATGGCGACAATTATTTAGCATTGCTTCAAAATAATCTCGTGCCAGCTTTGACAAACTTATATCCTGATCTAGCAAACCCACAAGTTTCAGTAAATACGATGTGGTTCCAGCAAGATGGAGCACTACCCCATTACCAAATCAATGTCCGGCAGTACCTCAACCAAATATTCGATGGAATGGCTAGCACAATCCTCTGATCTAGACTTAGACTTCTTCTTATGGGGATATGTCAAGAGTATAGTATACAAAACTAAACCCCTCGACTTAGCTGACTTAAGAAGACGAATAATAGTTACGATTAGATCGGTCACACCTGAGATGTTGAGCAACGTTAGAAAAAATTTTTATTTAAGATTAGGATGTTGTCAAGACGTTTGCGGCGAACATTTTGAACATCTCCTACAGTGACATTAATGTTTTTCTTATTATTTTTTACATTATCAAAAATTTTTGAAATTAATCTGAAAACATTTAATATTTCCGAAACAATCGAAGATAGGTATAGGACATTCTACGTGAAATATCCAAAAATTTAATATTTGACAGGGTGTTGCATTTAAAATAAAAAAGTTGGTATTGACCACTTTTACATGACAAACTTTTTATTTAAAAAAATACGCAACTAAAAATCCCAATCGACGTGTCCGAGCGTTTTTTCGAAAACCCTTCCATTTAATTATTATCGAATTTATTCCATTTGGCTGATACACACTGTATAATAATATAATAAAGAAAATGATTAATGTTGTTGACAAACTACTACATTCACAACTGTTTATGTTTCATTTTTATGGTAAGTTATATTTTTAAGCTGTGTTCCCCGCTTTGGCGGGATATTTGAATCACTCCTTCTTATTCTGAGACAAGGTATAGCAACAGCCATTTAGTTTAGTTATAAACTTTAATTTTCATATACATTGAAATATTATTTGTTTTTAGATTGAATAAAAATTTCTTAAAAATAATATATGTACGTCGTTCTAGTTTCTTATTGCTGGTACCCTCAATTTCGCTCGTAACTGTACAGGTTGGTAGAAAAGTTTTGAAAGCAAACATGAAACAATGTGAATTTTTTAATGAAATTAGTTTTTTTATTCAATGCAATCTCCCTCAACTTCAATACATTTATTCCAATGATCCTCCAATAATTTTATACCATCTCTGTAATGATTTTCTGGAAGCTCTGCAAAATACTGTTCCACGGCTGAAATAGCTTTTTCATTCGATGAAAAACGCTTTCCACGAACGAATTGTTTCAAGTTTCTAAAGAGGTAGTAATCACTCGGAGCCAAACTGGTGAATACGGTGGTTGTTCAAGCAATTCGTACTTTAATTCATTCAATTTAGCCATCGTCAAAACACTTTTGTGTGAAGGCGCATTGTTTCGATGAAATATTATTTTTTTTTCGCTAAACCAGGTTTTTTTTCACGAATTTTTGCATCCAGTTGATCTAAAAGGTTAGAATAATACTCTGAGTTAATCGTTTTACCTTTTTCAAGATAATCAATCGATAAAATTCCTTTTGCATCCCAAAACACTGATGCCATAACTTTTTTGCCGATCGTCCTGACTTCACCTCTTTTGAAGTTGAACAACCAACCGTAGTCCACTGTAATCGTTCTTGTTTCAATTTAGGATCATGGTGGTAGATCCAAGTCTCATCCATAGTTATAAATCGACGTAAGAAATCGGTTTTATTCCGCTTGAAACGCACCAAGTTACGCTGAGAAATTTGTTTTCGATCCAGTTTTTGTTGAATTGTTAACGAATGCGGTACTAACTTTCGAAACAGCTTTTTCATATGTAATTCTTCATGTAAAATATGGAGTACTCGTTCGTCTGAGATGCCTATGGTATTAGTAATTTCACGCTTAGTCAAATTCGGATCTTCACTAACCATATTATGTACTTGCTCAATGATTTCTGCTGTTGTTGCAGTTTTTGGTCGTCCACTACGTGGTTCATCTTCAACACTTATACGACCACGTTTAAACTCTAAAACCCATCGATGTACTGTTGGAAATGAAGGAGCACATTCCTTTAACACGTTCACCATTTTTGTATGAATCTCTATTGCTGATAAACCTTCCAAAACAAAGAATTTTATCACAGTTTTTTCCATTGCTAAAAAACACACCGACACGTCTAATTCAAATGGATTGCTAACAATGAATGAATTGACAGATCGAGATAAAATTTTTAGTGTGTTCATATGACACATGAAATATTAAAACTAGATTTTCACTTTGATGTATACTTTTACATGAGACGTGTAATGTTCATGCTTTAAACCTTGTACCACAATGTATTCGACAATGTTATGCAGAGGTGAATGCATTAACTTTAAATACCAAGCGCATTTTTGAAATCTGTCAAGTGAATTCAAGAATTCCACAGAAGGTGTCCCGGTATTTCCGGGCCACCAGAGCCAATTCTCACACATTGGCGAACATGGTTGAAAGCGGTTGTCTATTATTGCAAGAGTTTTCAACAAATAAAATCTGTGATTTTACGATTCAAACTTAACGCTGTAACAATTAAGGGAAGCCAGAAATGAGTTGTAAATACTCCCGTTAAAACTTTAATAGAAAGATTTCAGAACAATAGGTTGTCGTTAGTGCAGTCAAAGCAAATTGTGAACGACGTACATACACTTACTACTATGTGCTATGTATAAGTGACATAAAAAATATGTGTGTTTTAGAAAAGTTCGAGAATGTTATATACAAGGATTCTGAGTTTATTAGATTAAGACAAATATGTGATGATGCGTGTATTGATCCGTTATCTATTTTTAAAAATTATTTTAATTATGCGCGTATTACATCCGTAGATGTTGAGATGTCATTTTCTAAATGTAAAAATATTTTTTCAGCACGGTGTATGTTGCTCTCCGAGACAGATGTGGAAACTTACGTCATTCTGTCGACATTTTGTCGGTCTTATCCATTTCACACTACGCAACAATAGCAGTGAATAATGTAAATGTTATTCATAAAAAGAAACATAAGTGATATAAATAATGCATCGCAAGGTCTCCCGTTTGCGCATTCGTCTTATTACGATCCTGTCCCTTGGGAAAACTATTCCAACTCCAGTTATAATATTAAGATTATTTTATATTAGTTACGTCTCTCCAAACCCCGTATAAATCATCCAAGTCATGCGATAGAATTTAAACTAGAAATAGCAGATATTATGTGTGATACGTGATGGTATTCCAACTGAGCGCAACGTACGAAAAAGCATCTATATAAAAGAAAATAACACCAAGAGGAGAAGCGCACTATCAAAAGAATAATCAGGGCATTCCGCGTACAGGAAGTGGGTAGTCATTTCGTCCAATGAAAATGCAAATTCCCAGTTCCCAGAGCATCAGAAGTAATGACACTACACTATGTGAGTTGAAAACGTCATCGAAGACGATCCAGCATCATCGTCGTGGCGTCGGACTAGAGCGTGGGGGTGTCCCTGCCAGAGTACGTCTCGACGCTGATAACCGACGCGCAGTATATGCCGCGACGCCGACCGTTAACTGAAGCGAACCACTTTACGCACTCTACAATTCGAAGATCTTTTCGCGATATTAAAAGCGCGCTTGCATTGTATGGTATATTAACTTGACAACACATGAAAGAAATTTAAGTTGGCCGTGTTCATTTATTTTTTGTTTAACTTTTTCGAGTGTTTTTTCATAGCCGGTGATAAGTACGACTTACTTTAATACTGTTTTTTTGTTTATCGTAATTTTTTTAAAAAGTATATGTTGTATAAACACGAAAAGGTAGTGCACATTTTCGCAAATTTATTCTGTGTTTAAAATAAACTGCAGTGCATTTGGTTGTTTTAATTTGTTTCGTTATATCAGGCCTCTATTTTGTTTAGTTTTGATTTACTCTTCTTTCTAATACACGTAAAGTGCAGAAGATTATTGAATTTACTGGTAAGTTTATCATATTTTTATCTTGTTTCTAAATGTATTTAATGCTATGACCGTGGCACAATTAATGAATGAAATTAACAATTTAAATTTTGCAATGAATATAATTGTAATTTTTACTTAAATTTGTAATTTAAAATTGTATATATTATATCGTATGTTTCTTGAATATCCTTTTCAATATTTGCATATTATATTTGAAGATGCACAGTCAATAACAAAAGTGTCCGTACATCCTGTGAATGTTTAATATCATGAAATATCATTCGTTCATGACGAAGGATATTTATTCCATTTAATAACGCTGAAAAACCTTTAAAAACTTTTAATAACGATATTAAAACCGTTATTATTCACAACTGCAAAAGAAATTGCATATATTCTGTGTCATTTCAATAAAGATCTAAATAAAAATTGTACGCGTCCTTTTTACAATTGCCTAATCTTCAAAAACCCTGTTAATGTGCGAGCAGTTGTAACAAACACAAATTTAATATTCTGTAGGCAGGGGGATGTGCGAGAAAAAAATTCCGTAAGCTTGGCAATCTGAGGTATAGAGCGATGTGCATTTGTTAATTTGAAACATTTTTAACTTGAAATTGATTCAGTAACACATTCTTAAGCTGTGGCAGTCATGTAAAGGGGTTGGTACATAACGTGCTAATATAAGTATTATCAATTATGGAACATCTGGTATATAATGTGGTAATATATTATCAATTGTTATCAAATCATCGGCGTCCTTCCAATTAACAGTATTACTTGCGCACTATCTATGAATATTTTGAACTTGTTTAATTTTATGTAATGATTTCTTTCGATTTGTTAATTAGTTGCGCCCAAAATCCAAATATTCAGTTGCATTTTGTGGCATTTTAATAAGGTCTGAATAAAAGTTGCACATGTTTTTATTTTATCCAATTTCTTTTGCCTATTCTTCAAAAATTTTATTAATGTGTGAAATTTAGAATCCCAAAAGCAGGGGGTCTACGGGAAAAAACCGCAAGTGGTCTTCGGGGCGATTTATTTGCCATATCGCAAGTGGTCTTCGGGGCGAAAATTTTGGCAATCTTTGGAATTGAGTAATCCATATTTATTTGCTAATTAATTGCGATAGAGTTTTGGGCATACGTTCTTTAGACATTTTTAACTTAAAATTGCTTCAGTAACACATCCTTAAGCTGAAGCAATTATGTCATGGGAGGTCCGGTATATAATAAGCTAATATATTATCAATTGCTGTCAAATCGTCATCGTCCTTCCAATTAACAGTATTATTTGCGCACTATCTATGAATATTTTGAACTTGTTTAATTTTATGTAATGATTTCTTTCGATTTGTTACGCCCAAAATCCAAATATTCAGTTGCATTTTGTGGCATTTTAATAAGGTCTGAATAAAAGTTGCACATGTTTTTATTTTATCCAATTTCTTTTGCCTATTCTTCAAAAATTTTATTAATGTGTGAAATTTAGAATCCCAAAAGCAGGGGGTCTACGGGAAAAAAATTCCGCAAGTGGTCTTCGGGGCGAAAATTTTGGCAATCTTTGGAATTGAGTAATCCATATTTATTTGCTAATTAAGCGATAGAGTTTTGGGCATACGTTCTTTAGACATTTTTAACTTAAAATTGCTTCAGTAACACATCCTTAAGCTGAAGCAATTATGTCATGGGAGGTCCGGTATATAATAAGCTAATATATTATCAATTGCTGTCAAATCGTCATCGTCCTTCCAATTAACAGTATTATTTGCGCACTATCTATGAATATTTTGAACTTGTTTAATTTTATGTAATGATTTCTTTCGATTTGTTACGCCCAAAATCCAAATATTCAGTTGCATTTTGTGGCATTTTAATAAGGTCTGAATAAAAGTTGCACATGTTTTTATTTTATCCAATTTCTTTTGCCTATTCTTCAAAAATTTTATTAATGTGTGAAATTTAGAATCCCAAAAGCAGGGGGTCTACGGGAAAAAAATTCCGCAAGTGGTCTTCGGGGCGAAAATTTTGGCAATCTTTGGAATTGAGTAATCCATATTTATTTGCTAATTAATTGCGATAGAGTTTTGGGCATACGTTCTTTAGACATTTTTAACTTAAAATTGCTGCAGTAACACATCCTTAAGCTGAAGCAATCATGTCATGGGAGGCCCGGTATGTAATAAGCTAATATATTATCAATCGTTATCAAATCATCATCGTACTTCCAATTAACAGTATTATTAGCGCACTATCTATGAATATTTTGAACTTGTTTAATTTTACGTAATAATTGAAATACGTTTCGATTTGTTTCGCCCAAAGTCCAAATATTCACTTGCATATTGTGGCATTTCAATAAAGGTCTGAATAAAAGTTGTACATGTTTTTCTTTTATCCAATTTCTTTTGCCCAATCTTCAAAAACTTTATTAATGCGAGAGAAGCTGTAAGAAACACATTTGACGTTAAAGGATTTAGAAAGATTTAATATTCTGTAGGTAGGGGCTCTACAGGAAAGAAAATTTCGGAAGTGATCTTCGGGGCAAAGAAGTTTGGGAATCTTTAGCAGAGATGCGAACTGTATTTGTTAATTATTTCTTGTTTGTAATTTTATATTGTGATACTGCATGCATTTTTTTCTAAAGATTAAATCAGAAATGTTTTCCGATCATGTGACCACCGTCGTATAAAATAAGATGTGGACAGAAAGTGAGGATGTCAAATTAAATACTATATATTGGTGTCAGATGCAACAATGTACTGTATACCTGACCTGTAACCCTGTAATTAACAAATGTAAAAGCTGCTTTTCCCAATATCCCTAAGCTGGCCCAGTTACTTTATGTGTCCTTAAAAGTTGTGTTTATGTTCGCGCCCGTATTCCCCTTATGGTACTATTTATAATTACTCGTTGTACTTTAAAATGGATTGTACATGTTCCTAATACATTAAAGAAATATATAATTTCATAAGATTTAAAATATTTTGAAAAAAGGTGCAGATATATACATATGCCTAATAGAGTTATTCAAGCGGCGTGCATCTCATGAAATATATAGTTTAGATCAGGAATATTTTCTGATCACGTGATCACTGTCGTATGAAATAAGATGTCGACAGGACGGGAGGATGTCAAATTAAATACTATATTTATACTGCTGTCAGATGCGATAATGTACTATATACCTAACATGCGAACCTGTAAATAACAAACGTAAAAGCTGCCTACGTAGGTTACCTAAGTGTAAATTACAAGCATGATAAATAAATATGATAAATTAGCTGTTAGGTCAATAACAAATAACAGCGGTAAAACACAAGGAATATAACAATACCGGAACCATAGGAAAAACAAACTTCACAAGTCAAAAGTCAAAATACTATTTTATCTGTATTATACGTGACACACATGCGTCTAATGTACATGCTCTGCATACGTCTGTTTCTATTTTTTCACGATTTCTTGATAAGACGTAGCGCGTAACACTATTAGAAAAATGCTTGCGTATATGTTCGTGTTTTGCAGCGTTATTGGTACACCGGCAAACTTTCGTGGTTTATATTATATTATATATATATATATATATATATATATATATATATATATATATAGACAGTATGCGTTTATGCTTATATTAGTCATTTTTAGAGTTATCAAAGAATTCAAATGGTTTTCGTTTCGTTGAAGTTATTTTAAATAGAACACGATATGCATTGAAACATCTCTCCAAATGAGATGGGTATTTTCTGACTGTACTTTTTCCACCAACACTCTGCATATGATTCCAACAGCCTCGCAATATCACGACCCCTCAATTATATTCGATTAAAAAGTTATTACGAAAATATAAAATATTATATACGAGGAGAATGACACATAGGTGGCGCTCTAATTGATAAAACAAATACACTGTAATTTAGGCTGCCTATTTATATGTTTACATTCCGATATTTGGATAAATCGGTTGATTAGTTTATTTTTGACAGCTGATTGCAAAAGAAGCAACACGTCGCTTTGTTAAAATGGAAAAAGCAGAGTATCGTGCGGTGCGGTGATTAAATACTTCGTATGAAAGCTACCGAAATAAAAGATGAGTTACGGAAAACATTAGGTGAATCTGCTCCATCATCCGCCACAATAAGTAGATGGGTAAATGAATTTAGACGTGGTAGAACAAGCTGTGTTACGCAAGATTGACGACTCAAAGTGAGAGAGATAGCAGACATGGTAAACATTTCAACAGAACGCGTACACCACATTTTAATGAAAGAATTGGGACTTTCCAAGTTTTCGGCAAGACAGGTGCCGCGATTGCTTACGACTGATCAAAAGTTCACTCGTTTGCGCATTTTCAATGAGTGTTTGGACCTTTATAAGCAGAATCCGATTGATTTTTGTAGGCGATTTGTTACTTGCTATGAAACTTGAATACACTACAGTACACCCGAAACTAAACAACAGTCGAAACAATGGTTAGAACGTGGTTCTGCACCTCCAAAGAAAGCGAAAACCACTTGGTCGGCAAACAAGGTGATGGAATCAATTTTTAGGGATTCAAAGGGCATTTTCCTCATTTATTACCTTCAGGAAGGTACTACAATAAACGGACAATATTATGCAGAACTTCTACAAAAATTAAACGTTGAGATTCGTGCTAAACGGTCAGGAATGGCAAAGAAAAAGATTCTGTTTCACCAAGAGAACGCTGCCTCGCATACTAGCACAGTTGCGATGTCCAAAATCCACGAGTTGCATTTCCAATTAGTACCGCATGCGCCTTCTTCGTCGGATCGAGCCCCTTCCGACTTCCACCTTTTTCCAAAATTGAAAACGGCACTAGGTGGAAAGAAAGTTTCGTCTAACGACGAGCTTATCATCTTCGTAAATGAGTATTTTGCAAGCCTTCCGGAATTGCATTTTAGAGATGGCATTGGAGCACCGTTGGAATAAATGTATTGCTCTTTTTTGAGAATATATTGAAAAATAATATTTTGTATTTAAAAAATTCGTTTTTCTTTTGCATTCTCACTACTTGTCAAACTACCCTCGTATACTCGTATATATAAACAGCGGTAAAATACAAGGAATATAAGAACATCGGAACACTAGAAAAAGCAAACTTCATATGTCAAAAGTTAAAACATTATTTTATCTATATTATACGTGATACATGTGTACATGTGTGTGCACAATTCTTGGCAAGACGTAGCACGTAACTATTAGAAAAACGTTTTTAGAGGTTTTTTAGAGTTTTTTAACGTTGCTAAATGGAAGTAAATATGTTTTATCATAGCCAGATGTTCACATTTGAAAATATTCAGCATTCACAGGTGTACGAATGTCGATTCGATTGTGAATGTGAATGTGATTGATTTGAATAAATAAATGTTTATTTTCAACGAGTTTAAAATCCAGGCCCAGGAAATTGAACAAATTATTGTTGGAACCACCAAAGTTTGCCGATGTATCAATAACGCTGCAAAATACGAACATATACCGGCATTTGTCAAATTCATCGGTAGTCGCACGTGTTGAAGAAGTAAAGGGCCTTCTTCAACACATGTGACTATCAATGACTGACAGAAGACTTCTAGCACTGCTTCGAACAAAGGAAGATTCGCATGGGGCGTTGTAGGGATGGAAGAGGGGTGTATATTAAAGGTGATTATAAGTAATTATGTATGAAATCAAAATAAAATGTTTTACAGCGTCAGTCTCGTTATTTAATAGCTACACCTCGTACCTTGTCTCAGAATAAGAGGAGTGATTCAAATCTTGCGCCAAAATAGCATATATTTTTACGAGATTTCATTGGTTCTTGAACAGGCAAGTTGAATATGGATAAATGAATGCTAGATATCCGCCATTTTTCATAACCTGTAAATGTTTAGTTACATTTTTGCATTGTTTTATTTTAATAATATTTAATCTTAATTTTGGATAGGTTGTACATATTAATCCAAAAAGTAACGTTTGTACAATCATACTTCCACAAACTACTACATTCACAACTGTTTATGTTTCATTTTTATGGTAAGTTACATTTTTAAGCTACGCGTTCCACGTTTTAGCGAGATATTTGAATTACTCCTTATTCTGAGACAAGGTACAGAGATTTTTAACGTTGTTAAAGGGAAGTAAATACTATGCTTTATTATAACCGGATGATATTTAACATTGACCGGGTGTTCGAACACTTTTGTGACTGACTGTGTGTTGGAAAACATGGTTACAGACACCGTTTTATTATTTCCAACATTAATAACAAACAATAAACTTTATTTTACATTATTGGTGACACTGTAGATTAATAGCAGAGAATTTTTTTATATCATCTGCATAACAGTTTTCAAGTAGTTATTAGCGGCTTTTAAAGTTGTTAAATTAATGTAAAATATTTTATCATAGCCAGATGTCTACATTTGATAGTATTCTATATTCACAGTGTACGAACACTGTGACTGAGTGTATATTCCAAGAAGAAAAAGTATTCATTTTACCAAACTATTACGTAATATACGTTTGAGAATCAAAATTGTTCCTTAAGAACTTGTCTAAATTAAAAGCATTTTGAGCAAACATATTGAATTAATATTGGATGAAAAATTGACAAAAAATTACTTAAAATTTTTTTTTAATCACTGAAGGTTGATATACGAGGAGGAGTCAAAAGTTCCCGGAATTTTGTTTTAACTCTTTATTACCACAACATAGGTACACAGTCACTTAATCGCCTTCAAAGTAGGCGCCGTCATATTTCTTCTTTTCCTAGACTTTAACTACTTTGTCTGTTTATAATATATATATATATATATATATATATATATATATATATATAAATATAAAGCCTACAGTCTCTATTATGAAAATCATAAAGTATTATGGTCCGCCTTTTCTATATGACTTCTACGCTATCGTAGGGTACCGCGTTTTTTATATGACTTCTACGCTATCGTAGGGTACCCGTAGACTGTGTCTACAAACCGACTAAAATGCAACAGTTGTAATTACATCCTCTATAATTCATTTCAGGCAATGTTCACAAGTGTTCATTCACTAGAATTCACTTGTTTAACGTCTGGCTATCAAATTATAGGACGAATACGAAAAAGGTTCGCTATGTGTCGCACATAGCGCTAGAGCCCTTGCCCGACATAATTATAACTGCTTCTCTTAGAACGCGGAACCACAGTGGGGCGGTTTTATAGGAAGCGAAATTTACGTAGGCCGCACGATATATATGTATATATATATATATATATATATATATATATATATATATGTATATATATATATATACGAGGAGGAGTCAAGAAGTTCCCGGAATTTTGTTTTAACTCTTTATTACCACAACATAGGTACACAGTCACTTAATCGCCTTCAAAGTAGGCGCCGTCTGAACACACACACTTGCTCCACCGCTCCTGCCATTGTTGGAAACAACGATGAAAGTCCTGTTGTGGTATCTTCCGAAGTTCAGCCGTCGCGTTGGTTTTGATGTCTTCTACGGTGTCAAAACGGTTACCTTTGAGGCCCTTTTTGAGCTTGGGGAAGAGCCAGAAATCCAATGGCGCTAAATCCGGTGAGTAGGGAGGCTGCTGGAGGACTGGAATGTTTTTTTCTGCAAGCCATGTTTGCACAACAATCGACGTGTGGGAGGGAGCATTGTCGTGATGGAGTGACCATCCTTCTTGCCATTTGGCTGGACGTTTTCTTCGAACTGCTTCCCTCACTCTTTTCAAAACTTGCACGTAAAAAGGACCGTTAACCGTTTGTCCAGCTAGTACAAATTCATGGTGCACCACACCTTCGTTGTCGAAAAACGCAATGAGCATCACTTTTGTTTTCGATTTGACATGACGTGATTTCTTTGGTCGAGGAGAGGACGATGTGTGCCATTCTGATGACTGCATCTTGGTTTCCGGGTCGTACGCGTACACCCAAGTCTCGTCACCAGTAACGATTGTCTGCAAGAACATCGGGTCCTCTGTGCTTTTTTCAAAACATTCGGCCGCCGAGTTTCCATCTGATCCGGATTCAGCAAGCGCGTGACAAACTTTGCACTGACACGTTTCATCTTCAAATCATCTGACAAGATTGCGTGTATGGATCCATGAGAGATCCCCGCTTCTTGTGCCAACTCGTCGATGGTCATTCTGCGGTCTGCTCTGATTAATTGTTTCACTCGCTCGACCATTCCTTCGTTCCTGGAGGTTGAAGGTCTCCCACTGCGACTCTCGTCTTCCAGCGATTCCTGTCCACCCTTAAATCTTGAAAACCACTCGTAAACGGCTGTTTTCTTTAAAGAATCGTCACCGTAAACTGTTTGTAAGGCTAACAAAGTCTCTGAAGCACATTTTCCCAATCTGCACATGAACTTGATGTTCGCCCGTTGCTCGAACTTCGACATCGCGCCAACTGATCAACACACACTCCTACCTTCCGCTAAACTGCAGTCACACTGCGTGTTCAGACTTGCTCAGACCTGTCAGCGTCATAACTATGCACCATAAGGAATGTACTGTACAAAATTTATTGTGATTGCATCACAACTGCCAACACTACGATACAATTCCGGGAACATTTTGACTTCTCATCGTATACAACCCCTTTCCTAATTAATTTTCGTATTCTGTATACGTATTTCGACAACTAAGTTTTCATCATCAGTAGATAATTGAACAGCGTCGCATCTAGAAAACTACGGCAAAATATCCGGAATTTGTATTCATACGGTTCGTGTGCGGAATTTGCCTTCGTACGGGTATTTTGCCGTAGTTTTCCAGGTGAGACACTGTTTAATTATCTAATGATGATGGCAACTTAGTTGTCGATGTCGTTAATCAACCACAGACTCCGTAAAAATTACCTACTTTAAAATTTTTCGACACGAATATTATTCCACGTGTTTCGGAAAACATTTCTGCCATGGGAATTTATAATTGTTGAAATTGTTGGTTAAATTAGATAAATTAAATTCATGAATACTCGTATAATGACATTTGCGAAGGTCCTAAAAACGATTTTGAAGTTAGAATTTATTTAACTCTTTAGGTTTGATTTTGAGAAAATCAGAAACTCGAAAAGCCATGAAAAAATGCGAACTTTTAACGATTCAATGGTTTATCTTTAAAGTTTGAATGATTTTATTAGAAAACAAGGATTCTTGTAGTTGAGAATTACTTTTCTACATATAATGAATGCTAACATCGAAACTTTATGTTTTAGTCAAAAATTCATATTTTTTCGAACTCGCAAAAATTGACATTTTTCAAAAATTATAGTACATTAATAAATGCTCGTGAAATGACATTTTCGAAGGTTCTAAAAGCGATTCTGAACTCAGAATTTAGGAAAATTATCTCGCAAATTTAGAAGATACTGCAATTCCATATGGTTTGCGCTTGGAGAAAAAATTATATTTATATGAAAGAAACTGCTAAATTTTCAAGGATTATTTAACACAAATGCAGATAGAAAACGTTTTGCAAAATATGACGTGACCGCCTCAAAGCTTAGATTTGACACCCATCCATCTGTTATGGGACGAACTCGATAGGTGGATGAGAAAAATTGGTTCTACTTCGAAGCAACAGTTTTCGAATTCACTCCAAAACGAAAGGAGTACTATATCTAATGAAGCAATTGGAAAACTAACTAGAAAGAACGCCAGGTGTTATTCAAGCAGTATTGAATCGATATTGATAAAAGGCTATTAATTCCTTCATTATTAAAATCGACTTATTTTCATTTTTCTATTAGGTTTTTATATACGTTTGGAATAATATATATTATTTTTTAATTTCATTTCGTGCGTATTTTCTAATTATTCCTAATTTTTCAATCCGGCCAAACTTTCGTGAGTGCTAGTGTATATATTCATATATAACTGTGAACTTCAAAAACCTACTACGCATTAAAATAATTATGTTCCATAATGTAATTTAGGGTATATTGAGAGACTCGATACTGTATTGTTTGATAGTTAAATTAGTTAGGACAACCGTCTATACTAGGGTAGTTTGACAAGAAGTGAGAATGGAAAAGAAAAACAAATTTTTTAAATACAAAATAATTTTTATTTTTCAATATATTCTCCTAAAAGAGCAATACATTTATTCCAACCGTGTTCCAATGCCGTTATGCCATCTCTAAAACGCGATTCCGGAAGGCTTGCAAAATACTCATTTACGAAGATGATAAGCTCGTCGTTAGATGAAAATTTCTTTCCACCTAGTGCCGTTTTCAATTTTGGAAAAAGGTGGAAGTCGGAAGGGGCTAGATCTGGCGAATAAGGCGCATGCGGTACTAATTGGGAATGCAACTCGTGGAATTTGGACATCGCAACTGTGCTGGTATGCGAGGGAGCGTTGTCTTAGTGAAACGGAATCTTTTTCTTTGCCATTGCTGGCCGTTTAGCACGAATCTAAACATTTAATTTTTGTAAAAGTTCTGCATAATATTGTCCGTTTATTGTGGCACCCTTCTGAAGGTAATCAATGAGCAAAAAGCCGTTTGAATCTCGAAAAATTGATGCCATCACCTTGTTTGCCGATAAAGTGGTTTTCGCTTTCTTTGGAGGTGCAGAACCACGTTGTTTCGACTGTTGTTTAGTTTCGGGGTACTGTAGTGTATCCAAGTTTCATCGCAAGTAACAAATCGCCTACAAAAATCAATCGGATTCCGCTTATAAAGGTCCAAACATTCATTGGAAATGCGCAAACGAGTGAACTTTTGATCAGTCGTAAGCAATCGCGGCACCCATCTTTCGGAAAGCTTGGAAAGGCCCAATTCTTTCGTTAAAATGTGGCGTACGCGTTCTGTTGAAATGTTTACCATGTCTGCTATATCTCTCACTTTGAGTCGTCGATCTTGCGTAATAATATTATGGATTTGTATAATCATTTCCTTAGAAGTCACGATTTTGGGTGCTCCAGAGCGCTCTTCATCAACACAGCTTGTTCTACCACGTTTAAATTCATTTACCCATCTACTTATTGTCGCGGATGATGGAGCAGATTCACCTAATGTTTCATCTTTTATTTCGGTAGCTTTCATACCTTTCATTACGAAGTATTTAATCACCGCACGATGCTCTGTTTTTTCCATTTTAACAAAACGACCTGTTGCTTCTTTTTCAATCAGCTGTCAAAAATAAACTAATCAATCGATTTATCTAAACGTCGAAATGTAAACATATAAATAGGCAACCTAAATTACAGTGCATTTGTTTTACCAATTAGAGCGCCACCTATGTGTCATTCTCACTACTTGTCAAACTATCCTCGTAGAATGATAGATACAGGTATAAGCCCTGGTCCAATGTACAAAATTTTTAATTTATTATTCTGTAATTAATACAGAAAATACGATGGGATGGCAGGAAATGTTAATTTTTAATAATTTCCCATCGTAAAACAATTGTGTATTTACATATAATTGTGAGCAACGAATCAATTAAAATTCGTTTTAAAATAATGAATCTAAAATACGTATAAACGCATCGGTCAAAATAGAAGTAGAAATAATTTCCATTTCATTAAATAAAAATAATTTTGAAATCACAGAAAATTTTATAGAATTATCAGAAAAACCGCTTCTGTCATTGTTTTTCTGCGACTACTATTGTGAGACTAACAAATTATTTGTAAATGTCATTTTATTAAAATAGTTACATCTTGGCAATCTTACCAACCATATCGCCATGTTTACCACAAAAATAGATTTTCAAAATTATCCTCCATTGAAAAATAAATACCGTTTTTTTTGCGAAAATACTTTTTGAAAGTACAAATATTATTAATCATGTCTTAGCAGTGAACCTGGAGAATTTCGTTTTCCTGTAATCTGTACACATTTTTAGCTAATATTCCTTTAAAATCACACATTAATTTATATATAATTATGATGAACTACGTACATATGTATATACGTTATGCGAACGTCTATATATATATATATAGAACAGTGGATCACACAGTCAAGGCTTCCAGACAAATGCGCTATCTTTATTTGATTTAAAATGTTTACATACATATATGAATGTATATCAGTGTTATCTTTATATCTTGTTACAAAAGCGTTAAAATATACGTAAAATTATGTTATTGTATATACGAGTATATGTACAGAGGTGTACATACACAACAAGGAAATACAAACATGGGATTTTTATGAAGCACTGCTTGTTTTCAATGTATTTTTTATAGTCTATTTTTTCTGCTCATTATATACGAGGATAGTCTGAAAAGTTTCCGACCTAACAAAGGTACAAGACATTTTTTTTTAAAATTTATATTTATTTTTCTACGTAGTCTCCTTGTAACCCTACACACTTCTCCCAGCGATGCTCCCATCTTTTTAACCGGTCCAAATACCACTCGGCGTTTTTCTCTGCAAAATAATTGTTCACGAAGGTGATTGCCTCCTCATTTGACGAAAATCTCTTCCGAGCGTAATTTTTAGATGAGGGAACAAAAAGAAGTCGCTTGGGAGTAGATCTGGTGAGTAAGGCGAATGGTCAAGCAGCTCAAACCGTAATTCGTGGATTTTCGCCATGGTGTGAGACGGCGCGTTGTTTTGGTGAAACAGGATTTTCTTTTTCTGCAAACGTGGCCGTTTTTCCACAATTTCTGCTTTCAGTTTGCCAAGTAATGTTGCGTAGTATTCTCCTGTAATATTTTTTTCCTTTTTGAAGATAATCGAATAAGATAATTCCATGATTATCCCAAAAAACAATCACCATCACTTTCCCAGCCGAAAAAACAGTTTTTACTTTTTTTGGAGCCGGTTCTCCGTTTGCAGTATACTGTTTTGACTGTATTTTTATTTCGGGCGTGTAATGGTATATCCAAGTTTCATCTACAGTAATTAATCGGCGCCAAAACTCGGGTTTATTGCGCCTAAACTGCGCTAACAGAGCGTTGGAAATGTTCATTCGAACTGGTTTTTCGTCTAACGTTAGTAAATTCGGCACCGTACGCGCGGACAGCTTTCTCATGCTTAAATCTTGATTGAACATGTGCCAAACACGTTCTTTGGACATAATCATAACCTATAGTAGTAGTATAGTCTAGTGAACTTTTGCGATGTTATCGTCAGTAGTTGCAGTTTTTGGACGTCCCGAACGTTCATCGTCTCCCAAACTCTTACAGCCACGTTTAAATTCTGCTGCTCAAAATTTCATTGTTGTAAATGATGGTGGAGAGTCCCCGTACACAGAATCCATTTCATCTTTGATTTGCGTAGGCGTATTGCCTTTCAAAAGCAAATATTTAATGACAGCTCGATACTCGACAGACGCATCGACTCACTCAAACGACTGTCAAATAAAAACTCCGCGTTAAAAATGGCTGAAACTTTGGTGAGTACCTGACAATAGATACACAACTACATTCTCTAGCTTTTATTGATGAGTGCTGCCATATTCACGTCGAGGTCGTAAACTTTTCAGACCACCCTCGTAGGTATAATGCGTACAAAGTTATAATGGGATAACTGTGTTTCTTTAGATTTACCTGAACGGAGTTAAATAGGTATGTCAACTGTGAGAAGTCATGAATAAACATTACCTGAATTACGCAGTATTTCTTCTGAAACTCTTATTGTATTTTGGGTTAAATGAATTCATAGGAAACAAAATTATTAAAACGCCTATAATAAATAAGTAAATATTTATTTCAGAATATATAAAACCCATTACAGGATTTTTAACAAAATGGAAACGTAATAACTATTTCGATCAAACTGTTATATTTAATATTCGTTATAAAATCTTTTACTAACTTTTACTAAGTAATTTACTTACAGTGACTCACAGATAAAATGATGCAGTGCTATAAAAATTATATATCGTTGAAATTACCTAACAAGGAATCGTTTCTGAAAAAGAATTAAACGCATTGCGGTTTCGCATAAATATTATACAGTCAGAGACTAAAGTTTAAATGCACCTCAAAAATTGTATGTTTAAAGAAAAGTAAACGTTTCGAAAAAACTTATAGTATGCAGTTTTATTTGTCTTCATAAATAACAAAAAAAACGATAACAAAAAATATAGACTTCATTACAAACGGTAATTCTGAAAAATACGATAAAATTCACTGGACAAAAGTTTAAATACAAACATATTTACATCTTTGAATGTTATTCCATTTTTTAAATAATTTAAAAAGAAAAACATTTCAATACTTTGTTGGACCGCCATGGCTATCGATAACTGCCTGCAAGCGGCGTGGTATAGAAAGTACCAAGCTTTCTGTTTCAGAAGGCGATATTTCAGACCAGATTTTTTTAAGAGCTCGTATTAGCGACTCTTTGCTTGTTATTGAAGTTTTCGCTAATTTACGCTTCATTAAATCCCAAACGTGCTCAATTGGGTTTAAGTCTGGTGATTGAGGTGGGCTATGGAGCTGCCTGGGAACATAATAAAGCAACCATTCTTTCACAGAAAGTGCGGTGTGCTTGGGATCGTTATCCTGTTGAAAGATCCAACGGGGTCCAAGGCCCAAGATGTCGACGGATACTTGCAAATTTCTTTCCAATATACTCTTCTAAAGATGTTGATACATTATGATATCAATAAACTCCAAATTCCCAACGCCGGCTGCTCCAATCGCTCCCCAAACCATTACATTGCCACCTCCATGTTTTACCGTAGGAACCAAATTTTGTGTTTGAAGGGCAGTGTTTAGCTTGCGCCAGACTTTTGAACGTCCATCGCTTCGAAATAAATTAAATTTGCTCTCGTCTGTAAAAAGAACTGTTCTCCAAAATCCAGCGTCTTTGTTTTTATACTTATTTGCAAACTCCAGTCTAAGTCGTCTGTTTTTTTCACTTATCAGTGGCTCTTTGAACACTTTTTGAATGCACATGTTTGTTGTAGTTATTAGCGATATCATCTGCAAGTTTTGGGGCACTTATTCTTGGATTCTTTTTCACTTCTCTTACGATGTGGTTAACATCACGACTGGAAAGTTTTTTTGGTCGACCGCTTCTTGGCATATTTTCTACTGAGTCAGTTTACTTATATTTTCTAATTATATTTTGAATACTAGAAAATGGTACATTTAATAATTTTCCTATTTCTCGATAGGATTTTCCTTCGTTAAAATGTTTTATTATTAAATGTTTAACGCTGGACTCAATTTCTCTTTCTACCTTTGCCCATAATTTTCAATAGAACTTCCAATGCTGACAATAAGACCGCTACTAATAACAAGTTGTGGCTTTTAAAAAAAGAATTTGATCGAAACATATGTATGTACATTCATAAAATATAACTGTACTTTGTTTTTGGGAAATGAAAGGGAGTTTTCTGTTTTGCAAGATGTATTTAAACTTTTGTCCGTTGTATTTTGTTGTTATTGTGGGAATTACCGTTATGTTTGCAATGTACAAAGAACTTTTTGTTATCGTTTTTTTGTTTTTTATGAAGACAAATAAAGCTGCATACTATAAGTTTTTCTGAAACGTTTACTTTTCTTTAAACATACAATTTTTGAGGTGTATTTAAACTTTAGTCTCTGACTGTATATCGTAACAAAGCTAAAAGACAATTCATTGAACACAACACAATTTAAAACAAGAACTATGTTCAAAGTTCATAAACCAATGTCAGGGAAAACGATGCATTTATTGAATCACATTAGTGAACTAGCATATTACTTCTTTAATATTTGGTAGGATTGTCCTTTGCTTAGATAATTGCCTTACATAAATGTGTTCATAATTCTTTCAAAGAAGTGCAGATTTCCTACCCCTGCGGCAGCGACACAGACCAACCAATCCATTACATGCTCACCTTCATGCGTAACACTAGGTTTTAAATTCTTGAAATTCATTTCTTCATTCTTTTTTCTACATACTGTGACTTTGCTATCCGATCTAAAACTATTATATTTGCTTTCGTTCGAAAATAAACCTGTTTTCCAAAAGTCGAAACGTTTGTTTTGAACTGGTATGTAGACTTCCGCGGTCGTGGTCTGTACTATCTGCTTCTGGGCTTCCGGACTGGAACCGCTTCACTGGTATAACTGCCGAAGTTTCGTACCCACTCGTATGGGACATCTTCAGGGCTCAACTACTGCTACTGTCCGTCGCACTGAAACTCAGTGCGACATCGGAAGTTATACCAGTGACGCGGTTCCAGCCCGGAAGCTCAGAAGCAGATAGCCTTTCTTTTGATGTTCTAAAGCAAACTGTAAACGAGGGTTTTTATTTCTCTTACTTAGACACGGTTTTCTACAAGCTGCTCTGCCGTAGAAATCGGCATTTCGCAAAACTCTTTGAACCGTTTCCGGAGTAACTTCTTTATCGAGTTACCTTTTCTATTTCAGATGTCAACTTTTGGACACTCAAAAACAGCTCCTGTTTTGAAGTTCATACAATCCATCGCTCATCGTGTTCGTTAATTATTCTTCTTGTATTTACTCTGCCTTTGTTCTTTACTCTGTTGTTTCAAATATAACGTTCGATGATGTGCTGAATGGTAGACGGATTTTTGTTTAAGATTTTGGCTATATCTCTTTGGGTTTTTTTATTTTTAAAATGAAAAATAACAAAATTTCGCTCCTCGACTGTTGTTTGTCGATCCTCATTTGAACTAACATTAATGCTAAAACTGTTACTCGCCTGGAATTTACACGAAAAATTAATATATAATAATTTTCAAGAAAGGGGAACCACCGACACATGTATTTTTTCACTGTATATTTGGTTGCATCATTTTCACTGTAACATTGATTTATGAATTCTTAAGATAGTTCTTGTTATTAATTGTGTTGTGTTCAATAAATTGTCTTTTAATTTTGTTATAACAATGTATAATATTCTTGCAAAATCGCAATTTGTTTAATTCTTTTTCACCGCACTATTTTGACTGTGAGTCACTGTACATTTCATTTCGCGTTGATCTTGAAGACACACTTTTTTACAAATATGCAAAAGCTATTTTGGTGTAATTTTAAATTGGAAATTAAGATAAGTCTGTTTGAAATAGATTGAATGTTTGTATCTCTCACGATTCATAAAGAATACGACAATTTGCAGATGATAATTTTACAAGGACTTTACTAGTACATACAAACATTTGTATGTGGAATTATTTCGACCTTCATTTCATGAAAATTCATGACTAAATTTATAGAAACACGGAGTGTTGTAATTTTCACTAATTTTATTTTTAATTAATGTACATGACAATTGTTTCATCACAAAGTGGCTCTTCCAGATATTTAAAGTAGACTAAATTCCGTACAGTACATTAGAATTACTATAATAATAATAATAATAATAATAATAATAATAATATTAATAATAATAATAATAATAATAATATTTTATTTCAAAAACCAAGTATACATAATATCAGAACATACAAAAAATAGCGGCTCAAACATATTACACATACCACACTCTAGAAGTACGTCACTAAAAAGAAAAGGAAATATGTACTTCAAATTTCTACATAAAAAGTCATTTAAACTGTAACAGTTTATCGCAAGCAAGTACTGCTTAAGATTGTTTTTGAAATTGGGGAAGTTATTGATACTTTTAATATTATGAGGTAAGTTATTGTATAGTTTGCAGCCCATAAAATATGTACCTTTTTGGAACACAGATGTAGAATGAGAAGTAGGCAGTAGATAATGGTCGGCTCTTGTTTCGTATTTGTGCTTTACATTCCCATTCGAAAATGCCCCCTTGTGCTTAAACACGAGGCAAAGAAGGTCCAGTATATAAATATCATATAAAGTTAGAAGCGAATCCTTTCTAAAGCGTTCCCTGCACGAGTCCCTGTAGCCCATCATAAAGATAATTCTGAGGGCCCGTTTCTGCAAATGAAACACTCTAACTACTTCTGGCGACACACCCCCAGTGTATCACCCCATATCTCATAGAAGACACGAAATTGGCGTGATCGAACGCTAGTAGAGTACCCCGATTGCACGTTTTGCGGAGCAGCTTCAGGGTGAAACACACTTTAGCCAAGGTACTGCACACGCTATCAATATGAGTGGCCCACTTTAGGTTTTCGTTAACAGTCAGACCCAGGATTCTCGCAGAAGAAACGCAATCGGTCATTATTTATTAATACATGAGGTAGATCCTTAATTTTATTATGAAAGTAAACTAATTTGGTTTTTTCCTTATTGAGGCTTAACTCATTGAACATCATCCTGTCATTAATTTTAGTGAAAGTGTCGCTTGCCAGATCACAAAGACCTCCCATCCCAGAAGACCTGACAACCACACTCACATCATCTGCATAAAGAACGACACGCTCCACATTTTAAAGCGTGTTCGGCAGATCATTCACATAAACCAGAAATGGTATTGGTCCAAGGATTGAACCCTGGAGTACACCCCTGTTAAGATTATTGTAGCTAGATTGACAGGTTCCGACCCTGACACTCTGTCTACGGTCAGAGAGATATGACTCGAATCACTTGTGAGCTGTATCCCTGATCCCATATCGTGATAGCTTGAAAAGTAAAATATCGTGATTGACCAAGTCGAATGCTCTCGAAAGATCAATGAATATATAATCTGTATCACGAACAGATAGGTTAATCACGGACAAGTCGCGTGAATATTTTTCACATAAAATATCAGCTACGAAAGTCCGATTTAAACACACACAATTATTGTATTATTTATTTACCTTCAATCGAAAAAATTAACCTCCAAAAAGATTGTTATTATTTCAACACTATTATTGTTATTTTAATAATAGTGAAAGTTTAATGGTTTATTTAATATGAAATTTTGAAAATGAATACAGTTTAGTTTGCATTAATTATTACCTCCTCCTTCATTAAAAGCAAATGAGGGAATGTCTGGTTAATTATGTGAATGTGGTTGATTTATACAATTTATTACCTCCTTTGTTTTAATAAATAATAATAGGGATATTATTTAATAGAGAATATTTATTTGCACGTGTTGGTTAGTCAATTTATTACGAGCGCGTGTTCGGCTAGCTAAAGCGCTGTAGTAAATGCAAACAAAAAAGAAAAAAAGTAATGTAATTGAATGTAATGTGAGGAGTTAATAACACAGGGTAACAAAAGGAAAAACAAAATTTGGTGCCGGAAATCTAACATCTGATTTTAGATGTTTTTAATGTGCTGATTCCAAAAATGCCACCAGATTTTTTCTATCAGCTCTAGTTTTTGAGATACAGGTTACAGGTTAATTGATATTTCTTTCTGATAAAGGACAACAAATAAAGAGATAAATATGCACTTAATCGTCAAAATAGAAATTTCCCAAAATATCCTTGTTTTTTGTGCCTTTGGGACAGCAGAGATAAAAATGAGCACTGGGTTAAAAAAAAATGGCCTTCAAGAGATGTCATGATTCAAGGAAAACAAAACGTGATCAACGAACCTTTGGTTGCAAGAGAAAAAATCTTACTTCCGCCTTTGCATATCAAGCTAGGCTTAATGAAGCAATTTGTGAAGGCTTTAAATCGAGATGGAAATTGTTTTGGGTATTTATCACGTAAATTTCCTAGCATTAGCACGGAAAAACTAAAAGCTGGTATATTTGATGGTCCTCAAATAAGGCAACTTGTTAAAGATCCACGATTCACCACATTAATGAACGAGACTGAATCTAGCGCTTGGTGTTCATTTGTTCAAGTAGTACAAAATTTTCTTGGCAATCATAAAGCAGAGAATTACGTAGAATTAGTGGAAACTATGCTTTCAAATTTTAATATTCTCGGCTGTAACATGAGTATAAAAGTTCACTACCTGCACAGCCACCTAGATCGTTTTCCAGAAAACTTAGGTGATTGTAGTGAAGAACAGGGGGAAAGATTCCATTAGGATATTAAAACTATGGAAGATCGTTATCAAGGACGATGGGATAGCCACATGATGGCGGACTACTGCTGGAGCCTTCAGCGAGACTGCCCTAGTAAACTCCATTCTAGAAAGCCGTATAAAAGAAAATTTTTATGTGATTAGTGACTAATGTAATTATGTAAATTATGTTTTTGCAATAAATACTTAAATCCATGTGTCTTTGTTTTTTTAACTGTCAATAGTAATATTATATATTATAACAGTTATAACGTAAAATATATACACAATTTTTTTAAAAAATCTCAAAAACTAGATCTGATAGACCAAATCTGAGAACTTTTTTACATTCTGCATCCAAAAATTACCCAGGAGCAGTTAAAAAATCGCAGGCACCAAAATGTGTGTTGGCCTGTGTAATTAGTAGTTGTGTACAATGAGCATCAAAAGTCCAGGACGTGCACTAAGCTGAAAGAAAGATTATTAGTGGAAATAAAACGACAGGATTGCCTTTAAAATTTTATTCACAAGTTAAATTAATTCTTAAAGCTTGAATGTGTTAAATAAAGATAATTAATAAGAACGAGAGGAACAAATAAAATATGATAAACGTAATAGCAAAGCTGTAATAAAAGGTAAGTCTGGATGTACGAAGGTTGCTAATAAAGTATATAAAAAAAGTGTTAGATTAAAAGATGCATCGGACGATGCGTAGAAATACTTGCGGTTTGTTCGTGAATGTGTGTATCCTGGATCAGGATGCTGTGTATATTCCGCGGAGGCGAAATTAAACACGAGGTCACAAAAAGCGCGAATAACGGTTCGCGGCACAAACACGTGAAAGACGCGCGCATTCTGGATGACGACAGAAGGCGAAGAGGGTTGTTCTCTTACGGCTATGGCTTTATAAGGAACCGACCCCATAACTGAGGGGATATTGGTCATGTTTGAATTAACCAATAGCAAACAAGGACAGGCACGCTACCACTGGCGGGAAACAAATTAGCATACATTAAAATTGTGATCTTAATTTCAATATAAGCATTAAGCAAATTATCTACACAGAATAGTAGACGTGTATTCTGTGGAAAAGAAAGAAAATCGGGATTGGTATTTGAATCGCGAATTGCATTTAGAAATCAATATAACTGAATTGATATCGAATATGAGTCAGTGAAAAGTTGGTAACTTCAAGTACAGTCTTTGGTACCTGATTTCGGTGTTTATTGCAGCCTTGACCATTTGTACGTGACTAACACAAAAGGACTCTGCATCTGAATATATATACGAGGGCCGGACAAATAATGACAGTATAATAATTTAGGAATTCAAGATCCAATTGTATTTTAAATTAAATAAATTAATCTTAAAATCGATATAAGAAATTATTATATATAGAGAGTGTAACATAATCTATTTAAAAAATGCAACTTGGAATTATTTTTTTTTCAATTCCATATATAAAACAAGTTATTAAATTTCCTTCCATTTTAAAAAAGATTTCAGCTATCGTAACGAAGAATTTGTTTGTGAGAGCGCATGGCATGTATATTGCTTTATTTTCAATTAAATTCTAAGCTCTAAATTAACTTTTGCGTTAATTGTGGTCGAAAGATTAATTTCATTAGCACATTTCTTTCATTAGCAAAGAATACAATACTTGTATTACTGGATTTTTAAAGGTATGCGTGTATTATGTATATGTAAATTGAAACGCCGAAAACCTTTAATATAAATAGGGTTTATAAGTCAATAAAAATAGAATAATTTTGTATTTAAATAAAACACAGAATAGTGTCCATGTCTGTGTCTATTAACAACATAATAGTGATTTGTATTCCAGTAAATATGGTAATGGGCATAAACAAGAGTGGTCCCAGAAGTACCCGACCCAATAAAGAAAACACAAAAATTTTGGAAAAAAATATATTTATTTTTCAACATAATCTCCTTTCAGCTCTATACACTTTTCCCAGCGATGTTCAATAAGTTCGGTACCCTTTTTATAATAAGAACTGCCTTGCTCCTCAAAATAGCCATTAACTGCCGACATCACTTCTTCATCGTTGGAAAATCTTTGACCACTGAGCCATTTTCTCAAGTTTGAGAACAGAAAATAATCCGAGGGGGCTAAATCTGGCGAATAAGGTGCATGAGGTAGCAATTCAAACTTTAATTGATTAATTTTGGCCATTGTAATAACGGATTTGTGAGCTGGTGCACTGTCTTGATGAAACAGCACTTAAAAAGTTGGGGTATCTATGATCGTATCATTGGTCCGTTTATAATCGCAGAACGTATCAAGGCAGTTCGTTATTAACAATTCTTGGAAAATGACCATACAATACTATTGGATGACGTTCTTCTTAATGCAAGACGACGAATATGGATACAGTCTTCAACTACGTTTTATAAATTTGCAACTTATTATTTCTTTTATGTACGTTTTATAAAGCGCGAGCCTACGACGTGCACCTCGATTTGGCTTCTAAGATGCTGCAAATTATACAATATCGACCTTCATGCAATTTCTCGCAGAAAATGAGTCTTCTCTAACGTAAGACTCCTTGTATCACCGATAAACAGTTTTTTGCCATTTAAATTATAAACAATCACTTCGCTAAAATGTTCTTGTAATAAGGTCCTTAACATTTTATAATCGCATTATTCTCGTGGAAGCCTTAACGCAGATAAAATGTTAATTCTTTTGTATAGATTTTAAAGTAATACAGACATTTTAAGACTTTATTTCATATTATGGTTGAGTGTGATTTAATAAATCGTAGTTTTCCTTTTTATCGGCCAACATACTTCTGTAAAATACTTCACATTGCATTTTCATGCGATAAATATTTTAATCGTGTGCCCTCCTGCTTTGTAGTATTAGCATTTTGTGATGTACTTTCGAAAATTTGCATGCTATTTCTGCGAAATCCGAGTCGCATACACACTGAAAGAAGAAATTGTCTGATAAAAACTTCTTGATTTTTTTTATAGTTAAATCACATAACTTTACTGCGATATCGGTGCATTCATACTGAAAGATTTATATTTTTTCGTTTCTTAAATTTTTTTTTATTGAATATGCACTTGTTGGAAAATTAACTCTTTCTCCAATTCTGATTACGGAAACGAGAGAGGACACGATCTGGAAATGTCTCATGCAGTAATTGAATTGTTCCACGGGCTGTACGGCATGCAGCACCGTCTTGTTGAAACCACATATTGGCCACATCAATATCATCCAATTTGGGCAGAAAGAACTGTGTTATCATGTCGCGATATCGAGCACCAGTAACAGTCACTGCTTGACCAGCCTCATTTTCAAAAAAGTATAGTCCAATTATGCCTCCAGCTCAAAATCCACACCAAATAGTGACACGTTGTGGACGCATTTGTTTTTCGAAAATCACGTGTGGGTTCTCAGAACCCCACAAGCGGCCATTTTGGCGATTAACAAAGCCATCAAGGTGAAAATGTGGTTCATCGCTTAGGATGATTTTGCTCGAAAAATCAGCATCCATTTGTTGATGTTCAATAATCCATCCAACGAACTCTCTTCGCTGTGTATGGTCATTAGGCTTCAGTTGTTGTGTTAATTGAATTTTGTAAGCATTGAGACACAGATCTTTAGTGAGTATACGCTGTAGAGAGCTTCTTGAAATTTGCAATTCTTGTCCACGACACCGAATTGAGGTTCCTGGATAGTCACCGACACTCTCACGCACTGCTTCGACATTGACATTTGAACGGCTAGTTTTTGGACGACCAGTGTGTTTGGCGTCTCCAACTGATCCAGTATCCCTGAATTCTTCAATTAATCCCTTCACAGTTGACGAAGTTAAAACACTATTCCGACCATATTTTGTATGAAATTTGCGAACTGCGGTCGCCAAGATTTCATTATTTTTGAAATATTATTCAATAATGAAGACACGTTGTTCTATCGTGTAACGCTCCATTTTTACTAACCCGAAACTGTCAGCTGTCGAATTGTTTTTGTAGGGTTGCCAACACTTTACTGCACAAATGGCGACAAATTCAAATCTTGCGTTAATTTTGGGACACCCATTAGTAATAGACAAAACTAGCACCAACCGTTGCTAAAATATGTCGTTAATTTCCAGACAACCCAATGTGTTATATCTTGCTTTTCTAATTAATTTAATTATTACAATTGAAAAGGGAAAACCACAGCCGCAATTTTACAGGACAAATTTATTATTAGTCAATGTTTAAAAACGTAATTTGAACATTAATCCAATCAAACATAAATTTGCCCCTAAAACGACAAAGTACAAAACGTAGAAAATTGGTAATTAACTTTCTTTTGTTATTTTTCTAAGCGGAAAAGGTCGAAAAATTCTAGAGTGCGCTTGTATCGAAAATATAGAACCAAAAATTTTATGGGAAATCGACAGGGTAGCGCGGAAACCCTATTGTTCTCTTCGATTACTGCTCAGTTAGAATAAACGACCGTGGAACAGTAAATCATCCATGAAAATCGCTCGAGGTACCAACGGTCTCAATATCAATAAAACTTAACGAAACGCGAATAAAAGAATTTCGACTATTTTTCAACGTAAAATATTATATTTACGTCGTGTCTAATAATTTTTGGTATTGTTTTGAATATATTTTTATAGTTCTAGGCAATTAATAAATAGCTTTATTCGAAGATATTTTATTTAAAAATATATTACATTTACATATGAAATCAGTAAACGAGGAATATTTAGACAATATGCACGAGCGGCGAGAGAAAGTGGTACGGATATTTCCGGCTAGTCAAGACCGTCACTCTATATCGGGGGTGTTGTAAAATATAGTAAGTTTAGTTACGTACGGGTTGTTATTGTGTTAATGGCGATCAATGTTTGTATTGTATTGTATTGTAATGTAATAATAATAAGAATAATACTTATTCACAGAACAGATTTACAATCTAAATACAAGGCAAAGATTAGCAGAGGAAGACATGTATATAATATATCGAATACATCTGTATGCACATGAAACTACACAAATATTAAATAAATAAGTAAATAAATCCTTATTGCCCAATAGAATTTCCCAATTATAGGACAAAAACATTAAAACCAATATAAACAAATAAAATTGTTAGGTCCTTATTGGAAAAGCCTATATATATATATATATGACAATGGCATAATGTATAATAAATCTTTATTTATAAACAAACGCAGTACCTCTGCCTGTAACATAAAAGCTTCTTCTTAATGTTCTACATTTATTGCCACGTATTCTTATCAGATTTTGTGGTTGTTGGTAAATTACGTTATAAAACTTTAAATAGTACGTAGAAGGAAGCATGGTCAAGAATTGATGTGTTTGGCTCCACTGTGTGTTGGTGACCCGAGACATCTGTACTAATTTCGATGGCCGCCCATGCATGATGTTTAAATGTCTCCACTTTAGGAATCAGTAAAAGAATCACTCTAAAATGCCAACTTTAAAACTTTAAAAAACCAATTTTAAAATATCAATAAAGGTGTTTTATAAAGTGTTTTAAAAGTCTTTTTAACGTTAATTTTAATTGCTTGAATATCCGAAAACATAATTAATTAGGAATTAGCAGGCGTAGTTAAACATGTATTAAAGTGTCTGCGGCATATCTAATATTCGTTATACGGAAATCGCAAAAGCTTCCTACATACGTCAAATGAAGGGACCCGATACTTACCCAAAGTTTCTGTGTGTCTAACAAAGTACAGAGAGGAGTTTGTTTGATCTGAACGCGAAATGTGGAAGTGACCTCTGAGCGTTCCGTTGCGTGTTAAGCCTTTAATGAAGTCAGAGATTTATTCGTAATGAAATTTGCCTAATTTTATCCGAGATTAAAGTCATTAACCCTCTAAAAGGATCGGACTTGTGTTTAAACGTACACCGGACGGTTTAGTTCGCACAGGCGATCCGAACACAATTTTTGTACTTTACAAGTGTTGTAAATGACAAATTAGATTGAGATTAAACGGGATAAAACTACAATTTAATTAAAACCTTATAGAGATATTTATGTGGTGAAAGGGGTTATGGAATGAAGTCCCTGTCGTCGGAGTCAAGAATTTAATTTCATCATTTTGTTACGTGCTTCAGGAGAAGTTTAATAATGGACAAACGTTTTTGAGAGCAATGCACTTGCTATTCATAATGAAGATGGTTATTTAGAACGGCGTTAATATGTAGCTCGGAAAATTAATTTCTGCAAATTGAATTACGCATAAATTTGGGGTTAAGAATGAATTGTTTGTTAAGAATATAAGTCGTTCTGTGGCGTAACTTAAACGTTTAGGCACATTAAGTATCACAAAAAAGTTTACGATGTACACGAAAATATATCTGGCGTATTCATGCAGAACGGTCTGTATTTGGTATGTAAACACAACCTGGTGTGTGTTTATGATTCATAACGTATCGACAATACGAGGGTGGTCCCAGAAATACTCGACCCAACAAAGAAAACACAAAAATTTTGGAAAGAAATATATTTATTTTTCAACGTAATCTCCTTTCAGCTCTACACACTTTTCCCAGCGATGTTCAATAAGTTCGAGACCCTTGTTATAATAAAAACTGTCTTGCTCCGCAAAATAGCTATCAACTGTCGACACCACTTCTTCATCGTTGGAAAATCTTTGATCAATGAGCCATTTTTTCAAGTTTGGGAACAGAAAATAATCCGAGGGGGCTAAATCTGCCGAATAGGGTGAATGAAGTAGCAATTCAAACTTTAATTCATTAATTTTGGCCATTGCAATAACGGATTTGTGAGCTGTTGCATTGTCTTGATGAAACAACACTTTCTTCATAGCCAAATGCGGAAGTTTTTGCTTGATTTCTTCGCTCAAATGTTGTAATAGGTTCGCATAATACTCGCCGTTGATAGTTTTTTTCTTTTACAAGATAGTCAATGAAAATTATTTCACGCACATCCCAAAAAGCCGATGTCATGATCTTGCCTGTAGATGAAATGGTCTTCGCCTTCCTTGGAGCCGGTTCTCCCTTTTGAGACCATTATTTTGATTATTCTTTTGTCTCGGGTGTGAAATGATGGTCTTATGTTTCATCCATGGTTATGAAACGGCGCAAAAATTTTGCTTTGTTGCTGTGAAACTTCGCTAAACACCCAACTGAAACATCTTTACAACACTGTTTTTGCTCGAGTGTGAACAAACGCGGCATAGAGCAAATAAAGGAATTTAAATAACCAGGAAGAGTAATAGAAGGAAATGGTAAATTGGAAAAGAAATAAACGATAAAATGGCAAAAGTAGGAAGGTTGCATTAAAAGCTATATTGGTGGAAAGAAAAGAAATAATAGCAGATGTAAAGATAGAAGAAGTAAAAAAAGTGGTAAAACCCCACATTGCTGTACGGTAGCGAAACATCGTTCATCACAAGCAAAGATAAGGGTAGAATAAACGCAACTTAATAAAAATAGATAGAGAGACAAAATCAGAAATTAAATATTCAGGAATAAAATAAATAGAAAAAATAAAATATTCAGAAATAAAAAATAAAATCAATATTGGCAAGAATCCAGGATAGACAACTTGGATGACTGGGACATGTATGCAAGATGCAGAAGAAAGGCTCACGAAGGCAGTTTATGAAACGCGAGTTCAAGATGTTAATAGAATAGGAAGACTCAAGAAATCGTGGCAAGAGGAAGTGAAAAAGACGATCCAGGAGAGGGATATTCGACGGAGTGAAATCAGAAAGTTGGTATAGAATAGAAAGGAATGTAAAGATCTAGTCAACTCAACTCCATAATCTTACACTTCACGATAGAAAGACTTAGGAACAAGTAAATAAGTAAAAGTGTATAAAAATTTACAGTTAATAACCTACGGTGGGTATTCATTTAATAACTGTGCCCATAATGTAATTTGTGGCACATTAGAAGGACTCAAATACACTCTTCGTGGTCTAATGTTGATGGCACACGCCCGGAGAAAATGAGATCGTGAGTTCGTGTCCCACGCGAAGAACAGAAATTTTTAAAAAATTTCTGCGTTACAAATATAATGTATAAAGCGATTCAAATTAGATTTTTTAAGTTTAACATCGTAAAAGCGAATATATATGCATTGATTTATAAGATTTTATGATATTATATTAATTTACATATAGATTTGGTATATGTTACCCATACTTTTCTTTATTTCTTTACGAGAGCAACATGTATTTGAAAAAAATGTGATGCATAAATATCTTGGCCTTTTCTATTTCGCCAGAAAATGAAAATAAAGGAAGCATCTTAGAATACAGTCCTTGATGAAGACTTCCACACCTACATAACATTTTAATGTTCAATATTTGTTTATTAAAATTACATATAAAATAGATGTTATTTTAAAAAAAGAAAATCAAAAGACTTGATTACAGAACATCGTCTGTATTGGACTTTAAAATTTAGTGCCTCTCATGTCAATATCCACGCGTATTTCTTCTAGTGCGACTCGATTGAAATTGTTTTTTCTTTTGATATTTCCTTCAGGATTCTTTTTGCCTTTTTTGTCAAAGTTCGAATATCTACAACATCGAATATTCGCTTTGAGAACAAAATGTAAATAAAAATATTATTCCAAGTAAGATTTATTAGTAAAATGCACAAACTCATACGCCTACAACAGGTACCGCAATAAATAATTAATAATTGGAAATAAGGAATATATATTGTGTTATTATTGTTGTTAAACCGTTACCTGCGGACCCAAAAATTAACAGTTCGAATTAAGTACATCCACAACACATCGTAAGCCCCCACATTGTTTCCGGTAAATAGTGTTCGTCGCGATGTAAATATAAAATGAATAGGAACATCAAAGACGCGTTAAAAAATTGTCCAAAATTAATAAATCCTAACGAGAATTATAAATTAAATTTGAGTAGTTCGTTGAGCCCTAGATTGTATTGTTTGCCTAAAATATACAAACCAGGTAACTCCATGAGACCAATTGTTTCAGGTATTAACTCACCCACTTACTTAATTTCAAAATCGTTAGTGAATCTGGTACGCAGACTTCCGCGATCGTGGTCTATACTATCTGCTTGTAGACTTCCGGGCTGGAACAGCGTCACTGGTATAACTGCCGACGTTTCGTACCCACGAAGAATCATCTGGTGTGTACAGAAATTCCTAACTCGTGCGGCAGTGTATACATTGGTAAAAGCGGTCTGTCGGCACTCCTGTTTCCGAGCATGAGCGTTGTACTAGGTTGCTGCGCGTAGCTGGCTCTGCACTTGCTGAACATAGGCTGGGAAATCGGCTACCATATCCAATTTAATTTAATTCTACCAAGATCCTATCCCATACTAACCATTACTATGGTCGCAAAATCCGCGAATCTATAGAGATCTCTAGGCATCCCAATAACCTTAACCGTGATGATGGCTATCACCTACGCAACGTTTGGCAATCCTGCATCTATAAACAACCCAACCGCAACCGTAACACCTCCATTGACTCATGACTCATTACCCATATATAAACCCGTCCACCATTGACTTACGGGCTCACATATAGCTGAGCACCTAAAAGTAGGGTCATGTTTAAGATTTTTTTTTCGTGTATAAAACTGCATTTTTTTTTAAAACCACAATAAGCATTTTGAAGTATGGCATTTATTATAAATTGTGTGAAAATTGGGTTCGAAAATTTCGAACGGTAAAAAAATTGCAGTCGTTTTTCCTGGATGTGTTTCTGTCGACAGCGTTCGCGGTACCAGACGTGCCTCTGCCATTTCTTATCTGAAAAAAAAAAATTTTTTTTCTTAAAGTAAATAGACAGAACTAGTACTTATCGAGCCCGAATTTGCGAATTCAATTTTTTCGGGTCATGGCAGTCATTTGCATAAAACTGGCGGTTTTTCGCCTTAAAATTGTTGAGTAATTATGACAAAAAAAAACTATGTCAAATATCGAAAAAAGGGCTCGATAAGTACTAGATTATTGTGTGAAGCATAACTTTGCAAAATTTGATCCCGATCGGTCCAGTAGTTGCGGAGATATTTCTGGTACCGATTTTGAAAATACTGTTTCGAGTAAAACGCGTTTAAAGTTTTGACTTCACTTTGCAATGGAATAACTGGTTTATTTTTAAACTTACATGAAATCATCGATTCCTGGGCCATATGACGGATCTTCTCTAGATGTTGATGCTTCCATTAAATCCTTTTTTGCTGTGTCAACCTCGTTCTTGCTTCTTTTGACGCCCTTGTCGCAGAGCGCTCGGCAAACCGCATGCTACAGATTCAGCCCAACAATGTGCGTTTCTCCCTGTCTTGACGTCCAATATTTGTATTATTCGCAATATACTCCTCGCGTCCTCATTGAAGATACATGCCCCGATATTTGCAGCAATTTTAAGGCCGCTGTGCACTTCTTTTGGCGCAATTTTCCAGATGACGTGATTTATACTTTCGACGAACAGCGAACGACTGGGCACTGAGCGTCTTAAAGTATGTATACATAACCTAAGGTCCATCAACTTCTCGGAGCATGCTTGCTATATAAAGGGCGATAAATACGTAGAATCCAACAGGATTGAGAACACCCGGATCGTATGTATAGACTTAGCCAAACAGATGACAAAGGCCGCGTCTACCTGCGCCCCGATCTTTATTCGTTGCTTACCCGGTCGGTTACAAAATGCTATAACTTCGTCATTACTGCGAATTTCTTTATGAAATTTTCAGGGTAGACACTCGAAGGATAATACTTTCGAATGAGCACCTTTTTGAAAAATCGATTTTCCCAATTTACCCAGGTATATGTGAGCCCTTACACCAGTTTCAGTGTGACAGACAGTAGCAGTAGTTGAGCCCTGAAAATGTCCCATACGAGTGGCCACGACACGTCGGCAGTTATACCAGTAACGCGGCTCCCGCCCGGAAGCCCAGAAGCTGGTTAGTGAATGATTACAAAAATTTGTTCCGAAAACTTGAAAGTTTCTTAGTTGGTAATTCAGAAGAATTAAAAAAAATTAAATCGGAAGACAGGGAAATTTTAGTGTCGTTCAATTAAGAAAAGCCAATTCGGGATAAAATATGCTTATCACCTCAAAATAATCGAGACACACAATTTATATGATTACCTTTTCACACAACGACGAAAAATTTAAATAGTTTTTAAAGAGCGCGATTATCAAGTTACATTTCAGTCCAGTAACTCTATTAAATTTTAATCAGTTAAGGTTGATATATAACCCCTTTCCACATTAATTTTCGCATTCTGTATACGTATATTTCTATATACGTATTTACTACATCATCAGCAGATAATTAAACGGCGTCGCACCTGGAAAACCACGTTGGTACAGATCGTGTACGGAATTTGTTTCGCGAGGGTTTTGGCCGTAATTTTCCGGGTGCACACTATTTAATTAATTACTGGTGACGACAACTTAGTTGTCGAAATACGTATACAAAATACGAAAATTAATGTGGAAATATATATCAACCTAAGTGATTAAGTTAATCAACTCCAGGCTCCATCAAAATAACCTCTATTAAATCTTGAAGCTGCGAAAGACAAAGCCGAGTTAAATCAGAAATCAGAGATTTACGAAACGAAATGCCTAGATTGTAATAAAAACTACATGGGTTAGATAAAACGTTGATATGAACCCGGTATAAAGAACATATGATGCACATTAAATTTAATTGGACCGAGAAATCCAGTTTGGCAAAGCACGTGCTAGAAGATAACCGTAATGTAACCGCAAATTGTCTACATATAATCAAAAACATAAATAATCATCGTGAATTAGATAGCTACGAAAGCATATACATACACTTTAAAAAATAAAAACCATGTGTTAAACACAGATAAGGGTTCAATAACATATTCTTGTTTGAAAAATACCACCGTAGAAAAAGATTCGCGTGCGTGTAGTGAGAGGGGGGGGGTTGGTTATTTTAAGATAAGTGATTACTTTTTAAGACTACAATATATAAATTTTAAATTATACGAAATGAATCTACAGTGTGTGTTTGGCTTTAGACGGAGAATGTTTGACTTGGATTTGTTTCTGTGCGATTTTTACCGCGGCTCAAGGTGCAACACTGTGATTAATTATCTGCTGATGATGAAAACTTAGTTGTCGATATGCGTATGTAGAATATGAACATTATGGTGTCACTTCGAATTCAGTTAATTGAAAAAGAATGTTTTGAAATTTTGATAATGATTGGTTTTGATGACCGCAATTTATTTAAGAATTTGTTTCAAGATCAACATCTAATATCACGAACTGTCGTTGGTATTTGTTTTGCGTTTTTTCTTAATAATCTTGCAGTCTAATAATGTTTGATGTCCCTTTATGATCCTTTATGATATTTATATGCGAAAAATAATATCTGCCAAATGGCCTCCTCTTGCAGCTCCACACACGTCCACTCTTTTGTCAAAATTTTCAATGACATTTTGACCTAATTGACGCTCTATCTCACCAATACACAAATAGTTTCATCTTTCAAAATAGGACTTGATTGTGGATTGTTTTTATAAACCCGACTTTTCACATAACCCCAAAGAAAATAGTCTAACGGTGTCAAATCACATGTTTTTGGTGGCCAATTAACATCACCGTTTCTTGAGATTACACGTCCTGGAAATTTTTCTCTCAATAAATCAATTGATTCTTGTGCAAAGTGAGGTGTAGCGCCATCCTGTTGAAACCACATATCCTCTAGATTAATATTCATTAATTCAGGCCACAAAAATTCGGTTATCATCCGACGATATCGATCACCATTGACAGTTACAGCTTCACCAGCAGCATTTTCAAAGATGTAAAGTCCAATTACTCCACCTGACCGTAATGCACACCAAACAGTAACTCGTTTAAGATGCATAGATTTTTCATGAATAACTCGTGGATTTTCCTCAGCCCAGATACGACAATTTTGTTTATTAATATAGCCACCAAGTTCAAAATGTGCCTCGTCGGAAAACATTACTTTTTGAGAAAAATCAGCTGATTGTTCATTGATGAAATTGACAAATAAACGACGTTTTAAATGATCTAATGGCTTCAGTTCCTGTGTTATTTGAACCTTATATGCCTTCAGAGCTAAATCCTTGTGTAAAATACGCCATGTTGTTGATCTACTAAGTCTAAGTTGTTGTGATCGTCGTCTAATGAACATTTCAGGATCTTCAGCAACACTTCCACGAACCAAACCAATATTTTCTTGTAAAGGACCACTACGACTGTATTTTTCACTTTTTTGATCTTCCACGGAACCGGTCTCTTGAAATTTTTTAATAATTCTACCAATAGTGCTTTCAGATGGACGATTATGTAGACTATAAAATTCACGTAATTTTCTAAAAACTCTTTTCACCGAACGCTGATTTTCATAAAATAATTCAACAATTTGAACGCGTTGTTGTACCGTGTACGAAGCCATTTTTATAAGTGTCACCCATCACATTTTTTAAATGCCTACATACCCAGACAAATTCAGTGCGCCATCTATATTTTATTTATTCTTAAAAAAACCGCGCGATTTGAAACACCTTTTATTATTAAATTGATTACTTGTAATGTTATAAATTGCAGTTATTTTTCTAAATGTTTTTAAGTATTTCATTGAAATATAATTTTCAGAGAAATTTCTATTTCCACTTCTAAAACATATAGTCATCCTTTTTCCGACTGCATCCTTTTTTACAAAAAAAGCCCGAAATACAGAGGCTCATGTATTTCCTAATGAATTGGAACGGAAGAAAAAACAGTTGTCCTCTAACACGATTTTTCTTTTCGTCGAATGTGTGATCGGTATCTCAATTTAGAACAAATTATCCATCAGTTTCACACAAACTAAGCTTTGCCGAGCTCTCTTTCTGATTAATATTAATAATATATTACAGATACGTAAAAGGAGAGTAGAGAAAGAATAAAAGGGAAATCCCGTAGGCTGCCTTTAATCTCAAAGTCGTACATCTAATAGGGATTTCTCTGACAATAAATTAGATTCCATTCTTTGAACGTATTGGGAAAATTGAAGGATTTTGTAACAAGTTTTCTCTAGTCCATGTTTCACTGAAAAATAAGCTATTGAGTTTTATTTCAATTTACATTATACTTAAAAATGTCTCCATTATAAGCTAATGCAGCTTTTTTTGCATGTTTCGACGCCTGTACATTAATTAAAACAATGTAAAATATATCTAAATTATATCTATTATTTTATTATATTTATTTATTTGTCCAACATATATACATCTATGTAGAGTACAAAAGAAAAGCAAAGAAAAGTAAAACGAAGAAAAAAGTATAGAAAAGTAAAAAGTGAAAAGTATAAGGTGATAGGTAAAAGGTGAAAAGTCGTCGGTATATGTTACCACAGTAGTGGTTTTTGTTCCTGATAAGTTTGCTGTATATACGAGGGTGGTCTGAAAAGTTTCCGACCTAACAAAGACAGAAGACATTTTTTCTTAAAATTTATATTTATTTTTCTACATAGTCTCCTTGTAACTCTGCACACTCCTTCCAGCGATGCTCCCATCTCTTTAACCCGTCCAAATAGTACTCTGCATTTTTCTCGGCAAAATAATTGTTCCTGAAAGTGATTGCCTCCTCATTTGACTAAAATCTTTGTCCTCCGAGCGCAATTTTTAGATGAGGGAACAAAAAGAAGTCGATTGGGGCTAGATCTGGTGAGTAAGGCGGATGGTCAAGCGGTTCAAACCGTAATTCGTGGATTTTCGCCATGGCGTGAGACGGCGCATTGTCTTGGTGAAACAGAATTTTTTTTCTGTAAATGTGGCCGTGCTTCCACAATTCCTACCTTCAGCTTGTCGAGAGTGTATGAGTGGTATAAATGATTGAAAGACAGTCGTACGATCATCACGACAGACACCCTGGTGCAAAAACATCTGTGGTTACGGAAAGTAACATCGAACTTGTTCGTGAATTTATCAGAAATGAGCCGAAATCCTCATTGCGATACGTGGGAATGGAATTAAATATTTCCAAATATTCAATTCATCGCATTTTGACACAGCATTGTGCAAAATTTGTACCACACAAGCTAACTGAATTCAATATTGTACACTCTTGATTAAAGGCTCAAAAAAGGACGAAAACTTCAGATATTTTATTGTAACTGGCGATGATATTTGGTGTTTTCAATATGATCCAGAGACCAAGCGGCAAAGCTCTGTATGCATGCATCCAAGCGAAGAAAGACCGAAAAAAAGCTAGTTGGAGAAGTCAAAAGTTAAGACAATGTTAATTTGCTTTTGTGATTCGGAAGGCATAGTGCACAAAGTGTTTGTACCAACTTGTCAAAGACTCAATGCTGTATTTTGTCTTGGTGTTATGAAGCGACTTTTGGCGCGTATAAGTCGTGTTCGCTCTCAATATCGTGAAAATGGTAGATGGCGTTTGTAACATGATAGTGCATCATCTCATCGCTCGACGCTTATCACTGATTTTCTAATTACAAATGCCATTTTAACCATCAACCATTCATTGTATTCACCGGGTTCGACCTCCTATGCTTTCTATCTATTCTCTAAGGTACATTTGTCGATGGCAGGACAACACTAAGTCTACATCGAAGCCATTAAAATGGCGTCGACAGCGATCTTGGAGAACATCTCTAAAGATGAACTTAAAAATTCATTCAACATGTTAAATGACCGTGCGAAACGTTGTGTTGAAGTCGAAGGCGACTACTTTGAATAAAATAAATGAATTTTAACAAAATAATAACCTTTCGTTTTTATTTTAAAATAATTCCGTTTTCTCTGAGACAGATTGTGTATAAATGAACTATCGATAGTACAGAAAGTAAACATTTTACAAAACTCTTACAACAAACTCTTCTACAAAGGAACTAACAACATTTTTTCCTTTTATCGTTTTTTGAACATCTAATTACTAATTCATGGAATTAATTTTTTTATCTCTTTGGTTATTTCACCTTTAAAATATCGATGTTCAATAAGTTACATTTATAATGAATTCTGCTAGAAATTCAGTATTAAATGTAAAATTCTCTTCAGTCATTTCCCAAGAGGCTAATACTATTTAAGAAAATAAATAGACTCGTCTTAACTGTAGAAAATTTCATTGGTCCAGAGGAGCTACAACCGTTTAATGTTAGAAATTGGGAGACTGCTTCTTAAATATTTAAGTATCACCTTTAAACTGCGGAGTGAAATTTTCAAACACGAGTTTATATTACCTTCATTATTAATTGTTGTTTGAAGTAAGAAATAAGTTTGTTAATAAAATTGACTTTCTTTTTGTCAAAGAATATTATCGTACATTTGTTTCATTACTTTCTTTATGTGCTTAGTAAATATATTGTTATACAACCAAGCTCAAATGTATTAGACACCTTACGAATTTATGTACATACATATGTACATATATAGTTTATATAGTTTAGTCAAAAGAGAGGTGAGGAAAATAAAACTGTTGTGAAGATTATGCACAAAGTGTTATTTAGTAATATAGTACAATTTATCAATATTTTGTCGCTCCGCCCTTGGCCTTAATGACAGCTCGCACTCGTCGAGGCATACTTGCTACTAAATTGTAACACTCTGCCGGTGGTATTGCAGCCCATATTTCGCGAATTTTTGTTGATAATTCTGCTTTTGACAGGCATTTATGTTCCGTGATCTTAGTTTTTAAGATACGCCACAAATTTTCAATGGGCGACAAATCGGGACTTTGTGGCGGCCAATCCAATACCTCCACTGTGTTTTCCTCGAACCAACTCATTACAGCTCCCGATTTGTGGCAGAGTGCATTATATTGCTGAAAAATGTATCTTGGTCGAATAGTTTTAGCACAGATGGTTATAATACTTCCTCCAACATGGCTAAATAGCGTTGGCTATTCATCCGTCCATCGCACAGGTACACTTCTCCAACACCGTATGCAGACATACAACCCCAAACCATGATACTACCATCTCCAAATTTTACTGTGGGAATGATACATTGTGGTTCATAAGCTTCCCCTTGCCTACGCCGAACGTATAGCGTCCCAGGTAGTCCCCAAAGCTGCCAGGCAAAAGAAGAAAGTTAGCACTTAGACAGGATTAATTTTGTTTAATTTTACATGTAGACTGAATTGCATACAACGATAAGAATATTAGTTATGAAGATGTACTTACATACCTCGATATTCGATTCATCAGACCAAAGAATCTTCGACCACTTCTCGATTGTCCAATTTTCATGTTGTTTGGCCCATAAATACCGCTTCTTTTTATGAGCGTCAGTTAAAAGCGGTTTACGTCGCGCTTTACACCCTCGTAAGCCAGCACGCTGGAGACGCCTTCTCACTGTTTGCGCAGAAACTGTTACGCGATAACGCTGTTTCAGCTCACTGGCGAGCTGTTTCGATGATTTTTTCCTATCACTTTACCAAGACTGGCTTGGTAAAATTCGGTCTTCTCTAATCGAGGTACAGGGTTTTCTGCCACTTTTTGATCTGTTAACAAACGACCCACTCTCCTGATAGCGACTAATGGTTGTACGGACTGCACATCGCGAACTTTTTTTTTTGCAATTGCAGCTATTGATAACTTCTGGGAATGCAGTAGCACTATTTGGGCGCGTTCCCCTACCGACAACTTGCGTGTTTTAGGCATTTTTCTTCAACAAATAACTGACACAACGTGAAAAAACAGGATAATCTAATTGATCTCTACCACAAACTCACAAACGCACGTTGCTCACACACTGCTGGAATGACACTAAATTTCTAAAATCCACAATTTCCTCTTTCCACCTATTCTTTTCAATAGGGGATTAACTAGGGTATTCAAAAACGCATTTCTGTAAATACCATTAACTATTTTTACGGTTAATTTCCGTCAGACTTGGATAATACCGAGAATAAGGGTTTTTACCTGGGGTGTCTAATACATCTGAGCATGGTTGTATATATATACAGATATGTATGAAGGATGTAGTTTTTAAGAAACTCTCACGAACATCACGGATAATTATATTTGATAATTCAAGGCGTAGTCTCAGTTAAATGTCTTATAATGTCAATAAATAAATATTTCATTTGAAAATTAAATTAAACACAGTCACTTTCAATAACTACATTAGTTAAATTAATAAATATTAGCGTGTTAACATCTTCGCGCGTTCTAAAAACGATTTTCAAGTCAAAATTTACCTCTTTTGGCTTGAATCCAAGAGAAGGAAAAACTTGAAGAGCCATACTAAAATATGGATTTTGTAAAGTTCAAATGGATTACCTCTAAAGTTTAAAAGATTAGATTAGATTAGACAGTAGAAAATTCATATTCTGTTGGTGCCTTTTTTCCCCATTGCAAACATTAAATCCAAAACTTTCTATTTCAACGAAAATTTCGAGTTTCTCGAAGGGGTATGTTTGCAAAAATTGGCGTTTTTGAAAAGTTATTGTACATTAACGAATGTTTCAAAGATCCTAAAAATAACTCTGAAGTCAAAATTTACCTCTTTTGGTTTAAATCCAACAGAAGAAAGAACTTGGAAAGCCATACTAAAATATGGATTTTGTAAAATTCCAATGGATTACCTCTAAAGTTTAAAAGATTACATTATTGACAGTAGAAAATTCATATTCTGTTGATGCTTTTTTTCCCATTGCAAAAATTAAATCCAAAACTTTCTATTCTAACGAAAATTTCAAGTTTTTCAATGAGGCATACTGGCAAAAATTGGTGTTTTTGAAAAGTTATCCTATATTAACGAATATTTGTGTGATAACACTTTCGATGGTTCTAAAAGTGATTCTGAAGTCGAAATTTACATAGCTCCTTGGGTTTGCTTCCGAGAGAAGAACAAAATTAAAAAGTCGTAGTAAAAATATGGATCTTGGAAAGTTCAAATGGATTTCCTCTAAAGTTTAAAGAATTTCTTTATTGACAGTAGAAAATTAGTACTCTGTTGGTTCAGAAATACTATTTTACTTATTACGAAAATTAAATCCAAAACTTTTTATGCCTTTTCCATAGCGACACTTGCAAAAATTGCATTTTTGAAAAGTTATCGTACATTAACGAAGTCCTGATAGTTTCAAGGGTCCTTAAAAATGATTCTGAAGTCAAAATTTGCCTCTTTTGGTTTGATTCCAACAGAAGAAAACACTTTGAAAGCCATACTAAAATATGGATTTTGTAAAGTTCAAATGGATTACCTCTAAAGTTTAAAAGATTATGTTATTGACAGTAGAGAATTCATATTCTGTTGGTGCTTTTTTTCCCATTGCAAAAACTAAATCCAAAATTTTTTGTTCTAACGAAAATTTCAAGTTCTTCAATGAGGTATACTGGCAAAAATTGGTTTTTCTGAAAAATTATCCTACATTAACTAATATTTTTGTGCTAACATTTTCGAGGGTTCTAAAGTCGAAATTTACTTAGCTCCTTGGGTTTGCTTCCGAGAGAAGAAAAAACTTGAAAAGTCGTAGTAAAATATGGATCTTGGAAAGCTCAAATGGATTTCCTCTAAAGTTTAAAGAATTTCCTTATTGACAGTAGAAAATTCGTACTTTGTTGGTTCAGAGATACTATTTTACTTATTATGAAAGTTAAATCCAAAACTTTTCGTGCCTTTTCTAAAGGGACACTTGAAAAAAATTGCATTTTTGAAAAGTTATCGTACATTAACGAAGTCCTGATAGTTTCAAGGGTCCTAAAAATGAGTCTGAAGTCAAAATTTAGCCTAGCACTTTTGGTTTGATTCCGAGAAAAGAAAAAACTTGAAAAGCCATACTAAAATATAGATTTTAAAAGCAGAAATGGATTATCTTCAAAGCTTAAAAGTTATTGACAGTAGAAAATTCATATTCTCCTAGTTCAAAACTATACTTTTACATACTACAAAGCCCGAATTCAAAACTTTTATTTATTCGAAAATCTTCATTCTACCGTGAACAATAGAAAATTCGCATTTATTCAGATTTTTCATTTAGTATATGTAGTATCTATCTATTACACAGGCCAAAACACATTTTGGTGCCTGCGATTTTTTAACTGTTCCTGGGTAATTTTTGGATGCAGGATGTAAAAAAGTCCTCAGATTTGGTCTATCAGATCTAGTTTTTGAGATTTTTTAAAAAAATTGTGTATATATTTTACGTTATAACTATTATAATATATAATATTACTATTGACAGTTAAAAAAACAAAGACACATGGATTTAGGTATTTATTGCAAAAACTTAATTTACATAATTACATTAGTCACTAATCACATAAAAATTTTCTTTTATACGACTTTCTAGAATGGAATTTACTAGGGCAGTCTCGCTGAAGGCTCCAGAAGTAGTCCGCCATCATGTGGCTATCCCATCGTCCTTGATAACGATCTTCCATAGTTTTAGTATCCTGATGGAATCTTTCCCCCTGCTCTTCACTACAATCACCTAAGTTTTCTGGAAAACGATCTAGGTGGCTGTGGAAGTAGTGAACTTTTATACTCATGTTACAGCCGAGAATATTAAAATTTGAAAGCATAGTTTCCACTAATTCTACGTAATTCTTTGCTTTATGATTGCCAAGAAAATTTTGTACTACTTGAACAAATGAACACCAAGCGTTAGATTCAGTCTCGTTCATTGATGTGGTGAATTGTGGATCTTTAACAAGTTGCCTTATTTGAGGACCATCAAATATACCAGCTTTTAGTTTTTCCGTACTAATGCCAGGAAATTTACGTGATAAATACCCAAAACAATTTCCATCTCGATTTAAAGCCTTCACAAATTGCTTCATTAAGCCTAGCTTGATATGCAAGGGCGAAAGTAAAATTTTTTCTCTTGCAACCAAAGGTTCGTTGATCACGTTTTGTTTTCCTTGAATCATGACATCTCTTGAAGGCCATTTTTTTTTAACCCAGTGCTCATTTTTATCTCTGCTGTCCCAAAGGCACAAAAAACAAGGATATTTTGTATAACCACTCTGCTGTCCAAGGAGGAAATTAACCGTTTTTAAATCGACACAAATTGCCCACTGATGTTCTTCGTATTTGATTTTTCTTAAAACTATTGCAATTGTTTCATATTTTTCCTTCATGGTAGTAGAATGACCAATAGGAATTGAGCCATATTTGTTACCGTTATGTAAAAGAACACATTTTAAACTATGTTTTGAACTGTCAATATCAATTAACCTGTAACCTGTATCTCAAAAACTAGAGCTGATAGAAAAAATCTGGTGGCATTTTTGGAATCAGCACATTAAAAACATCTAAAATCAGATGTTAGATTTCCGACACCAAATTTTCTTTTTCATTTTGTTACCCTGTGTTATATATAATTATAATAATATTTATTAAACGTTTAAAGAGTTTATGACGAGCTTTCACAATTTCTCGTAAAGATTATAATGAAAAACATTTGCAATTATTGCTATTTTCTTAACCTTAATCTACACTGCTCAAAACAATTACGGGATATTTGGAAAAATGGTAACAGAATAAATAAATAATGTAGCAACTCGCAAATATTTTTATATTTAGTTACAACGTTTTTAAATAAGAAATCGAATGCATGGACACGTTTGAACATGTTTGTGTACATTATAAAGCTACTAAGGTACTAGAGTGAGTAAATATCATTAAATGAATACACAATCATGAGGCTTTATAAGAAGTTTTACTGATAAAATGACGAAAAATCTATTGTTAATAATGCGTATGATCTCCACGAACTGCAATAAAGGTTTGACATCTTATTGGCATTGATTGAATAATGACATCAAAAAATTCTTGGGAAATATTATTCCATTTCTCTATCAGAGCAATTTGAAGTTCCTGAATTGCACGCGATGGCATATTTCTTGCTGCAAACACTTCTTCCTAAGGCATTCCAAGCACGTTCGATAGGATTACCATCAGAAGAATTTGCTGACCAGTCCATTCTATTGATTCCCAGTTATTCAATCCAGTTGTTTACGATGTTTACTCGATGTGGATGAGCATTGTCATCCATTAAAATGAATCTTTCACTAATAGCATCAGCGTACGGAAGAACAATGAGTCTCAAAATTTCCTCGAGATACCTCTAAGCAGTCAGATTGCTATTCTGTATCACATAAAGATCTCTATCACCTCCTGCGCTTATACCTGCCCATACCATTACACTCCCACCTTCATATTGCGCCCCTTCTCGAACAAATTGTGGCTGATTACGTGTTTCAGGTTCACTCCAAATTAAAATACGTCTATTATCTGGATTTAAAACAGTACTTGTGCCCAGGCATTGTGATTCCTATTTCTATGCTGCTCAGACCATATTCTTCGCCACCATTTATGAAGAGCAGTTAGTGGAACGTATACTAAGAATCTTCGAGCATACATGCCAGCGTTATGAAGACGATTTCTTATTGTTTGAGTTGATACTAACTTTTCCTGTAGCTCACTTCTGAGCTACGATGCGTTATGAGTGCGGTTTCTACGTGCAAATACTGTGAGGTATCGATCATCTCTTGGTGTTGTAGATGCTGAGCGTACTTGTCCTCGTCTTTTCTGAACATATCCAGTTTCTAAAAACCGATTCCACAAACGCATAATCGCACTTTAGCTAACTGCAAAAACTTCAGTAACACCTTGCTGCCTTCGTCCACCTTTCAATTGACCTATGTCTCTCCAAGCTTGTGCACGAGTCAAACCGCTTTGCCTTTCCATTATTACCCGTAATTACAGTTAAAAAATTAGCTATGATACAGAAAATAGTAAAATCTAACTGTAGTCGAGATCTCTCACATACGTGCTTTTATACCCTCAAGCAGTGGCGGTTCGCACAGGCTCTGTACAAGTTGAAACCTGTCAAAGCATTCTGTTTCTTGTTTAAAAGCGTTATGGTTGCAATATAAAAATATTTTCGTGTCTTATATTATTTATTTATTTTAGTATTATTTTTTCAAATGTCCTTTAATTGTTTTGAACAGTGTATATTACATATGTACATACAAATGTTAAAAAAAGAATTTACGTAATACTGATATATTGGTATTTTCTTGATGAAACGTAGGAATAGAATTTCTACTGAAAAATATGTAAATGCATATAAATCAGTGTATAACAAATACACATGTTTTTATTTTCTTTGGAAGTTTGCCATATCGTAAAGTAAAGAGAGCATCCTTTCGAACTTACGATGTTTAAGCAGCATCGTGAGTAGAATATTAATTTTTGCATAACAAGTCTCGGTAATCCTCGTCATAATAATTACACTAATGGGTTAAAGTCAAGGTCTCGCCTAATTAAAGTCTCTTGTCCTTTTCATAACAATGTTGTGATCAAGTAGATTGTTTGGTAGGGATTATTAATTTAAGTACTTAACGAGACTTATTATATAAAAAAGTAACACACAGAAATGTAACATACATTAATGTAACGTTTCATAATTTTATATTCTAGTAAGATACGATTTACTGAAATTTCACTTATTCCATGGACACTTAAACAAATTTCCTTTCTTTTTTCTCTGCCCGTTAACGTTATTAGAAGTGACATAAATGTCGTCGCGCGCTTAGAGCGATTTGGACAAAAAGCAGCGAATGTAAACTCAAGCTTGAGATATTTTCAATTTCGCCTTTGCTTATCTTGCGAAAAATTTTCTTCCCAAGAGGTTTGCGAATGTGCTGAACAGACAACAAAGTTCTGGGACTATATAGCTATGTAGTTATGCTTCAGGTATTCTAACTTATACGTTGAATCTTTTAATTTAATATAGGCATGTGACATGTCGTCGAAACAAAAGAAAAAAAAATAATCTTCAAATGTGCATTCTCTCAATAGAGTCAACATTGTATGTACAGGCTGTTTTTTAAGAGCTTGAGAATTTAATATACGATTACTTCCAACAAGATGGTGCTACATCATACACAATATATGCTAATTTAAATTATTTAAGAGAATTTTTTGATGAAAGAATAATTAGCAGGAGATAGCCAGGAAATTCTCCAGTATTCGACTTCGCTATATTTTTTTTTCGAATACTAAAGTGGTCCTATAAGTACCCTGCCTGACCCAGAGATGGCGGTAGTTTGAAAAATGTCACTGTATTAGAACGTACACAATCTATAAGGCATACCATTACGCAAGTTTGAAGACGCCACGTTGTTAGTAATTGTTTGGCAGCCATCAATAGCGAACGTTTCCAGTGAATTTGTAAAAATGGAGAAAATTGGTGATACAATACTTTTATTTGAAAGGCCTCAGCCCAACCTATACAAAAGCTGAACTGGATTCTACTCTGGGTGAGTCTACTTCTTCGTTTACAACAGTGAAAATGTTGGGTAGCAGAGTTTAAACATCGCAGCATCGCAGTGGTCGGCCAAATGAGGTGACGACTACAGAAATGGTGAAGAAAATCCACAAAGCGGTACTGGATGATTGTCGACTGAAAGTGCGCGACTTAGCAGACATAGTAGGCATTTAGAAAAGTGCGGTACATCGCATATTATGTGAAAATTCGGACATGAGAAAGCTGTGTGCAAGATGGGTGCCACATTTGCTCACACCCGAGCAAAAACAGTGTTGTGAAGATGTTTCAATTGAGTGTTTAGCGAAGTTTCACAGCAACAAAGCAGAATTTTTGTGCCATTTCATAACGATGGATGAAACATAGGTCCATCGCTTCACACCCGAGACAAAAGAACAATCAAAACAATGGACTCAAAAGGGAGCAAAGAAGGCAAAGACCGTCTCATCTGCAGGTAAGGTCATGGCATTCGTTTTTTTGGAATGTGCGTGGAATAATTATCATTGACTATCTTGAAGAAGGAAAAACTATCAATGGCGAGTATTATGCGAACTTATTGCAAAGTTGGGCGAAGAAATCAAGCAAAAATGGTCGCATTTGGCTAAGAAGAAAGTGTTGTTTGGTCATGACAATGCACCAGCTCACATATTCTTTATTCTAAGGGCCAAAATTAATGAATTAAAGTTTGAATTGCTACCTCATGCACCCTATTCCTCAGATTTAGCCCCGTCGGATTATTTTCCGTTGCCAAATTTGAAAAAATAGTTCAGCGGTCAAAGATTTTCCAACAGTGAAGAAGTAACGTCGGCAGTTAATAGCTATTTTGAGGAGCAAGACAGTTCTTATTATAAAAAGGGCATCGAACTTATTGAACATCGCTGGGAAAAGTGTATAGAACTGAAAGGAGATTATGTTGAAAAATAAATATATTTCTTTCCAAAATTTTTGTTTTTTCTGTTGGGTCGGGTACTTCTGGGACCATCTTCGTAGTTTAATTTCACTGCAATTCACTTTTAAACGAATTTCACTCAATTAAAGTGTGTATCGAATCCAAAAAACATACGGTTTTATATTTCAACACTTGACACAATTACAAATAAAACCCGAAATCGATTTAATGAAATCATTACAACAATTACCACATGTTCTGTTTATAGTAACGAATCTAGAACAAATGAGGAGTTTGAACATTTAATTAAGGTTAATTGTAATGGACCGGAAGCACGAAGTATATATATATATAATATATTAAAGCAATGAAGAGTCGTACTAATTTTGTTTATTGATTATTTTCGACGAACATTGCTGACACATCAGAGAGTACTTGATGTTACTGCGTTTAATTAAGTTTTCTGGCGTGAAGTTGCAACCGAAATTGCGAAGAGTTGGTAATTTCACGCCAGAAGTACGTACTTAAATGTAAAACATATCGGAACGAAAATAATTGGATATTCCCCATAGAGACTTTCGAAAAGAAATGGAAATGTGAATTGATAACCAAAAAGAGACTGCGGAAACAAGTCAATGTGACATTTTAGTTGATTAGAACTTTGATATTCAGACGAATCCATTTTGAGAGTCCGAAATTAGAACTACTATTCATTTGTAAATTGACGAGAGGATATATTTTCTTTTAAAGATTGCGTATTGGCTTTTCCTATGTTTATTGATGAGAAAAACTGTCAATTCTTGACGGCGCATTAGATAATGAAGTAAAGTGTTAGTTTCGATGAACTAATTTCGGTTAAAATCTCAAAATCTTTTCACACACATTTACACATCGACTAAATTATGCTTAGACAAGATGGTGGTGGTAATTTACCTCCGGTTCCAGAAAAATTATGTTGAATGAACCTTGCAGTACTTAAATTTACTTAACTCTTTAGTTGATTCCTTTCCTTTGGCATTTTCCTTCTGGGAGAGAAAGAAGGAGTCTTTCCGTACGAAAAGAGATTCGGAGTACCCTATGTAGTACTACGATAACTACAATTGGAATTTCTTCAATGGAATTTCAGTAAGGACGTACGTGCTCTATTCCTATTTACTTTTTTAATGATAATAACCCGTAACATTTAAGTAATGTGACTGCTACGAACATGAATAATAAAATTTTTTTTTCATGCGTTTCTGTTCTGAGACTGTTAAGTACTTTCCCCCGTGATTCCCCATTTATAATATATATGAATATAACTCTTACAACCTCTATTTATGAAAATCATTGTAAGTGTTACAAGTACTGTCTTCCATAAATGTTTCCCGTGCTTTCTATATGATACACCGTCGTAAGGAACCGTAGACTTTGTCTACAAACCGGCTAGAATGCAACATTTGTTGTCATATCATTTTGATTCATCCTTCGATTTCCATCTTCCGCATATGTTATTTCATTTCTCAAAATCCTATATGGTCTCTATATTTGGTTTTTATGTATATTCAAATATCGTTTGTTTCACGTTTTATTTCGATTTAGTTTCATCTAATGCAACGTTAGCATATTCTTATATATTCCTTTAATTCACGGCCAATATTGCATTTAGTTTAGACGTATTTTATTTAAAATACTTATTCAATTCAATAGTCTCTTATGTAAGCCGCAGAAAGCGAGTCTGATCATGTTTGGAGTTTTTATTATATCTATGCAAAGAAGATGAGTTACGACCAGAGTCCGCTTCACTCTCGCTGCACCAGTGAATGAGCTACAGGTGCGCGTTTTGACTTTGTGTCTATGTGAGAATCGGATAATCTTTTCTCCAACCTTCTAGAATATTTTCTTCCGTACCCCTTTTTATCCTTGGCTGTGCATTTGAAGTTGTCCTGTGTGTGACGGGCTTCATTACGTACTGAATCTTCGAGCTGACTAGTCGCTTATCCCCCCGTTATATAGGGACGACACTGTCTTTCAAATTTTGACATAAATATACATGGAATTCACCCACCAACGAAGGTGTGTCTTTTATTAGCGTCATTTGCATGTACTTGTTCTGACAGAGATGTGTTCTTTTAGATTTCTTTTGTTTTCTTATGTACATATCTTCCCCTTTTGAAGTACATGTTCTAGCAGAAGATGTGTCAACGTGTGTCTTCTCCGTCTATGCCAGCTTGTGTGTATGTGTCCCAGCGAGGAGCCGGATTTCCGGTAACAAGAATAATTAGGACAATTTGTTGTTTTCTTGTTTTGAAGAATGTCGAGATCAACTTTTAATGTTACATGTCATTATATTGAAAATTAATATATATATATATATATATATATATATATATATATATATAGAGAGAGAGAGAGAGCAATATTTGTCGAAGTAGTTAAATTATTTGACCGTGACACTGAAATATTGCTTATTCATTCGTTTGATGTTTACCTACTCTATTTGTGTTATGTTGAATCAGTTTTTTTAACTTGTTAACTGACTTACTATTTCAATAAACATTGCATTATTATATCCATGGGGATTTCTTAGTATCAACCAATTAAGAAACCGTGCTGCTGAAGCAGTGTAACGTCTTTATAATTTATTTCAGGCAATGTTCACAAGTGGTCATTCACTAGAATTCACTTGTTTGACCTCTGACTGTCAAATTATGGGACGGGTGCGGAAAAAGCTCGTAATCTGTTACACATAGTGCTAGAATCTAATTATGATCTCTTCTCTTACAACGCGGAACCACAGTGACTCGCCTTGTTACGATCTTGGCCCGCGAGAAGAATTTCCTAACTCTAATGATGACGCGCAAGGTACTACATACGCCTTCTTATTTTCAATGAAGAATATCGCAAAAGGGAATGTATTTGTTGAGATTTAAATAGTTTTTGCCATATGAACGGTCTACAAAGAAATAGTTCATTAATTATACCCCTCAAATTTCCACTCTGTTCCAAAAATCGATATTACTTCTACGCGTAGCATTATCTAATACATATATATATCACAGCATGCTTCTATAGCCGAAAAATATTCGTAAAATCATTTTTAAAAAATAATTTTTATAATAGAACATAAAGTAGGAATAATTTTCCTAAATGGTTTATATTTTTGCTTACAAATAAAAGACGTATAGTTTTAAATTTTTATTTGAAAATAGAAGTAATTTACATATAAAAAGTGAACAATAACAACCACACAATAATGACCGCTTCAGAGCGTTATAGGAATTTTGTAAATACACTATAAACGTATTTACCGTGTCATATAATTCGCTTTTATTGGGGGGACATAAAATACTTTGTTGGTCGTACATTTCGAAATAATGTATCTGTAGTTTATGCTGCAGCGAACGCATAATAAAGAATGTTATATAATGGGCGATTCATTAGGATGTGCTTTCTTCAATAGCGATTTTTTGACAGATAAAGCGTGAGTCGTGTCAAACTTTCGCGTTATTTTAGTTAAGTATTGTGTGGCACTTTATTATGGAAAGACATAACCCGGCACAGCGTCTATAAATTATTCAGCTATACTACGAAAATTAGTGTTCCACGGGAAATATATTTAGTACGCTTAGAGCAACTTGTAGCCTACGTAATCGGGCTATCGAACGCACAATTCGCAATACCATCGAAAAATTTGAAACGCTGGATTACTGGATAATACGCGACCAAATAAACTACATCCAGCACGTAGTGAAGAAAATATAACCGTAATATGATTGTGAAGTATCGATTCTACGTAGATCTCAACAGCATGGCTTGTTGCATGCCACAACTTGGCGTATTTTACGTAAGGATCTTGGTTTAAAAGCACAAAATTCAACTCGTTCAAGAATTGGGAGCGGCCTGTCTTTCGAATCGTCACCGCTTCAGCCTTTGGGCTCTTAAAAAACTTGAAGATACTGCTATCGTTCAAAATTTTGTTCAGAGATGAGACCCATTTCTGCCTTCATAACTACGTCAAAAAGTACAATTGCTGTAATTGGAGTGAAGAGCAACCGGAGGAGATCCAAGAGCTGCCATTACATCTAGAAAAAACTACGGTTTGGTGTGGCTTATGGGCAAGTGGAATCATTAGTCAGTATTTCTTCAAAAAATAAAGACTACTGCAACGTAACTGTGAATGGTGCCCGTTATCGCGCCATGATAAGGAACTATTTGCTGCCTGAAATTAAAGCTCGTGATCTCGATGATATTTGGCTCCAACAAGACAGTGCTACTTGCCACATAGCTCGTGAAGCATGGCTTTATTGCGAGAATAATTAGGTGAACATTTAATTTCATGTAATGGAATTGTACGATGACTTTTTCTTTGGGGCTACGTAAAGTTAAAAAATCTACATGGATAAGCAAGCTACGATTGAGCAATTGGAAGCCAACATTGCTCGCGTTAATCGCCAAATACCTTTTAAAATGCTCGAATGCGTCATCAAAAATTGGAATTTCAGAATGAACCATATTAGACGTAGTTACGGTCAACACTTGAAGGAAATAATTTCTTAAAAATAAATGTCAAAAATGATTCTTATGTATGATAATAAAGAATATCCGACAAAATTTAAGTTTTAATTTTTTTTTAATTTTTGAAAAAAGTACCTCCGTTATATTTGACATTTCTTAAATTCAAAACCTTTAAACCACATATAAATTAGAGATATATTTTGTAAATAGTTGTAATAGTTACTGAATTAACTTATTGTATCCTCATGTAACATCGCACATAGAACCCATGTGCCTAAAAAATGCATATTTAGGTTCAATGGAAATTTTTATATTTCTTTATTTTTGAAAAAAGTACTTCCAAATGCATCTTCCCTTATGATTAAACCATTTTGGTGCCACTGAAGAAGAGTCGACGTTCTGTATTTACGAGAAACAACGTTGAGCGTTCTAAAGAAACGCAATGGAATCTACTTAATTATAATGTGTGTTTTTTAAGCGGCATGCGAACAATCGATATCGATAGCTATGGTTTGACAGCTGATAATGTAAGACTATGTTGACATTTCCATTCGGTAAGGTTTGGCAAGTCATCATGATTCGTTTAACGCCAGAGCAACGCTTCCAAATTGTGTAAATTTATTTTGAAAAAAACAAATCTGTTCGCGAAGTTCATAGAGCACTTCGTCCACTTTACGATCAACATAATCGGCCTAGTGAGCAAGCAATTCGTGCAGTTATTGATCGTTTTCGCACTAATTTTACACTTCTCGATTCAAAACCATCAACAAGACAAAGAAATGTGCGTACCGAAGAGAATATTGCTGTTTTAGCGCGAAGTATTGAAGAAGACGCCGAAATGTCGATTCGTCATCGTTCTCAACTTGTTGGCATTTGTTCTTCGACTACGTGAAAAATTTTACGTAAGGATCTTGGCTTACGTGCCTACAAAATACAGCTCGTGCAAGAACTGAAGCCAAACAACCATCGCTATCGTCGCATTTTTGCTGATTGGACTCATTTGAAACTGGCCGAAGATGAGCATTTTTATCAAATACTTGTGTTTAGTGATGAAGCTTATTTCTGGTTAAATGGCTACGTCAGTAACCAAAATTGCCGTGTTTGGAGCAAAGACAATTCTCAAGCCGTTAACATATCACCATTGCATCCATTAAAATTGACTGCTTGGTGCGGTTTGCACGCTGGCGGCATGATGGGTCCCTATTTCTTTCGAACTGTGGAAGGAGCTGCCGTTACGGTGAACGGCGAGCGCTATCAAGCCCTGCTGACTGAATTTTTGTTTCCAAAAATTAATCAGCTAGACATCGACGATATTTGGTTCCAACAAGACGGCGCAATTTGCCATACAACCCGCTTAACAATCGATTTATTGCAAAATGAATTTGGTGACAACTTCATTTCCAGAAGTGGTCCTGTTCACTGGCCCCTCGTGTGATTTAACACCCTTGCATTACTTTTTATGGGGCTATGTTAAGTCATTGGTTTATGTCGACAAACCAGCGACTCTTGAAGCATTGGAAGCCAATATTCAAGCCACCATTGACGCCATACGGCCAAATTTATTGAAAAAAGTAGACAAAAATTAAACTCATGGAATGGACCATGTAACTCGTAGCCGCGACGGACATATGCCGGAAATCATATTTAAAAAATAAATGCCATGAAATTATCTACCAGATTATAATAAAATAAATTTCATTCCAACAATATTTCTGTCTTGTATTATCATTTAAAGTTCTCAAGCTCTTAAAAAAACAACTCTTAGTAATATATTTGTGGCAGGAAGTAATAGAATATATAGGAAAACATACTTGTACATTTTACTTTATTATAAATACGTCTTTCAGGTAATTCACGTTCATTTAATTACTTGGTAGCTGCTCGAAAACTCAACATAATATTATCGTAAGTATTCGAACTTAGTTACATACTTATATCCACCGTCAATAACCGTTTTAATTTTGTGAAAGTGATTAATTAGAATACGAATTCATATTTAAGATAATGCTCAGCGTTAACAAAACATACCTCCATTATACAGTTCGCTAGAAGTTTCTGCTATAGACACGTACGTCATGTTAGAAGGCTGACTTTATATTTCATCTATACACTTCCGATTATATTCTACGAAGTATTATTATTTCCATTATGTTAACTCCTGCGTTGACGCACATAATGTTTCGAAGTCTCTTTATGTGTTTTCAATAATAATAGTTTCAAATAACAAGCATTAAACAAAGAACGATTTCATTTTCAAGAAGCAAAGAGGCATGAGGAGTTTTTGGATCGTAAATCAGTCCCCGCGATTCGTATATTAAAATAAAAAGCATACGCGAATCGCTAGAACCGAACATTAATAATGAAATTTTAACAAGTATTCGTGCATTAATGATCAAAACGTTGGAGGCTTCAGGTGGATACATTCTAAGTAGATTACACCTTACACATCGCTGATATTCATGTAAAATTAAATCTGTGTAATGCAGAAGCATACACATTGCACATCACTCAGATGGAATTAAGGAAATCAACGGGTGCACGGAAGATATTCCCGTGCACATTTCTGTCATTAGTTATATGCGTAGGTTCGGATTTTGTTGGAATTATGTCTTTCGGGTATTAGCCGTTCGGGGAGTTTTTTATTTGGGAAAGTGCCTCTGATTTGCTTATGAGTAAATCTGTAGAAACGAGTGTGCATTCATTAGAGACGATGATATATTTCGAAAGCGGTCGGATATACCCGAAGTCGAGATTTATATGCGTATAGTATGTGTATGCATAATAATACAAAACACAGATGTACATCTTAGCAATAGCCAATGCAATACTGAAACTTCAGACATATCCACAACAATGGAAATACGCAAAAATAATCGTGTTTCCAAAACCACACAAAAGACACAAAGACCCCGCCAACTATCGTCCCATCAGTCCCCTACCCGCAATAAGTAAAATAATAGACCGGTTGCTACTAACAAAAATAACAGATCATTCAGACGCAGTAAACATAATTCCCGACGAACAGCACGGGTTCAGACAACAACACTCAACCACGACACAATTGGCTAGAGTGACAGAGTACATTAACGACGGGTACAATAAAAACAAAAAAACCGCGGCCGCCTTCCTCGACATCTCCAAAGCGTTCGATCGGGTGTGGCACCAAGGATTAATTCACAAACTACACACACACACAACTACCCGGAACACCTAATACGTATCATATACACTTACCTATACAGACGCACATTCCAAACACACATCCAAGGTACAAATTCGTCAGTACATGTACTAACGGCAGGAGTACCGCAAGGATCAATTCTATCACCACATCTTTACGAAATTTACACAGGGGACATTCCCAAACCGCAACACGGCATAATAGCCACATACGCAGACGACACAGCCATACTAACACAATCATTTAACGAACAGATAGCCTCAAATAAACTCCAGGAAAACATAAACAGTCTTATCGATTGGTGTCACACTTGGCGCATCGCGTTGAACACCGAAAAAACACAAACAATAATGTTTAAAAACAATAAAAAACCACCGCCCGAACGGATTAAAATCAACAATACCCACATCGAGTGGAAAACCGAAGTCAAATATCTAGGCGTCACACTAGATAAAACATTATCCTACAGACAACACATAAATAACACAATTAAAAAAGCCACACAAGCACGCGGGGCCCTCATTATGCTAACCGGAAAACAATATCAACACTGACACCCAAGACAAAAGTACTAATATACAAACAGATAATACGCCCAATCCTCACCTACGCATCGCCGATATGGCTACATATCAAAAAGACACAGAAAACAAGACACTACGGTTGGCACTTAGGGCGCCGTGGTACGTGCGAAACTCTCAAATACACAAAGAAGCTAGGCTTGAATCACTCACTACACACATTAAAAATCAAACCAAAAGCTTCTACAAACAGATGAAAACGCACACAAACCCGACACTTACACCTGCAACAGAATACTCCACACAACACTCCAAATATAAATGACCACGGACGGAAATCTCAACTGAAGACAGCGAGCAGGAATAGCAACAACACATCCAAAATCAGGACAAATCAACGTAAAGATTAGGAGTAAAAGGGCAGAGCCCTAACTCCAACAAACGAAAAGAAGTAGTAGATGCATAATAATAATAACTTTATTGCAATTAATTGTACAGAAAAAAAATGCGAACGTCATGACAGATATATTACATATGTGTTAAAACATATTCTTACGCTCATAATCTTACTGTAAAGAACTACGATTTATGTATTCAAATATACTGTATGGTTCTATGTCAATTAAGAAATCACGAACTCTTGTTTTAAATATTGAGAACACCTTAATTTTTTTAAACGATTTCGGTAAACTATTAAAAAATTTAATGGAAGAGTAGTGAAGTCCACACTCTATCGAGGTTAGGCGGTGTTTGGGATAATAGTAATTAGTTTTATGCCTTATTGAATAATCGTGAACAGCGCTGTATTCTTCAAATAGGCCTTTATGTTTGTAGGCAGGCAAAAAATAGGACCTCGAATATATAAATTCTAAAAATAGTTAACAAAAATGTTTTCTGAATATGTCCCTACATGATTGATTAAAATTCAAGTTATATACTATTCTCAGAATTCTTTTTTGTGTTACGAAAATACTATTCATATCAGTACTACTACCCCAAACAGCGATGCCATACTTTACTCTGGAATAAAAGCATCCAAAGTATATCATTCGTAACGCCTGTTCACCAACGAGTTTCCTCAGGCGACGAATTCCAAAACATACATTTGAAAGGATTTTAGATAAATCATGGATACAATCCTTCCATTTTAGAAACTGATCGACCGTAATTCCCAATAAACGAACACTATCGTGTACGGGATATTAGGAATCACCAAGTTCCACATTGTCAGGAAATTCAGAAAAGGTATTGCATCTGAATAGTATTGTACTTGTCTTCGATTTACTTACATTCAGGTTATTATGTGCCAGCCAGTTCTAAACTGTTACAGAGGCGCTGTCAATTACCTGATTTAAATAGTCGCCTGCGACCAAAAGCGTAGTATCGTCGGCATAATTAATTGTGATGCATTGTTTATTAGGTCCATGATCGAGGTAATGAATATCATTAAAATATAATAGAAAGAAAATGGGTCCTAGAATACTATCCTGCGGGACACCTCTGGAGATCATTACCTCATCTGAATAAGTATTGTTACCATCGATATTTAGGTATACTGATTGTTATCTGTTAGTAAGGTAAGATTTAAACCAAGAGAGGATAGTGCCTCTTATACCACAGCGTTCGAGTTTACTTAAAAGTAATTTGTGATCTACAGTGTGGAACGCTTTAAATAAATCTAATAAGCATCCACATGGTAGTTTTTTATCACCTAAGGCATTCAGGACTTTTTCAGAAAAATTATATAAAGCGGTTTCAATGCTTTTACCCTTAGCAAAACCATGTTGATAGTTCGAAAAGCCGGTTAAAAGGCTAACCGGTCCGTAATTTTCCAAATCATTAGGACACCTTTCTTACATAACGGAACAACCAAAGCATGTTTAAGGTAGTCCGGAAAAATGCCTGCAGCAAAGGAGTGATTAATTATATGGGTAAGTGGTCTTAAGTAACTATCCGAGCAAGATTTTAAAAAACGGATAGGTATTTTATCTTGACGGGAAGATTCAGAATTATTCAACGAGTTAATGAAGGAAGAGAGTTCTCTTTCGCGTATTGGGAAAAAATAAAATGACCAAGAATTATTAGGAATTAGATGAAGAAATTTGTATGACCGATTTAATGAAACAGAGTTTTGAAGGAATATTTTGTTCAAACTACAAGCAAGATTTCTGGGATTGTCGGCTTTAGGCTTTTTACCTGAATGAGAATTAATAATACGCCACATAGTTTTATTTTTATTTGTAGAATTAAGTAATTGCTGTTTGTAATAATTCCTGCTGTCCTGATTTACGGCATTGTCGAATGGAATTTTATAGAATTTAAATGTATTTTTATAATCGTTATGATCGATTAGATTGGTGCGGGCGATTCGACGGCGTTCTTTGTTATGTTTGACGAGTGTTAATAAATTTCTTAACCGATTTTCGACATTAGAATACACTGACACTATTATTAAATGTATTGTTTGCAATATCAAAATTTTACCGTACAGTATTTTTGTGTGTAAAAGACATGTTAATAGCAAATCACACCGGTTAAATATGCACCGTGATATACCATATTATAAATTTCTACTTTATTTTTATGTTAATTGCGTGCAACATTCCACAAAATATTGTAGACAATGAAGAATTTCGAAACTTTTGAGGGGAATACGTTCCGGAATAGAGATTGCCAACAAGAAATCAATTACAGTATAATTTTTCTCGGGTGAAAAACACGATTACGGATCAAATAAAAGCAGAGTTAAAAGATCGAAAAATATGACTGACAGTAGATGAAACAACGGATGCAAGAAAGAATTGTATTTTAAATGTGTTAGTGGGCACTTTAAAAAAGCGGTGAGATTTCCTTGGCTCTTCTTTTACGTAGTACAATATTACAGAAAACAAACGCGGAAAGGGTAGTAGAAACTATAAAACATACCTTTGGGAAGCTGAATATATCGGCAACCCAACTTGTAATGTTGGTTACAGATGGGGGTTCGAATATGGTTAAAGCTGGAAAGTTACTAAAACAATCTTATCCTCAATTGCTTTATGCAACCTGTTTGCTCCATGCATGCCATCTTGTAGCTGAATTTATTAGAAACAATTATCTAAAAGTAGATTAATTTATAGTTTCTACCAAAAAAGTTTTTATTAAATCTCCAAAACGCATTCGTGGGTTTAAACAGATTTGTCCGGACATTCCTCAGACACCACAGCCGGTATTGACGAGATGGGGAACGTGGCTTAGAGCTGTTTTATATTATGAGAAACTTTTACACATTATTAAACCTTGTATCTTAAATTTAAATCCGCGGGATGCTGCTAGCAATTTCAGTAAGTCAGCGGCTGGTTTCAGATACCAAAATCCATACTCAAATAGAATAAATTTCCGAAAATTATTCAATTTTTTTAGATACTATTTCCAAATTAGAGAGCACCAAGTTGTCATTACATGAAGCGCTAAATATAGTATATTACCTCAAAGCCTCGTTATGAAATCTAACAGACAGTTAGCAACAACCTTTGCCGATTTTTTGTAATGTTTCCTTCACTTTCGTTCGTTTTGTACTGTTTCTCGGATTATCTGATGCCTTAATCTTTTTTTGTATCGTATTGACAGTTTTAGCCAAACTATTATTTATATCATTAACTGCCTCCATTGTCTTTTTCATGTTAATCCCCATATCCCGTTTCATTTTCAATTCTATTGCATTCTCAAAGTCTTTGTGAAGTAATTTACATTTTTTTGCTACAAATTTTTAAATTTTGCTGGTAAACTAGGAATACAAAGAAGAATAATCTACTAGCTTATATAAAATATAATAAATTTAAGTTATGGTTGTTTTTTTTTACTTCTTACACTATATAAATATATATATTTTCCAACTATCGTTTCAATACCGTCTGTGTTTTTTTTTTCTACCTACAAGTACCACATCATTATGTAACATTTGGTATAAACAAATCTAATTTTCAATGCATTGCTGGACTGTAATATACGTATGTACTTACAGGTTCCTGAATAGACAATTTACTTGCTTCATATTACTTAAGTGCATAATTAACAGGTCGGTTAGTCCATCAGCCCATCAGACCATCAGACCACATGCCCATCATATCTTATGTACATAAGTAACTTATCATCATTATCGTGTCAATTTAAGTTTTCGATCTTAACAAGCTTCCGCTCATGAGCGTAATACATGGCTGTACGTGGAGAAAATATTAATATGGATTTCGTTTATCTTTACTCGCACGTGAAAAGTTTTACTACGCATTTACACAGCTCAAAAAATTCACCCTTCAAATTCAATTAATTTTACTTATTTATAATTTATTATTCGCCTGAAATAAACACATCAATAGTTACGAGGGTTGTCTCAGAAGTACCCAGCCCAACAAAGAAAACATAAAAATTTTGGAAAAGAATATATTTACTTTTCAACATAAATCCTCTCAGCTCTATACACTTTTCCCAGCGATGTTCAATAAGTTCGATACCGTTTTTATAATAACTGTCTTGCTCCTCAAAATTGGCATTAACTGCCGACATCATTTCTTCATCACTGTAAAATTTTTGACCACTGAGCCATTTTTTCAAGTTTGGGAACAGAAAATAATCCGAGGGGCCAAAATCTGGCGAATAGGGTGCATAAGGTAGCAATTAAAACTTTAATTCATTAATTTGGGCCATTGTGATAACTTATTTGTAAGCTGGTGCATCACCTTGATGAAACAATACTTTCTTCTTAGCCAAATGCGGCCGTTTTTGCCTGATTTCTTTACTCAAATATTGCAATAATTTCGCATAATATTCACCGTTGATAGTTTTTCCTTTTTCAAGATAGTCAATGAAAATTATTCCACGCGCATCCCAAAAAACCGATGCTATGACCTTGCCTGCAGATGAAATGGCCTTCGCCTCCTTTGGAGTCTGTTCTCCCTTTTGAGTCCATTGTTTTGATTATTCTTTTGTTTCGGGTGTGAAGTGATGGACCCATGTTTCATCCATGGTTATGAAACGGCCCAAAAATTCGGCTTTGTTGCTGTGAAACTTTGCTAAACACTCAATTGAAACATTTTCGCGACACTGTTTTTGCTCGAGTGTGAGCAAACGTGGCTCCCATCTTGCACACAGCTTTCTCATGTCCAAATTTTCAGATAATAAGCGATGTACCGCACTTTTTGAAATGCCTACTATGTCTGCTAGCTCGCGCACTTTCAGTCGATGATCATCCAGTACCGCTTTGTGGACTTTCGTTTTGGGAGCTCGTACGACCTCGTTTAAACTCTGCTACCTAATATTTCACTGTTGTAAACGAAGGAGCAGACTCACCCATAGTAGAATCCAGTTCAGCTTTTATATATACTAAAATAAATACATTTCTTTCCAAAATTGTTTGTGGTTTCTTTGTTGGATCGAGTACTTCTGAGTACCACCCTCGTAAAGATAAAACTTCTACTTTATTGAACATCAATAGCATTTACAAAATTAACTGCTCAGATCGTCAGGGTTGTTACATAGGACAAACATCTCACCTTGTGTCGCATAGAGGTGAGTATCGGATAGGAAAAAAGTATGCGTTGGCTCACCGATTCGCTTACGAAGAAGTTAGTATCTTGGATATGGAAAATAGATATAGAAAGAGACTCTGAGAACGTACCATATCAATAAAAATAAAGACTGTGTGAATATTAGATTAGATGACAGATTGAAGGTTATTTATTATAAAATTAGAATGTTACTCGCTGAAGATTAAACAATGTTCTATGTTAACAATTTTTTGATGAATCCCTTTATATTTTAAAAATTGTTAGTTTTGCTGAAGAATTTTTATATTTCGACGTATCGTCTTATGTTTTTTATATATTTACTTTTTTATATTGTAGATATGCTTTCATTTGATATTTTAAATTTGAAAACTTCAAAGTAATTTTTGTTTTACGAATAATTTTAGTGTTTTTGTCTTTTATAATTAATTATGTTGTATTTATGTTTTGTTATATTGTATATATGCTTCTATTTGATATTTTAAATTTGAAAACTTCAAAGTAATTTTTTTACGAATAATGTTAATGCTTTTGTCTTTTATAATTAAATAACACACGTTAAAAAAGTTAATTTTAACCAGCGCTTACTCATACAATTGACTGATTCAATGTAAGCAACATTTTCTAGCTACACTACTGATGAAGCCAATAGAAATTAGTGAAATATTGAGTGATTGAAAAAGTTTGAGTTTCATCACAAATCGATAATCCCAATAGTCGTTAGACGTAATGTTTTGTTTTCTATACATATATTGTTATATCTATTTTATCTTAAATTATATGAGGAATTAATTCATTAACTGATATTTTGAATTAATAAAACTAAATCTTTCAAAACATACTGTATATGGTATATATGTATATCGAACTCAAGTATAAGTAAGCTAAAAATATACTATCTGCTTCTGGGCTTCAGGACTGGAACCGCGTCATTGGCATAACTGCCGACGTTTCGTACCCACTCGTATGGGACATCTTCAGGGCTCAACTACTGCTACTGTCTGTCGTACTGAAACTGTCGGCAGTTATACCAGTGACGCGGTTCCAGCCCGGAAGTCCAGAAGCAGATAATATGGACCACGACCGCTGAAGTCTACGTACCAAACTAAAAATATGTTTGTAAATTATTGTAACTAAAGATAAGAACTCATTTAGTAGAAGTAATTGTTGAACATGAATTCTTATGCCAATATAAAATGTATTTGTGTAGAAAATTCGGCTTCACAAAGGTAGAATGTTGAAAATTGTAACAGTATACGAAATTCTTTTGTTTTCGATGCATATTATTCATCATCTGTTCCTGCTCAAAACTCAAACAGTGACTTATTATTAAATCATGTTTTGATTTTTCCACTTGTCGTGAAAACTATGAAAATTACTTCTTCGACAGTTGTGTGACTTTGGAGAGCATTTGGAAATAGGTTCTTAATTCGCTCATAGCTTGCTATGAAGTTATCATCACCAAGAAATACTTTTTAGAACTCCTTACCAGCATGGCTAAATAATTTTTAATGGTTTCAAAAACAGCTTTCATTATAACAAACTCATTCTCACTTGCAAACATTTATAGCTTCATATTTCTGCTCCACAATTCTAATTTTTTACAAAAAGCATTGACTTCGTCACTTGTATCCTAAATATATGTAAAGGGTTTTCCAATAGGGACTTGACAACTTTTAATTCAATTTGTGAACGCACCCTTTCACTTATCATCGAACTGTCACTGACAATTTATTCAGTAAACTTAACATTTTCATCATGGTAAAGTACACGAACGAACAACGTCTGCAAATTATAAAAATTTACTACAGAAATTCGGAGTCGGTGACCACTACTTTAAGAGCGTTAACTCCGATTTTCGGTCGTAATTCTCGCCTTAGTAGACAAGCAGTAACAAGTTTAGTGCAAAAATTTGAGTCTACATATTCGTTGTGTGATATTGCCGTGCCAGTGAGAAAACGGGTTGGTCGAAGTGTCGAAAATATCGCTGCCGTTGAAACGTCCGTAGCAAATGATCCAAATCAATCAATTGCACGGCGTTCTCAAGAGTTGGGCATCGCCCAGACCACTTTATGGCGAATTTTGTGTAAGGCTCTTGGTTTACACCCATACAAGATCAAGCTGACTCAAGAATTGAAGCCGATGGACCATTTGAAGCGACGTACGTTCTCCGATTGGGCTCTGGAAAAGATGCGCCAAGATGATCAATTTCATCGCAAAATCATTTTCAGTGACGAAGCTCATTTTTGGCCCAATGGGTTCGTCAATAAGCAAAATATGCGTTATTGGTCGGGAGGAAAATCCACATGTGCTTCATGAAACACCACTTCGTCCACAAAAAATAACTGTTTGGTGCGGTTTGCATGCCGGCGGCGTCATAGGGCCATATTTTTTCGTCGACGATAATGATCGTCACGTTACTGTGAATGGTAATCGTTATCGCGCCATGATTACCGATTATTTTTGGCCCGAATTGAAAGATATGGACTTGGACAACATGTGGTTTCAGCAGGACGGTGCCATAAGCCACACAGCACACGTTACAATCGATTTATTGAAGAGTAAGTTTGATGAGCGTGTTATCTCAAGAAGTGCGATTTAACGCCTCTAGACTTTTTTCTCTGGAGCTACGTTAAGTGATTCGTCTATGCCAACAAGCCGACAACGTTGGAAGAGCTAAGAGCCAACATTGAACGCGAAATAGCAGCCGTTTCGGCCGAATTGTGTGGCCGAGTCATCGAAAATTGGGTCCAATGAATCGACCGCTGCAAACGTGCCCGCGGTGGCTATATGAACGAAGCCGAGTTCCATTCATAAATGTTTTGATTGTACTTCAACCCGATAATAAAGTTTTTGAAATATCTCAAATGGTCTGCATTTTATTTTGAAAAAAAGTTATCAAGTCCTTATTGGAAAACCCTTTATTTGCTGCTTGGAATTGAAGATTCAATATACTTAATTTCTCGAATATCATCCAATACTAAGTAAAAAACATAATAACGAAAGAAAATTTATACAATTAGGTTAATTACTTTTTTTCCTAATATCCTCAAGCCGGCCCAGCTGCTTTGCGAGTACTTAAAATTTGTGTTTAGCGTCGGGTCAGTATACCCTTTATGGGATTATTTATAATTCCTCATTGTACTTTAAAACGGATTATACATGTTCCTAACTCATTCAAGAAATATGTCATTTCATAATATGATTTAAAATATTTTGTAAAAAGGTGCAGATATATACGAGCCGTGTTTTTTAAGTAAGGGCTGTTTGCAAATAAAAACCAAAGGAAGGAAAATTAAATAATAATGATAATTTACTATATACCTAACCTGCAAACCTGTAAATAACAAATGTATAAGGTGCCTACGTAGATCACCTAAGTGTAAACTTACAAGTATGACGAAATAAATATTATAAATTAGCTGTGAACAATAACAAATAACAGCGGTAAAATACAAGGCATATAACAATATCGAAACCGCGAAAAAGACAAACTCCATAAGTCAAAAGTCAAAACACTATTTTATTTGAATTATACGTGACACAGTTATGCATAACACACATGCCCTGTATATGTCTGTTTCTATTTTTTCATGATTTCTTGACAAGACGTAGCGCGTAACTCTATTACAAAAACGTTTGCGTCCTTTTTTTCTTCAACACATGTGACTACCGATGGATTAGACAAATAGCGGTATATGTTCGTATTTTGTAGCGTTATTGATACACTAGCAAATTTTCGTGGTTTATGGTATATCGGCTGTTTTTTTAAGAACTTGAGAACTTAAAATGATAATACAAGATAGAAACATTGTTGGAATGAAATTTTTTTTATTATAATCTGGTAGATAATGCTATCTGCTTCTGGGTTTCCGGGCTGGAACCGCGTAACTAGTATATCTGCCGACGTTTCGTACCCATTTGTATGGGACATCTTCAGGGCTGAATTACTGCACTGAAACTGAGTTTCATTGCAGTAGGTTCCAGCCCGGAAACCCAGAAGCAGATAGCATGGACCACGACCGCGGAAGTCTACGTACCAAATTAATCTGGTAGATAATTTCGTGGCATGTATTTTTTGAATATGATTTCCGGCATTTGTCCGCCGCGGCTAGGAGTTACATAGTCCATTCGATCAGTCCAATTTTTGACTACTTTTTCCAATAAATCTGGCTGCATGGCGTCAATGGTGGCTTGAATATTGGCTTCCGATGCTTCAAGAGTTGCTGATTTGTCGGCATAAACGAACATAGTTCCATAAAAAGTAATCCAGAGGCGTTAAATCGCACGAACGAGGGTCCCAGTGAACAGGACCACTTCTGGAAATAAAGTTGTCACCAAATTGATTTTGCAATAAATCGATTGTTAAGCGCGCTGTATGGCAAGTTGCGCTGTCTTATTGGAACCAAATGTCGTCAATGTTTAGCTGATTAATTTTTGGAAACAAAAATTTAGTCAGCATGGCTCGATAGCGATCGTCGTTCACCGTAACGGCAGCTCCTTCCTCATTTCGAAAGAAATAAGGACCGATGATGCCGCCAGCGTGTAAACCGCGTGTAATGGTGATTCGTTAACGGCTTGAGGATTGTCTTCGCTCCAAATACGCCATTTAACCAGAAATGAGCTTCATCACTAAACACAATTCTTTGATGAAAATGCTCATCTTCGGCCAGTTCCAAATGAGCCCAATCAACAAAAATGCGACGCAAACGATGGTCGTTCGGACTCAATTCTTGCACGAGCTGTATTATATAGACACGTAAGCCAATATCCTTACGTAAAATTTTCCACGTACTCGATGGACAAAGGCCAACAGGTTGAGAACGATTACGAATCGACATTTCGGCGTCTTCTTCAATACTTCGCGTAACAGCAGTAATATTCTTTCCGGTAGGCACATTTCTTTATCTTGTTGATGATCTTGAATCGAGAAGAGTAAAATTAGTGCGAAAACGATCAATAACTGCACGAATTGCTTGCTCACTAAGGCGATTATGTTGACCGTAAAATGGACGAAGTGCTCTATGAACTTCGCGAACAGATTTATTTTTTTCAAAGTAAATTTCCACAATTTGGAAGCGTTGTTCTGGCGTTAAACGATTCATGATGACTTGCCAAACCTTACCGAATGGAAATGTCAACATAGTCTGACATTGTCAGCTGTCAAACCATAGATATTGATATCGATAGTTCTCATGCAGCTTAAAAACACCCATTAGTATAGAATGGTACTTCGTAAATAAACCATGCGTCGCTTCATATCTCTATCATTACAATTCGAGCGGCATTAAATGTTTCACTAATGAATTTTTGCCAATGGATATGTGTATTTTGAAGATGTTTTTACATACATACATACATATGCATACCGATGCGCTTCTAGATTACGTATCTGTGTTCAATATTTATAATAATACGCTAATATAAAATAAATTCAATGTATATTTTTATATTATCTTTGTTCATATTGTCATTAAATATATGTAACGAGGTTTTATTCGAAATATAAACTTGATTTATGACATTCTATCTAGCCAGGGCATTATGATTTATAGCGAAATATGTATCTGATTTTATTCCAGTTTTATCTCTTGTATATTTTACAAAATGACACGCAATTATTCATCACATAATCTGAGTTTTAGTGCAGTCAGTTATAGTTGTACTTCTAGCTATGAAAAGTTTTACTCGTACATATACAGGCTGGTTAGAAATTCATGAATAATCGTCAGGTAGGATGATTCCTAGATTAATTCTAAGTCGACATTATAATACAGAGATGTTCTCTTGTCAACTGTTCAAAAGAAGTGTAGATTTGGCAACTTGGTATAAAATATGAATAAATCAACAGGAATGTTATGATAAAATATAAATTTTATTTAAATCTAGTGAAAATAACAATAATATTAAACGTAAATGCTGAAATTGGTAGCCATTGGTTTGAAGACAAAGCTGTAGCTTTTTGTGGAATTGAATTTGTATGTTTATTGGCTTGAAGCGTCGCATAAACTGTTTTCTTCAAAGAAGAAAGTAGTGGGGACTTTCTTCAAAAATAAAAATAAAAAAAACTTCAAATTTATGGGGTATCCTTTATTATCATACAAAAAAACCATTCTTGACATTTATTTTTTAAAAATTATTTTTTTCAATTGTTGGCCGTAATTGCGCCCAACGTGGTCCATGGTCAATTTTCGATGACACATTCGAGTATTTCAAGTGGTATTTGGCGAATAACGCGAGTAATGTTGGCTTCCAATTACTCAATCGTAGTTGGCTTATCCATAAAGACATTGGACTTAGCCCCAAAGGAAAAAGTCCAGAGGTGTGATATCAAATGATCAAGGCATTACACAGGTCCATTACGTGAAATTTAATGTTCACAATATTGTTTCCGCAATAAAGCTTTTCACGAGCTGTGTGGGAAGTAGCGTCGTCTTGTTGTAACCAAATGTCGTTGAGATCATTGGCTCCAATTTCAAGCAGCAAATAGTCCGTTATTATGGACGACATTCACAGTTACGTCGCGGTCGTCTTCATTTTTGAAGAAATATGGTCCAGTGATTCCACTTACCCATAAATCACACTAAATTGTTTGAAAATAATGGCAGCTCATGAATCTTTTCGAGTCACTCTTCGCTCCAACTACGGCAATTGTGCTTATTGACGTAGCCATTAAGCCAGAAATGGGCTACATTGCTGAACAAAATTTTGGTCGAAAATAGTGGATCTTCTTCAAGTTTTTCAAGAGCTCAAAGACTGAAACGATGACGATTCGACAGGTCGACTGTTTTCAATTCTTGAACGAGTTGAATTTTGTATGATTTTGAACCGAGATTCTTACGTAAAATACACCAAGTTGTGGCATACGACAAACCAAGCTGTTGAGATCTACGTAAAATCGATTCTTCACGGTCGTCGCGTACATTCTCAGCTACTATGGTTATATTTTCTTTCCTACGTGTTAGATGTGGTCTATTTTGTCGCGTATTATCTATTAATGAAAATTTCTATCTTCTTCTGGGCGCCCGGGCTGGAACCGCGTCACTGGGATAACCGATGCCGATGTTTCGTACCCACTCGTATGGGATGTCCCGGCAGTTATACCAGTGACGCGGTTCCAGCCCGGAAGCTCAGAAGAAGATAGTATGGACCACGACCGCGGAAGTCTACGTACAAAATGAAAATTTCGTTTCAAATTTTTCGATGACAGAGAATTGCGCGTTCGGTGGGCCAATTACGTAGACCAAAATTTTCTCTAAGCGCACGAAACACATTTCTGGTGAATTGCTGATTTTTGTAATGCATCTGAATAATTTGTAGACGCTGTGTCGGGCTGAGTCTTTCCATAATAAAATGTCACACAATACTTCACAATAGCGTGAAAGTTTGACACGATTCAGCCTTTATCTATTGAAAAATCGCTATTGAAGAAACTACGTCATAGTGAATCACCCATTATATTCTAATATTCGTTATTATTTTAATTTAACATAGATATCCACGAATATATTCTTTTTGTTAACTGTCTGAACTCATATGGGCTTCACTTTGCAACATTTAGAACGACGAAATGCTGTATCTACTACCAGAGTAATTAACCTGTCTAGGGTGTTAATTGAATTGCATACGCTTCAGGTGGATGTTATAAAAGTAACACTGTCTTGATATATTAAATAGATCAATTTGCTTACCTGAGAAGCTGCTGGTGGTAATTTTAGACGTGTAAATACACCCGAATAAATAAGATGCTTGGCATTAGCCTATTTCTATTAAAGCGTGGATCGTTTATCATATTTATGATAATAGAACGTGCGATGATGGGACACTTTCATTGAAATCACGACTTGCTTTCCCAAATAATTGATTTATGTTCGCGTACGTCTCACTTCGTATCAAGCAAATATTAATTACCCCAAAACATACGCACGGTAAAATTAGGTCTGTCTTTGTATTCCGAAAATAATTAAATGCTTTTAGTGTTTAGGTAAGGAGGCAATTTACCGATTCGTGGAATGAGAAAGCAGGTACTTGTTTTCAGTTCAGAGATTTTTGTAAAAATTTAAATATGTAGAGATGGCAAGCAGTCCAAATAATACCTTTACTACGAATATATGTTATAATAATACCATATTGTTCAATAAGTTTTGTCGTTCGATAAGAAAAACACGATTTTATGGTTTGAAATACATTTTGTTATTCAACATAACCTCCCTGAACTTCAATACCCTTGTTCCAGTGATATTCTAAGTGATGGATTCCATCTCTGAAATGAGAATCCGGAAGACTATCGAGATAAGTTTCCACGGCTGCTATTACTTCTTAGTTATATGAAAATCTTTTTTAACGCATGAATTTTTTGAGATGTGAGAACAGCCAGAAGTCAGAGGGAGCTAAATCTAGCGAATAGGGTGGATGGTGCAACAATTCGTGCTTTAATTCACTGATTTTGACGATGGTTTTTTGAACTGTGTGAGAGAGTGCTTGGTCTTGATGAAAAATAATATTTTTCTTCTGTAAATCAGATCTTTTTTCACGAATTTTTACATCCAGCTGGTTCGGAAGGTTTCAATAACAATCCGAGTTTATTGTTTTACCAATTTGGAGGTAATTCACGAACAAAATTCCTTTTGTATCCCAAAAAAACTGAGGCTAACACCTTCCTGGGCGATTTGTGGACCCTAACTCGCTTTGGAGACGAATTACCGGTTCACACCACTCCTTAGTCTCTTGTTTTGATTGAGGATCATGGCGGTATACTCAAGTCTCAACCATAGTGAAGAAACGACGCACTCCATAGTTTTTATTATTTCTAAAACGCTCCAAATGTTGCTGAGAAAGTAGCCTTCGAAGGTATTTTTGTTTCATTGTTAAAGAATGAGGCATATATTTTACATACAGCTTTCTGAAACCCAAAACTTCAGCCAAAATATGACTCACACTATATTATGAGATAGCCAGGGCTCCTACTAAACCTCTATCGGCTAAGAGACGATCTTTCAAAACCATATCTTGTATTTTTGCTACGATTTCTGGAGTTGATACACTTTTTGGACGTCCTTTACGTGGATGATCTTAAAGTCTTGTACGATCACGTTTAAATTCAGCAACCTATTTTTCTACTGTTCTAATTGACGGTGAAAAGTCCTTATACGCTTTTAACAATCGTTCATGAATTTATTTTGGTGCTACACCTTCAAAAACTAAGAATTTGATCACTGCACGATTTCCTGAATCGTCACCCTCAATATGCGAATAAACTGTTATATTTTATTATCTTTATTTCAATCGTATACCGGAAAAAATTAATATTATAAAAAACACCCAGATTTTACATTTACATAAAACGAATTACATACCACGTGTACAAGAAATAACGTTATAATGATAAATTTCGCGTTATTTTTAAAGAATAAATAAAACATATAATTTGTATTCACTTTCAAAAACTTTTTATTGGTAATTGAAGTATCAGTTATGAAATTTAGTGCGAAAAATAATATCTGCCAAATGGCCTCCTCTTGCAGCTCCACAGACGTCCACTCCTTTGTTAAAATTTTCAATTACATTTTGATATAATTGAGGTTCTATCTCATCAATGACACGAATAATTTCACCTTTCAAAGCAGGAATTGATTGTGGATTGTTTTTATAAAGAAAATAGTCTAACGGTGTCAAATCACATGATCTTGGTAGCCAATTAACATCACCGTTTCTTGAGATTACACGTCCAGGAAATTTTTCTCTCAATAAATCAACTGATTCGTGTGCAAAGTGAGGTGTAGCGCCATCCTGTTGAAACAACATATCCTCTAGATCAAAATTCATTAATTCAGGCCACAAAAATTCAGTTATCATCCGACGATATCGATCATCATTGACAGTTACAGCTTCACCAGCAGCATTTTCAAAGAAGTAAGGTCCAATTATACCATATGACCATAATGCAGACCAAACAGTAACTCGTTTAGGATGCATAGGTTTCTCATGAATAACTCGTGGATTTTCCTCACCCCAGATACGGCAATTTTGTTTATTAACATAGCCACCAAGTTCAGAATGTGCCTCATCGGAAAACACTATTTTTTGAGATAAATCAGTTGGTAGTTCATTGATAAAATTGACAAATGAACGACGTTTTAAATGATCTAATGGCTTCAGTTCCTGTGTTATTTTGAACTTTATATGCCTTCAGAGCTAAATCCTTGTGTAAAATACGCCATGTTGTTTATCCACTAAGTCCAAGTTGTTGTGTACGTCGTCTAATGGACATTTCAGGATCTTCAGCAACACTTTCACTAACCAAATCAGTATTTACTTGTGAACGACCACTACGGCCGTATTTTTCACTTTTCTGATCTTGCACAGAACCGATCTCTTGAAATTTTTTAATAATTCACGTAATTTTCACACTCTTTTCATAGAACGCTGATTTTCATAAAATAATTCAACAATTTGAACGCGTCGTTTTACCGTGCGCGAAGCCATAAAACTTTTTAAATGCCCACATACCCAGACAAATTCAGTGCGCCATCTATATTTTATTTATTCTTAAAAAAACGCGCAATTTGAAACACTCTTTATATGCACATACCAATATGTTATATAAAATAAGCATATTATTGTTAAATATGTTCACATTCGAACACCTAATTTACGACTATTATGCAATGTACTTCATTTATAATAAAAGTATGGCTAGACCTACATACAGTATGTATCAGCCAAATGGAATAAATTCGATAATAATTAAATGGAAGGGTGTTCGAAAAAACGCTCGGACACGTCGATTGGGAGTTTTAGTTTCGTATTTTTTTAAATAAAAAGTTTATATGCAGGGTGTGTTATGTAAAAGTGGTCAATACCAACTTTCTTATTTTAAATGCAACACCCTGTCAAATATTAAATTTTTGGATTCTTTAGAAAATTCCAGACATATTTCATGTACAATATCCTATACCTATCTTCGACTGTTTCGGAAATATTAAATGTTTTCAGATTAATAATTTTGTTTACAATTAAAATAAGATTTTCACATAATAATTTGTTTACCGAACTTATTAAGTGAAAATTGTACTTGTACTTCGTTTTAAAATACCTTGCCTTAGCAAAGTGTTGTCAGTGTCATAACTGTTTGAATTTCGTTAACTACATTTCAGCAAAATAGTTCATTTAACAGAAATGCACAAAATAATAATTCTGCAGATGATTGGTTATGGAGATAACACACGGACACAAATGGAAGTTGCTCACTTATTTCATGAGAAATGTCCAAATTTTCCGCCTATATCCCAAGGAACAATTAGTAAAATAGAAAAGCAGTTTCGCGAGTTTGGACATGTAAGGCAAATAAAAAAAGCAGCTGCGAATGCAGTAAGTAATGATACCAAACTGGATATTCTGCTTGAGTTTGAAGAAAACCCGCATACTTCTAGTAACAAGCAGCGTCAATGTTCAATGTTTGCCATTCATCGATTACTCGCACATTAAAAGAAAATAAAATGCATCCCTATAAAATTATACCAACTCAGGAGCTCATGGAAGACGACTTTGATAGGAGAACGTATTTTTGTGAACAAATGATGACAATGTTAGATAACAATGTGATCCAATTAGAACATATTTTATTTTCTGATGAGTGTACCTTTACGCTTCACGGTCATGCTAATGGTCAAAATTGCCGCTATTGGTCCAGGGAAAATCCTCACTGGATGAGGGAAGAACATACGCAATACCCTGAGAAGGTTAATGTTTGAGCAGGAATTGTTGGAGATCATATCGTAGGTCCTTTTTTCATTGATGGAAATTTAAATGGCGACAATTATTTAGCATTGCTTCAAATTAATCTCGTGCCAGCTTTGACAAACTTATATCCTGATCTAGCAAACCCACAAGTTCCAGTAAATACGATGTGGTTTCAGCAAGATGGAGCACCACCCCATTACCAAATCAATGTCCGGCAGTACCTCAACCAAATATTCCCGAATCGGTGGATAGGTAGGCGAGGATCGATGGAATGGCCAGCACGATCCCCTGATCTAACGCCCTTAGACTTCTTCTTATGGGGATATGTCAAGTGTATAGTATACAAAACTAAACCCCTCGACTTAGCTGACTTAAGATGACGAATAATAGTTGCGATTAGATTGGTCACGCCTGAGATGTTGAGCAACGTAAGAAAAAAATTTTATTTAAGATTAGGATGTTTTCAAGACATTTACGGCGAACATTTTGAACATCTCCTATAGTGACATTAATGTTTTTCTTGTTATTTTTTACATTATCAAAAATTTTTCAAATTAATCTGAAAACATTTAATATTTCCGAAACAGTCGAAGATAGATATAGGACATTGTACATGAAATATGTCTGGAATTTTCTAAAGAATGCAAAAATTTAATATTTGACAGGGAGTTGTATTTAAAATTAGAAAGTTGGTATTGACCACTTTTACATGACACACCCTGTATATAAACTCTTTATTTAAAAAAATACGCAACTAAAAATCCCAATCGCCGTGTTCGAGCGTTTTTTCGAACACCCTTCCATTTAATTATTATGGAATTTATTCCATTTGGCTGATACACACTGTATATCATGAGAATTGGAACTTTATTGTCAACCTTTCTGTTAAAAGAAGATATCTGAATCTATTGATTTATAGTTGAAAACCTGCAAAAGAATTTTAGAAATACTTGTTAATTTTGAACATACGTACAATATATCAAGAAGCGATAAAATTATGAAGAATATCTAAGCCACAATTAATAAAATAATATGTTTTAGAAATAAAGCATTATAAGAGAATATTTTGAAATATATTCTGGTTTAAAATAAATTATGATATTAAAACAATGCATAATAAATTCGTGTTTGAATATCTAGAAAAGTACCTTCAGTACATAACATGTAACATTGTATAATTATAAAATGAACCATGTAAAACTAAATTACTTTAGCTTTTACGTATGTATATCATGAATTAATAAGTTTTAATTTTACCACAATGCGTCAGTTTTACAGTCACATTTCCAAGTTGTTTATTAATTCAGGATTTTATGTGCTTTAATTTGAGGAAGTTGGTTTTATTGTTTTATCACTAAAAAGTCATTTATATTCCGAAGTTTATCACTTAAGAACCACACTAAAACTACAACAGGATTTCATTTTAATTAAAGGCTCTTTTGATGGCAGATTGCGAAGTGACGTGAAGCTAATATTAAATACTTTTTATAATACAGCGACTGTTGTGTAATAATATTATATTATACATATACTCGTATACAGTATTGTGTAAAAGAAAGAAGCACCTAACAATATTTTCCGAAAGTTATTTACTAAAACGTTTTTACTAATAATTATTGGGTTAATTTCATTTATAATACTTAATACATCTTTCCAAAAACGATTCACTTATTGGTAGAAATATAATCACTGGAAATTTCCAAGTTTATAACATCATACTTCCGCGTAGGGGTGAGACCGACCGCCTGATAAGAGGATTAAAATAATAAAGTTTATTGCACCACAATGCTCTGCAATAAAATTTCAAGGGAGAGTTATTTATCTATAAGATTTTGTTTTTAATTCAGTGGTGGAAACGATACAGAGCGGTTCTACAATAGAGTTTATTTAGATTCTTAAAAAACACGCCTACGAGTGAAATTTTCATTTTAAGAAAAAATTGTGAGCTGTAAATTGTTGTAGTAGATAGAAAATGTCTAGAATAGCATTACTAGACAGAAATAAAATTATTGTTTTACACCAAGAGGGTTATAGTCAAGTGAAAATATCAAAGATAGTAAAATGTTCCCAGTATGTCATGCAACAAACAATGAAAAGAATGACTGAAACTAGCAGTGTAAGTGATAGACCAAAGAGTGGACGTCCAAAGAAGCTCAGTAAAACTGACGCGCAGTTTTTAAAAGTTAGTTCTTTAAGAAACCGTAAGAAAGATCTTGCGTGAACATCTGGTACTTGGGTACATGCTTCAACAGTAAAGCAATACTTGCTCAGATCAGGCTTGAGGGAATGCGTGGCCGTGTAGAAATTTTTACTGAGACAAGGTAATAGAGGGAAACGATTAAAATATGTCAGAGACCACGAAACTTGGGGATATAATGAGTGGCGACAAGTACTATAGACTGACAAATCTAAATATCAGTTATTTGGAACGAACAGACGTCAGAATGCTAGACGACGCCCTGGTAAATCGTAATTGTAACCATGTTTACACACTATCATAAAGCATGGAGGAGGCAATATCTAAGTTTGAGGTTGTATTTCGGCAGCAGGTGTGGGTGAAATTGTAAAAATAAAGGGTACATTAACTGGTGAGAAGTACAGAACACTATTAGAGGAACATGCCATACCATCAGGGCAACGAATTATTAGCAATAATTTTATTCTACAGCAAGACGATGATCCCAAGCATACCTCAAAACTTAAATATTATTTAGCATGTGTGGGATTATCTTGACAGGAAAAAGTGCGAAAGGGGGCCAAACAACAAAAATGAACTGTGGAACATACTACAGAGAGACTGGTTCAATATTCCTGAAAATTCCATTAATTAATGGAAAGCCTACGAAGAAGAATGCAGGATACCATAAAAAATAAAGGTGGTCATATAAAATATTGAAAATTGAAGTTGTTTATATTTAAATATCGATATCTGTTAGTTTCCATACATTCAAAAGAATTTCAACTTGTGTAAGATTATTATTTATTCTTTTATAATAGTTTCTTGTAAAATTCAAGAAGGTGTTTCTTTCTTTTGTACAGTACTGTATATATATATTCTTAGGACGACGTATAGTCAGATGTAGTTATGATTAAATATATTATACCTAATGAAAAGTGCGTTTCATTAACATAAAGTTTAAGTTACCAATAACATACCTAAGAGACATGACAGTGACTAAATTCAAATTCTCTTCTTCGTCAACATGGCTAGCGAAATTTAATTACGGGAAGATATAAACATATTAATTCAATGCATACATGAGAAAAAGATCTTAACGAAACTAAAAAGGCTTTTCACGGAAAGTTAGTTAGATGAAACGATGTCTAAAACCCTCAATAAAGTACTTTTCCTTTTACGCGGCGTCTTTAATATGTTACGTGGAGGAATTTAGACATAAGTAGATAAAACCGAGAGATTTAACCGTTAATATTTAAGAGAGCGGCGAAAAATGTATATGAAAATTTGAAAGAATACATTTTCATTATAGAAAGAGATATACGAGTAAGTAATATGTACTTTTAGTTTTATTTCCTTGTTTTAATTTAAACAAACGCAAGGAAAAATAATGAATTTTCCTATTTATAATATCATAACGATTCCTTCGCAGTAGAGATTATTAAAGGTAGCATCCTGTTATAGTTGCAAATAGAATTTAAACTTCTTTCACATCAATATCGTGTGTATTAGAAGAATAAATAACTTGTAAAGTAGTTTATATTAGGCTATTATTAAAGTAGCGAATTCATACTACAAAAAGTAAATATAATATAATCTCCCTTTTTGTTAATCGTATTGACTGTAACTCTTGGAGAAAAAACTTTTTCTTTGAGTGGATTGAACGATCGGAAAAGTGGCTCACTTAAAGACTTTGAAGCACTTCTATACTGCATTGGAAAGTTTCAGATTAAATATTTATTTGGTTACAAGTTTATCGTATAAATAAAATATTGTATAATAATAGCAGTTTGAATAATAGAAATGATATATATACCATATTGTTACCAGTACAAAAAATTAATTTAGATTAAAATTGATACTTTGATGCAAATAAATACACCTAAAATAAAGGAATTAAATATATCTTGTAAAAAAATTATACATTTATTAATTTCCACGCGATGCTCATATTCTTCGAACGGTGCACATATTGGGTTGGCAACTAAGTACTTTCGGTTTTTACTGATAGAGAGCGTTGCTTTATTTTTTGTATAAAGTATGTTTGTGCTGCATTTTACCGTTTGTCGCGTGATACTAGTTAGTACACATTAACGTAACTTCAGAAGCAAGTAGTGCGTGATTTTTATTAAAGCTATTAGTTGTGGGTTAATTTTAAATGGAGTGCAGAAACGAACATTTTCGACATATTTTACTATTTTATTTCCGTAAAGGAAAGAAAGCTGCTGCGGCTCACAAAAAGATATGTGAAGTTTATGGTGCTAATTGCTTAACAAAGCGCACGTGTCAGAATTGGTATAAAAAATTCCGTTCTGGAGATTTTTCCCTCCAAAATGAACAACGTTCTGGACGGCCTACTGAAGTTGATGATGACCAAATCAAAGTCATAATTGAAGAGGATCGTCATATAATTGTTCGAGAGGTTGCGGAGAGGCTACATGTATCGCACACAACAATTGAAAAACATTTAAAATGTCTTGGGCTAGTTAAGAAGCTTGATACTTGGGTACCTCGCGAATTGAAAGAAATTCATTTAACACAAAGAATCAACTTTTGCGATATGCACCTTAGACGAAATGAAACCTTTCTTAAAAAGAGTCATCACTGGTGATGAAAAATGGGTCCTGTACAGTAACATAGTTCGAAAACGATCATGGAGCAAACACGTTAAACCAGCTCAAACCACATCGAAAACTGAATTGCATCCAAAAAGATCATGCTGTCAGTTTGATGGGACTACAAAGGTGTTGTGTTTTTTGAGCTGCTTCCAAGGAACCAAACGATCAATTCCGATATTGACTGTCAACAGTTAATAAAACTGGATGAAGCAATCAAAGAAAAACGGCCAGAATTGTCAAATCGGAAAGATGTAGTTTTCCACCAAGATAATGCAAGGACTCACACATCTTTGGCAACTCGTGTGAAACTATTGGAGCTTGGCTGGGAAGTGATGCCACATCCCCATACAGCCCTGATCTAACACCATGTGATTACCATTTATTTCGAAGTTTGCAGAATTCTTTGAATGGTAAAACTTTCACAAATGACGATGACCTTCACTCGCACCTGGTTTCGCTTTTTGCTCATGAGGACCAGAAATTTTATGAGCGCGGAATCATGCAGCTGAAAGAAAGATGGCAAAAGGTCATTGAGCAAAATGGAAAATATATAATTGATTAAAAACTATTCTTTGTTTAAAAAAAGTGTTTTATTTTATACTACAAAACCGAAAGTACTTAGTTGCCAACCAAATATATTAGCAGTTTATTAATCACTAGCGCTTCTAGATGTCGTCATTATAATGTAATTCTAATGAAGTCTTGTATCTTTGAATTATATTTTACTAGTTACTTTTTATGCCATTTTCATTGTTTATAATTTCCATATTACTATTAATATCTTTAGTACATATTTTTATATATATTTATAATAATAATAATACGTTTTATTTCTAAAGCAAAGTGTATACAATACATATCAGTACATATAAAAATAGTAATCAATACGTACTACATACACATGCCAGAAACACGTCTGAAAAAGGAAAAAGATGTAATAAATTTGAACTTAGAAAGTCATTTATACAATAACAATTTATCGTAAGCTGGTACCGCTTAAGGTTGCTTTTAAAAATACAGAAGTTTGCGATATTTCTAATAGAAAGTGGTAAGTTGTTATCTAATTTACATCCCATAAAATATGTTTCTTTTCGGAACATATATTTTGCAAGTGAAGCAGGTAATAAATAATTGTCAGTTGGTGTATCATATTTATGTTTTTGTTCCTAAAAACGAAGCATAGGAGATCTAATATATAAATGTCATAAATAATTAGTATCGAGTTATTTCGAAAGTGTTCCCTGCAGGAATCTCTATAGCCTAACTCAAAAATAATTTGCAGGGCCCGTTTCTGCATAAGGAGCACCCTGCCCACCTCCGGCAATACTCACCAATGTATCACACCATATCTCATAAGATAAATATATATACATATATATATATATATATATATATATATATATATATATGTATATATACTAGTAATATTAGATTCTGTCTCTCTCCCCACGATGTTGGACAGAAGTTCTCAAAAGAATCGACGTCTCGACGTTCCTATAACATCTCAATCATCTTCAGGAGTTGTTTCGTAGTGAAGCGTCAACCTGAAACTTCTGAAATGTTTCACCCCTGAAGAAGGTAATTGAGATGTTATCGAAATGTCAAGACGCTGATTTTTTCGAGAACTTCCGCCCAACATCACGGAAAATCCGAGAATCAATATTACTCATACTTACAACAGCGAGAACCTTCGTTCGAACACATATAAGTCCATCTTTTAACATATAAGTAATTGGAAATTTCTCAACAGAACGTTTTTATATTTATTGATAAAAATTTTGACGAAATTTTGAGTGTGCTTTCTTCCAGGATAGATGTGTGAAGTTTATGGTGCTAATTGCTTAACAGAGCACACGTGTCAGAATTGGTATAAAAAATTCCGTTCTGGAGATTTTTCCCTCAAAGATGAGCAACGTTCTGGTCAGCCTACTGAAGTTGATGATGACCAAATCAAAGTCATAATTGAAGAGGATCGTCATATAACTGTTCGAGAGGTTGCGGAGAGGCTACATGTATCGCACACAACAATTGAAAAACATTTAAAATGTCTTGGGCTAGTTAAGAAGCTTGATATTTGGGTACCTCACGAATTGAAAGAAATTCATTTAACACAAAGAATCAACTTTTGCGATATGCACCTTAGACGAAATGAAACCTTTCTTAAAAAGAATCATCACTGGTGATGAAAAATGGGTCCTGTACAGTAACATAGTTCGAAAACGATCATGGAACAAACACGATAAACCAGCTCAAACCACATCGAAAGCTGAATTGCATCCAAAAAAGATCATCCTGTCAGTTTGGTGGGATTACAAAGGTGTTGTGTTTTTTGAGCTGCTTCCAAGGAACCAAACGATCAATTCTGATGTTTACTGTCAACAATTAATAAAACTGGATGAAGCAATCAAAGAAAAACGGCCAGAATTGTCAAATTGGAAAGGTGTAGTTTTCCACTAAGATAATGCAAGGACTCACACATCTTTGGCAACTCGTGGGAAACTATTGGAGCTTGGCTGGGAAGTGACGCCACATCCCCCATACAGCCCTGATCTAGCACCATCTGATTACCATTTATTTCGAAGTTTGCAGACTTTTGTTTTAATTGGTTTTCTTTATAGACAGAATTTCAATGATTAATGACAATAAAAAAATAAAGGAATGCAGGTAGTTTAAAAATATAACGACTTTTGAAAAAAAATTAAAATTTAATTATAATTCGGAAAATAATTCCTACATTTGGATTGTTCACATTTAAAATGGTGAATAAAATTTTACATTATTTGAGATTAGTTTCAGTTTAAACTATGTGAAACGAATCTACTGTGTGTGTTTGGCTTTTTGACTGTTAATATTTGATACGGACTTGTTTTAACGCGAACGCAAGTGAACATATTGTAAATTAAGTTAATATAAACATAAACTTGTAAATACACATCGAATGTTATATTTTGCAGGTTTTTCCATGGTATTGTGAAACCAATGGCAAAATATAAACATTAGAGGATGCAAGCTGTGCATTTTGAATTAATATGTTAATATGAATATAAACATGCATTTCACTAAGACGTTTAAATACGAGGGAGCGTTTTTATATTCGCGGAATGGGGGACAAGGGGTGGAAATAAAAAAACCAAATTATTTTTCTTTTTCAATATATTCACCCGCAAGACGGATACATTTTTCACATCTTTCAATTAATTTATTTATACCCTCATAAAAAAATGATTTCTCTTTATCTGCAAAATACGCCGAAACTGCCTCCTTGACTTCATCATCGGCAGTAAATTTTTTACCCCGCAGCTCTTTTTTCATTTTCGGAAACAGGTAATAATCACTCGGGGCCAGGTCTGGGCTGGGCTGTAGGGTGGGTGATTCACAATTTCGAAGCCCACCTTATGCAGTGCAGCTAACGCAACGCGGCTCTTGTGGACGGGCGCGTTGTCGTGCAAAAGCAGAACACCTTCTGTCAATTTTCCCCGTCTTTTCTCTTTAATGGCTTCTTTTAGTCGCTCTAATATTGAAGCGTAATATTCTCCGGTTATAGAAACACCTTTATCTTTATAATCAATCAACAATATTCCTTCCGAGTCCCAAAATACCGTTGCCATGAGTTTCCCAGCTGATTGTGACACTTTAAATTTCTTGGGAGGTGCTGTGCCCTTTTTATGCCCCTGCATGGAGTCTTGTTTGGACTCAGGTTCATAATGATGAACCCAAGTTTCGTCTCCAGTAACAATTCCACTCAATACACCATCCTTGTCTTCATTACAGAGGTCCAAAATTGCACGCGAACACTCTACGCGCTGTTGTTTTTGCGGCGGCGTGAGCATTCTCGGCACCCATCTTGCGCTGACCTTAGACATGCCGAGATGATCGTGTAGGATTTTAAAAATTGTTGTATCGGATACTCCAACCATTTCTGCGAGTTATTTCTTCTTTAGTCGAGCATCTTCGTGTACAATTTGTTCAACTTTTTGGATAAGTGCTGGCGTGGTCACCTCAATGCTCCTGCCCGGCCTCGGGTCGTCTTCAAGGGATTCCCTTCCTTGTTTAAATAAACTATGCCACTTGTACACCATGGTTTTTCCTGGACAAGAGTCGCCGTAAACCAATGACATCTCATTCATTATGGTCGCGACTGATTTTCCTTGCCTGGTAAGGAACTTTATAACGGCACGATATTCGATTTTTTCCATATTTCACTTTTCACTCCTGATTATGTTACTTGGTTGACGATAGCTCAAAGACTAACTGTCTAATAACAATGAAACTTCGTATTTATACTAATCATGAGTCGCTGCACAGGCCACGCCCCCAATGCGCCTACTCACCCCTCTACAACCCACTCATTCCGCGAATATAAAAACCCTCCCTCGTATGTATATAGCATGGTACGATGTCAAAATCATACATAATGTACATACTTACAACTATGTAAGAATTCATTATAATGGGTGTTTTTCAAGCTGCATGAGAACTATCGATATCGATAACTATAATTTGACAGATAATAATGCCAAACTGTGTTGATATTTCTGCTCAGTAAGATTTGACAAGTCATCATGAATCGCTTAACGTCAGAACGACGCTTCCAAATTGTGGAAATTTACTTCAAAGAAAATAAATCCGTTCGCGAAGTTCCTAGAGCACTTCGTCCATTTTACGGTCAACATAATCGGCCTAGTGAGCAAGCAATTCGTGCAGTTATCGATCGTTTTCCCACTAATTTTACTCTTCTCGATTCAAAACCATCAACAAGAAGAAATGTACGTACCGAAGAGAATATTGCTGCTGTAGCGCGAAGTATTGAAAAAGACTCCGAAATGTCGATTCGTCGCCGTTCTCAACTTGGCCTTTGTCCTTCGACTACGTGAAAAATTTTACGTAAGAATCTTGGCTTACATGCCCATAAAATACAGCTCATGCCAGAATTGAAGCCAAACGACCATCGTTTGCGATTGGGCTCATTTGAAACTGGCCGAAGATGAGCATTTTTATGAAAGAAGTGTGTTAAGTGATGAAGCTCATTTCTGGTTAAATGGCTACGTCAGTAGGCAAAAATGATGTATTTGGAGCGAAGAATATTGGCTGCCAATATAATCTTCCAATAATATAACCATTATATCTATTAAAATTGACTGTTTGGTACGGTTTACACGCTGGCGGCATCATTCGTCCTTATTTCTTTCGAAATAAGGAAGGAGCTGCCATTGTGGTGAATGGCAAGCGCTATCGAGCCATGCTGGCTGAATTTTTGTTTCCAAAAATTAATCAACTAAACATAGACGTCATTTGGTTCCAACAAGACGGCGCTACTTTCCATACAGCGCGCTTAACAATCGATTTATTGCAAAATCAATTTGGTCACAACTTTATTTCCAGAAGTGGTCCTGTTCACTGGCCCCCACGTTCGTGCGACTTAACGCCTCTGGATTACCTTTTATGGGGCTATGTTAAGTCGTTGGTTTATGCTGACAAACCAGCAACTCTTGAAGCATTGGAAACCAATATTCAAGCCACTATTGACGCCATACGGCCAGATTTATTGGAAAAAGGAGTAAAAAATTGGACTGATCAAATGGACCATGTAACTCGTAGCCGCGGCGCACATATACCGGAAATCATATTTAAAAAATAAATGCCATGAAATTGTCTACCAGATTATAATAAAGAGAAATTCATTCCGACAATATTTCTGTCTTATATTATCATTTAAATTTCTCAAGTTCTTAAAAGAACACCCGTTATATAAGGTTTATATTTTTTAATAAAGCCATTCATTTAGGTAAATTTGAATGGAAACCAAACGCACAGTTAGTGCGTGTTTAGCTTTTGACGGTGAATGTCTAGTACGGATTTGTTTCTGTGCGAGTTTTACCGCGGATCTAGGTGCGATACTGTGATTAATTATCTGCTGATGATGGCAACTTAGTTGTCGAAATGCATATACAGAATACGAACATTATTGTGAAAAGGCATTTTATTTACTTGTTTTGATTAATCACATAGTTGCTTATTACTAGAGCGGCGACGAAAGTGGCAATACCATAGGCGGTACGGTATAAAGGGCAATTGGTGCGCAGTGAATGAGATCATTCACATCAAATACAATACGGTTCACGGTTAGTGTTTATAATAACTTCACACAAACATGTCGCGAAAGTCTGTGCCGTTTGCTACGTCGGTTAGAAAATACATAGAAGAATTTCCCGATTTAAAGTATGATGGATGTGCAGTATTGTGTTTGGTTTGTAATAAGCGACTTATAATACGGAAGAAAGACAATTGTAAAAAACATGTGAACAGTGCAATACATAAACTGAACAAAAGAAATGAAATACCTTATGCAACATTCCTTTACGATTTTTTATTTATGTTGACTGCATGTAATTTGCCGCTTCGTTTAATCAGCAAACGCCCTTTTCAAGTGTTCTGGAATAAATATCTGCCAAATTATAAATTACCTGCAAGAAGAACTTTACAGAAACATTTGCCACGTTTAAGAGAGAGGCTTGAAAATTTAGCAAGAAGAGAATTGCATAATAAAAATGTGTGGATTACTGTAGATGAGACTACTGATTTTAAAAAAAATAGTATAGTAAACGTAATCGTACGTATTTTATCAGCCAACACATTTTCACAACCCTATTTGTTAGCCTGTAAACGTATACAAGCATGTACTGCGGCAAATATTCGGCAAATAATAATGAACACCTTAAAGAAATTTCACATTCATAGTACTCAAGTCTGCATGCTTGTAACAGATGGTGCTGCTACTATGTTACTACTCGGACATTTACTAAAAGTAACTTTTCCTAAATTAATACACATAACTTGTGTACTCCATGCTCTTCATTTAATTGCTGAAAATGTTAGAAGTAGTTATAAAAACGTTGATCATTTGATTGGATCCACCAAACAAGTGTTTCTTAAATCCCCTAAACGACTTAAAGAATTTCGTAAAACTTGTCAAGATATTTCGCAACCACCGGAACCCATTCTTACACGATGGGGCACGTGGCTAAATGTAGCTTTTTATTACCATAAGAATTTTCACAAAGTTAAATCCGTTATATCAAAATTTAGGCCAACCGAATCCCAAGCAATCAGAGACAGTCAACATCGATTTGAAAATCCCCAAATTCTGGAAGATCTGCATACAATATATAACAATTACCATCCATTAGTAGAAGCAATTACAAAACTTCAAAACGAAAACGATTCGCTGCCCTTAGACGCATCACTATGCATAGTGCAAAATGTGACCGCTCATTTGCATAGTTTAACTGACGCTGCTGGTGTACGAGCTCATCAAAAATTATTAAGTGTTTTAAAAAAAAATCCGGACTTGCATGTTTTACGAACTATTTATGACAAATATGCAAATAGTGAGCCCTGAAATGATTTTGAACAACAGCTTCTTTCTGCCAAAATTACATCAATGGACGTCGAACGATCTTTTTCTCTATACAAAAACATTTTCTCGTCGCGAAGGACGTCATTTACAGAAACAACCGTAGAGACGTATGCAATGATGCAGATGTACAGTTACTTCCACAACACATTACCAGGGTTATGAAATTACATATTACTAGGTAAGCACTAATTGTGTAAGAATAAGTCTAGACACGGTACTGCTACGGACACTTTCGCCGCAGTTTATAATTTACACTTAAACACCAACCGTGAACCGTATTGTATTTGATGTGAATGATCTCATTCACTGCGCACCAATTGCCCGTTCTACCGTACCGCCTATGGTATTGCCACTTTCGTCGCCGCTCTGCTTATTACACATTATTATCATTGCCTTTTCCCACAGAAATTAATCTAAGCTATTTATAATACGATATATGTTTCAAATAGTTGATTGTTCAGATCGTTATTTTTAGAAATTCCATTACGCTAAGGGATAAATAAAATACTAAGAAATAAATAAGGATATTATCGGTCTCGATAATATCCTAACAGACGAAACTAGTCGCAGTTAATACATAGCATAGTATGAAATTTCGACAAAGTGCTTTATTTATTCCTTAGATATATATATATATTTCTTAAAATGTGTAAGTTTTCTGGATCGGCCAAAGTTCACCTTTGTTCATGAGAGGTAATCTCGCTAAAGTCCGTGGAGAACATTCGATTAGATTTATGGCACCAGTACATATACGTATCGTATAGACCGGTAATAATGTGGGGAGTGGGCATGCGTTCTCTGAAACTGAAACATGGAAATTTATCACTGCGCGAACTACACTGAAACTGTGTTATTGAAAAGGTCGACGCTGTGAGTTACGTAGCGTTCAGGACTTGGCTAGGTTAACTGACGATGACGTAAAACTCGTTTCAAGAATGTGCTATCATTGCACTCGAAGATATTTATTTAATATTTATTAAAGTATATAAAGTATTACATTAATAAACGAATATGAGAGTCACAAAAAAGAGGGTATTGACATTAAAAAAATAATAAATCAAGTAGAAATAAAAATATCTTAAAGTAGTATAGGTAAGAGTGTACAGTCCCAAAAACCCATCGGAAATAATATAGGGATCTTCAGCATGACTTTATCCCTTCCAATATCTTCTTCACGCGACCATGTTACAGGTCGCGCGATTCAAACGCTGAAGAGTTAACAAACAATTCTGAACTGATATTGAACTGATAAAGAATCGTTTTTAACAATAAAGAATGGGTTTTAACTTGTAAAGAATAGCTTTTAACTCATAAAGGATAGCTTTGGACTCATACTGAATTATTAATGAACTAATAAAATATCTTCTTTACTTGTTAAAAGATATTCTTTCTCAGTTAAAAATCTTTCTTTATCAATCAAATGCCTTTTTCTCTTCAACGTTAGTTCAGAACTATCCGCTACCTTCTGAGCGGTTGAATTTCGCGCATACTGTGACATGATCATGTGCAGGAGGTAGTAAAGGGAATAGAATCTCACAACGGACCCTTATTTTACTTCTTATGGGTTTCTGGTCCCGTACTCTTTTAGGTTTATTAATAAATTTGATTTATATTGCGATCATTCCAATTACTTATGTACAGTAGGTACCACAAAATGGTTTACGATGTACACGAAAATATATCTGCCGAATTCATGTAGAACGGTCTTAATAATGATAGTATGTAAACAAAATTGGCAGTCAAAGTATGTTTCATTATAAAATAGTAGTGAAAAACACATTTTCTGAACGAAATTATAATTTGTGTTCAATTAAATATACCAGGTTGTTCCATAAGTTTTGTCCTTCGATAAGAAAAACACAATTTTATGGTTTCAAATACATTTTATTATTCAATATAACCTCCCTGAACTTCAATACCCTTGTTCCAGTGCTCTTCAAATTTATGGATTCCATCTCTGAAGTGAGAGTCTGGAAGGCTGTTGACATACGCTTTCATGTCAGCTATTATCGCGAAGCGACTAAAAACCGATGTTTGAGGTGCGTTGTATGATGGTGCATTGTCTTGATGCAGAATGATTCGTTCTCTTGGTCGTTTCTCGCACACTGTTTGGAACACTGTTGGTAAACAAATGGTTGTATACCATACAGAATATTGTTACTATTAGCAAAATAACCACCATTAGAAGCTACCATTTTTTTGCCAAAACTTCGTCCACGTCTCATTTTCGCGGGTTGCTCCTTGTCTTCGAAGACCCATGTTGAAGACTGATGTTGTACACTGATTTTGCTCGAACTCAGTTCAATTTTTTAAGCATTTTTTGCACCAATCCATACGTGATTTTTTTGAGCTTCCATTAAATTGTGTGGTATCCATTGAGAGCAAAGCTTTCCGATGGTAAAATAATCATGCAGGATAATTCTGATTTGGGTCATGTCTATGCTCAATGATGTCCGAATATCTCTGTATTTTAGTGGTTGTCTGTCTTTATGATGTTGTACACGGCGTCGACGTTTTCTGGAGTGACCGCAGTGGCAGGCCGTTTCTCACAATGCTCGTCTTTGAGCGAAATACGTCCACGCTGGAAGTCGTTGTACCACCTTTAAACAGTCGCCAGGGATTATGCTTCACTGACAAACAATCGCTTGATTTTTCACGAACACTCTTGTCGAGTGAAAATCGTAGAAAATCATGGCTCAAAGATTATCGCGCGTTAATTCCATTTTTCGCAAAACTACTGAAGAGAGACAACAACATATGCTAGCAATCTGGAAATGCTGTTCAGACTAAAAAGTCTTAGAGAATACAACAAAAATATTTACGACAGCACCATCTTACGGAAAATAGCTGAACTGGAAAACTGTCAAAGCAACCTACGTATATGGTGGACAGTAGGTACCATGAATAATACATGATGTACATGAAAATATATTTCAAATTCATGAAGCTATGTACACTTTTGTGACTGATTGTAATGACAGTAGATTTTAGTTGGAAGTTTGCTGATTAAAAACAAAATTAACAATTCTTACGAGAACAAAAATTGCTTTTCTAATCATTGGAAACAAATTTTTACGACTATAAGTATAAAAGTTCATTGTAGTGTGTTCTATAACGCAGGGTATTGCCACTTAATAAAGCACAACTGTCCATACAGACCACTATATATTTCATTTAACGTCGCCGTGACCTTATCAACATGGTTTTATTAGAAAATTCCGCTTATTGCCAGATACTAAACTGAATAATTTCAAATCATTTACGTTAAAGTCTGTCTGCAACCAGTTCAATGAACTCGTTTACTTAAAGTGTCGTTTTAAATGTAATCGAGCCGAAACGATATCAATTTCCTTTATCGATTGTTAGCTCTGCTTAGCAATCTTTTTCTTTTTGCTAGATTAGATTTTCCGTAATCAACATTTTAAAATTGAATTTGTATAAACGGGATGGGAGAAGGAAATGGGACGTTTTCCTCTTTCATTAGATCTCGTATTCAATTCTAGTCGTAATGGAAAAAGGAAGGTCGAAGAAAGTGTTCGAAATAATATTTTAATTTAAATGTCAATAGATTCATACAAAATATTTTCGCGAACGGAATGATGTTGGAATTGTAATTTATTATGAACTTTTTATAATTCACAGCAGAATTATTATCCGAGTTATATTGTGTTCTACATTCTTTATGGTCCCTTTTATACGTAATTTGAAAGGCTCTAGGAAATGAAATTGAAGAGTGACAAAATATAGACATAATTTTCAAGTTTACATCGTATTTCTAAATAACAGACGTACACTACCGGTCATATTTATTTGCCACCCCAATTTTATGTGTTTTCTGAAATACGGATTATCTTTCGAAAAATCTGTATTATAATTATTCAACAATATTATCAGTGGAAGTAATTCCATATGAATTTCTATGAAAATCTTAAATTGTTTATGATATATCGTAAAAGTGTCATAAATTGGAAAAATACCATAAATATTATATAGGCTAATCCCTACAGTATTTACAGTTTTACCTGCATTTCCGAAAGGTATTACCAATATTGTGTTATTGTACTAACTAATTACAATATTATGATGTGTTATTCAAAAAGGAAAATAAATTTTACGTCAGTCATCATTCATCTTTTGTTGCGAAAACAGTGAAATGAAGAGTTATTGTGAATATTTTAATGCAATGCCGAAGACGAAGGAATTATCTGTTGAAGTGGGTGTATGATAATTGCTTATCATCGTACGGGTAAAAGTAATCGCGAAATTGCAAAAGAATTACGATTAAATCGCAGAAGCGTTAATTATAACTTTAAAAAATTTGAAGAAAGTGGTACATTTTCCAACAAAAGAAGATCTGGACGACGCAAAGCGACAACATTTGCAGATGATCGGCATCTAATACGGATAAGTAGACGCGATAGACGAAAAACAGCACCAGAAATTGCTGCTGAAATGAATAGAGCGCGTGCTAAACCAATTACTGTGTCCACGGTCCACCCGCTTGCCTTAACAGAGAAGGTTAAGGCAAGCGGGTTTATACGGAAGAAATGCTCTGCGAAAACCACTACTACGAAAGCAAAACAAGATAAAACGGCTAAATTGGGCTAAAGAACATAAGAATTCGACGATTGATCAGTGGAATAATGTGTTGTGGACAGACGAATCGAAGTTTGAACTTTTCGGTAGTAAAAGGCGAAGAAGGCGTAAGAAGATCCGCAGGAGAAAGAGTACTGCCAGAATGTATTGCGCCTACCGTAAAACATGGAGGAGGTTCAGTAATGATTTGGGGGTGTTTTGGTGGAAGATCTGTAGGCGATCTCGTCAAAATTGAGGGAATGCTAAGAAAAGAAGGCTACAAAGAAATTTTAGGAAATAACGCTGTTCCTTCAGGACTAAGGATTCTTGGCGAAAACTTTGTATTTCAACAGGACAACGATCCGACACACTTCTAGATTGTGTGGCAATTACTTGCGTCAACTAGAAGAGCAAGAGCAAATCTCTATAATGGTATGGCCAGCTCAAAGTCCTGATCTGAACCCAATAGAGCTTCTTTGGGAGGAATTGGACCGGCAGATTCGAGAACGTGCTCTATCATTCACCACTGTACTGTGGGAACAACTTCAAGAAGCCTGGGCACAAATTACAGAAGATACACTGCAAAAATTAATTGAAAGGATGCCGCGGTTATGTGCCGCAATTATCAAAAATAAAGGTGGGCACATTGATGAGAGCAAAATTTAATAATAATTAATGATAAAGTTTTTATATAAGAAAAATGTAACTATTTTATGTTTATTTTACACTATTGTATTGGTACAATAAATAAATTTTCAGTACACATTTGATAGTTTAATAATTTTGGCTAAAACTAAGGCTGGTCAAATAAATATGACCGGTAGTGTACATTCTTTTTATAATCATAGTAATTTAGAAGTTATTTTTTTATCAATTTGTGGTGTTAAGAAATATTTAGAAATCAGTCGAAGTGACAGCGTATGTGGTCAAGCTTTACAGACTAACAGTCATAATGCTTGGACTGAAACATAATTATCATCATTAAATGTTAAAAAATTGATTTAAACTAATAGAAATTCTATTATATGATCTAATGTTAATTACACATATGCTATTATTTAAATATCACATCTTGTTAGTTCAATTAATTTTTGAAAATGATATTTTCAACTAATATTGTTTTTTAATATTTTAATTTTATATTGTAGAAGAGTGTCCCAAAATTAACGCAAGATTTGAATTAAATAAAAAACACAGTTTTTAGTCTTTTGATTGTTATTTCTTTATTGAATCATAAAGTACAGAGGATAGGGTTATTTATGGAATAATACATCGGGCAAATGGCCTCCACGGCTTTGCATGCACATACGCACTCGTTTGTCGAAATTTTCCATGACCATTATGCATAAATGTGGCTGAATTTCGTTAATGCAGCGTTGACTCTCCTCCTTTAATGCACGGATGGTTGTGGGCTTGTTGACATAGACTTGTGATTTCAAATAACTCCATAAAAAGAAATCTAATGGTGTTAAATCACATGATCTAGGGCGCCAATTCTGATTATCGAAACGAGAGAGTACGCGACCTGGAAATGTCTCATGCAGTAATTGAATTGTTTCACGGGCTGTATGGCATGTGGCGCCGTCTTGTTGAAACCACATATTGGCCACATCAATATCATCCAATTTCGGCAGAAAGAATTGTGTTATCATGTCGCGAATCGAGCACCAGTCACTGCTTGACCAGACTCATTTTCAAAAAAGTATGGTCCAATTATGCCTTCAGCCCAAAATCCACACCAAACAGTGACACGTTGTGGATGCATTTATTTCACATGTGGGTTATTCAGAACCCCAAAAGCGGCAATTTTGGCGATTAACAAAGCCATCAAGGTGAAAATGTGCTTCATCGCTTAGGATGATTTTGCTCGAAAAATCAGCATCCATTTGTTGATGTTCAATAATCCATTCAACGGACTCTCTTCGCTGTGCCTAGTCATTAGGTTTCAGTTTTTGTGTTAATTGAATTTTGTAAGCATATAGACACAGATCTTTAGTGAGTATACGCTGTAGAAAGCTTCTTTAAATTTGTAATTCTTGCCCATGGCGCCGAATTGAGGTTCTTGGATAGTCACCGACACTCTCACGCACTGCTTCGACATTGACATTTGAACGGTTAGTTTTTGGACGACCAGTGTGTTTGGCGTCTCCAACTGATCCAGTCTCCCTAAATTTTTCAATTAATTTCTTCACAGTTGACGAAGTTAAAACACTTTCACAGTTCCGACCATATTTTGTATGAAATTCTCGAACTGCGGCCGCCAGCTTTCATAATTTTTGAAATATTGTTCAATAATGAAGACACGTTGTTCTATCGTGTAACGCTCCATTTTTACTAACTCTAATCTGTCAGTTGTCGAATTGTTTTTTTAAGGTTGCCAACACTTTACTGCACAAATGGCGACAAATTCAAATCTTGCGTTAATTTTGGGACCCCCATTACATGGAATCACGTTTCATATGAGTAGGTCGCAGGTGGTCATGATTATTATCAGCGAGAACAATTATCTTTAGTTATTTTCATTTTATCTTTACATTCAAAGGCAAAATGTTTCGGATTATGAGTTTATAATCTAATTGTTTTACTTCTAATCTCTTATTACAACTGCATATTTTTAAATATCGTTACTCAACATTTGTAAATAATGTTAAATGTTTTCTTAATTTAAATGACTTTAATAAACGATCATTCTTAAGTAATCTATTTTTATTTACCTGCATGATGTGTTAGCTGATTGTTGGGCCTAAGTGATTCAAAAGAAGCCCTGCTCAGCCCTTTTAAAACATTTTATAATATTGGGTTGGCATCTAAGTACTTTCGGTTTTGTAGTATAAAATAAAACACTTTTTTTTAAACAAAGAATAGTTTTTAATCAATTATATATTTTCCATTTTGCTCTATGACCTTTTGCCATCTTTCTTTCAGCTGCATGATTCCGCGCTCATAAAATTTCTGGTCCTTATCAGCAAAAAACTGAACCAGTGAAGGTCATCGTCATTTGTGAAAGTTTTACCGTTCAAAGAATTCTGAAAACTTCGAAATAAATGGTAATCAGGTGCTGCTAGATCAGGGCTGTATGGGGGATGTGGCATCACTTCCCAACCAAGCTCCAATAGTTTCCCACGAGTTGCTAAAGATGTGTGAGGCCTTGCATTATCTTGGTGGAAAACTACACTTTTTCGACTTGACAATTCTGGCCGTTTTTCTTTGATTGCTTCATCCAGTTTTATTAATTATTGACAGTAAACATCAGAATTGATCGTTTGGTTCTTTGGAAGCAGCTCAAAAAACACAGCACCTTTGTAATCCTGCCAAACTTACAGCATGATCTTTTTTGGATGCAACTCAGCTTTCGATGTGGTTTGAGCTGGTTTATCGTGTTTGCTCCATGATCGTTTTCGAACTATGTTACTGTACAGGACCCATTTTTCATCACCAGTGATGATTCGTTTTAAGAAAGGGTCGGTTTCATTTCGTCTAAGGTGCCTATCGCAAAAGTTGATTCTTTGTGTTAAATGAATTTCTTTCAATTCATGAGGTACCCAAATATCAAGTTTCTTAACTAGCCCAAGACATTTTAGATGTTTTTCAATTGTTGTGTGCGATACATGTAGCCTCTCCGCAGCCTCTCGAACAGTTATATGACGATCCTCTTCAATTATGACTTTGATTTGGTCATCATCAACTTCAGTAGGCCGGCCAGAACATTGCTCAACTTTGAGGGAAAAATCTCCAGAACGAAATTTTTTATACCAATTCTGATACGTGCGCTCTGTTAAGCAATTAGCACCATAAACTTCACATATCTTCTTGTGAGTCGCAGCAGCTTTCTTTCGTTAGCGGAAATAAAATAGTAAAATATGTCGAAAATGTTCGTTTCTGCATTCCGTTTAAAATTAACCCACAACTAATAGCTTTAATAAAAATCACGCACTACTTGCTTCTGAAGTTACGTAAATGTGACTAGTATCACGCGACAAACGGTAAAGTACAGCACTAACATACGTTATACAAAAAATAAAGCAACGCTCTCTATCAGTAAAAACCGAAAGTACTTAGTTGCCAACCCAATAGAATATAATAAAAAGAGTACCGTTAATAATTAAATATTTTGCTATGCGAGAATATTTACCTCATCAGGTAGGGTTTTATTTTCAGTTTATTGTTACATCTTTGATAAGCGAGAGGATAAGTTATAGCACATAACCCAGCAATATGTATTTACATATATCAACATTTAACACTCTCATCAAACAAATGGAGTCTTGAAAGGATAGGGACAGCTCTCGAGAGCGTCTGATTCATACATCACTGTTTTCGTCTTTTCATTTAAATATTTTTGTCGATCTTGTGCATTAAGTTTATACTGCATACGGACACATAATAAGTGTGAATGTAAATGTCAAAGTTATTTCTGTAATGTCTTACTTCTGGACGTTCAAGTGAAAGTTCTTCAAAGTTATTGTTTAAAATTGGTATTTTTATTTAATTTAGATGATTTTTTTTTCTCTGTTGATGGAAATATATTTACATCTTATAAATTCAAAAACAATTTCTAGAGGGCGTAAACTATTTTATTATTCAAAGTGAGAAAGGAAAGAAGAGGTTTCCCATCGACAGTAACATTTCTTGTTCGATTTTCACATCATATGCTCTGTGCATCTGTAGAAATTTCACATCGTAATGTATTGTATCCCTGCAGCTACATTTTCAAATAAAAAATATCGATCTTTTCACAAGGTAACTTTGGTAAGTTACGGGGTCGTTTTTCAATCTGCTAAAGTCTAATCAACTTTACCATTTCGAAAGCTTTGATATTTTTATATTCACTCAGAAAAATGATGAAAGATATTATTTCGAATACTGAAAATTATTTGTTTAAGTATTTTAAAGCTTATCTGTCCAGAATATGTTAACTAGATCTTTATCTATAAGATTTGGTAGATAGCATATCGTGCTTAATCAGTTAGGTATTTATGTATATCAAATTGTAGAAAATATTTGGTATTTTTTAAACCAAACATTTAACAGATTTTTAATATTTGGTGTTATTACTTCGTTATGATTGTATTCTGCTTTAGGCAATGCATACAATTATGTCGTTGCTTTTCAAACTATATTTTTCGATTACATTCATTTATTGTTTTCTGCGTCCATTTTACGGTCAACATAATCGGCCTAGTGAGCAAGCAATTCGTGCAGTTATTGATCATTTTCGCACTAATTTTACTCTTCTCGATTCAAAACCATCAACAAGACAAAGAAATATGGGTACCGAAGAGAATATTGCTACTGTAGCGCGAAGTATTGAAGAAGACGCCGAAATGTCGATTCGTCGTCGTCCTCAACTTGTTGGCTTACGTGCCTATAAAATACAGCTAGTGCAAGAATCGAAGCCGAACGACCATCGTTTGCGTCGCATTTTTGCTGATTGGGCTCATTTGAAACTGGTTGAAGATGAGCATTTTTATCATAGAATTGTGTTTAGTGAAGAAGCTCTATTTCTGGTTAAATAGCTACGTCAATAAGCAAAATTGCCGTATTTGGAGCGAAGACCATCACAAGCCGTTGACGAATCACCATTACATCCATTAAAATTGACTGTTTGGTCGGTTTATACGCTGACGGCATCATTTGTCTTTATTTCTTTCGAAATGAGGAAGGAGCTGTCGTTATGGTGAATGGAGAGCGCTATCGAGCCATGCTGACTGTAGTTTTGCTTCCAAAAATTAATCAGCTAAACATCGACGACATTTGGTTCCAACAAGATGGCGCAACTTCTCTAGCGGGCTTAGTAATCGATTTATTGCAAAATTAATTTGGTGACAACTTTATTTCCAGAAGTGGTCCTGTTCACTGGCACCCTCGTTCGTGAGATTTAACGCCTCTGGATTACTTTTTATGGGGCTATATTAACTCATTGATTTATGCCGACAAACCAGCAATTCTTGAAGTATTGGAAATCAATATTCAAGCCACCATTGACGCCATACGGCCAGATTTATTGAAGAAAATAGTCAAAAATTGGACTGATCGAATGGACCATGTAACTCGTAGCCGCGGCAGACATATGCCGGAAATCAAATTTAAAAAGTAAATGCCATGAAATTATCTACGAGATTATAATAAAAAATTTCATTCCAACAATATTTCTGTCTTGTATTATCATTTTAAGTTCTCAAGCTTTAAAAAAAACAGCCTATAATGTTGACTTACGGCAGGATGCTCTGAGTAAAAGATTTAATAGATTTAATAATACTATTTATTATATTAAATAATTGTCACTACATATAACACCACACTTTTATTACAAAGGTTGATAAATTAATATTTAAAGACAGAAATTACAATACGGGACCCGACAGCACTCTGGCTGTGGTTTTTACCCTTCTCTCTGTGGCTTCCTGGTGGCCTAGTATTTATACCTATCATTATGTGCTGACTAAGATGTTCGTGTAATACAATGGGCTCATTGTTTAATGAGGGTTTCAACAGTATACACGTTTTATTTGTTTCCCACGAAATATACTGATTAATATTTTTCTTGCACTACAAGCCAAAAATTAATTTTTTTCAAACGGATATACTCGCAAAAATTGGTATTTTTCCAAAGATATCATACATTAGTGAATACTTGTGACGATTCTGAAATCAAAATTTATCCAAACTTTTGGCTCGGTTCTGAGAGAATCAGAAACTTGAAAAGCCATGCAAAAAGGCGAACTTTCAAGGATTTAATGGATTATCTCTAAAGTTTGCGTTATTTCCTTAGAGACGTGGGAAAATCAGTATTTTTCTAGTTGAGAACTACTTTTCTACATACTATGAATCTTAAATTCAAAATATTATGTTTTGGTCAAAAATTCATTTTTTTCAAATTTGAAAAGTTGGCATTTTTTAAAAAACTTATGGTACATTAATGAAAGCTCGTGTAATGACATTTTCGTAGGTCCAAGAAACGATTCTGAAACCAAAATTTATCTACTTCTTTTGGCTTGATGCTGAGAGAATTAATAACTTGAAAAGCCATGCAAAAAGGCGAACTTTTTAAGGATTCGGTGGATTATTTTTGAAGTTAGTAGTAAATTAGTATTTTTCTAGTTGAGAAACACTTTTCTACTTCCTATGAATGCTAAATTAAAAGCTTTATATTTTGTAAAAAAATTCATTTTTTCAAACTTCCAAAAATTGGCATTTGCCAAAGTTATCGTACGTAATGAATGCTCGTGTAATGACATTTTCGGAGGTTCTAAAAACGACTCTAAAACCAAAATTTATCTAATTCTTTCGGCTTGATCTAGAGAGAATCAAAAACTTGAAAAGCCATATAAGAATGCGAACTTTTTAAGGAATCGGTGGATTATTTCTAAAGTTTGAATAATATCGTTAAGAACAGTAGAAAGTTAGTATTCTTCTAGTTGAGAATTACTTTTCTACATACTATGAAGGTCAAATTCAAAAATTATGTCTAAAAATTAATTTTTTTCAAAGGCCATAGCAAAAATTGTTGTTTTCCAAAGTTATCGTACATTAATGAATGCTCGTGTAATAACATTTTCGAAGGTCCTAAAAACGACTCCGAAACCAAAATTTATCTAATTCTTTCGGCTTGATCCAGAGAGAATCAAAAACTCGAAAAGCCATATAAGAATGCGAACTTTTTAAGGAATCAGTGGATTATTTCAAAGGCCATAGCAAAAATTGTCGTTTTCCAAAGCTATCGTACATTAATGAATACTCGTGTAATGGCATTTTCGAAGGTTCTAGAAACGATTCTGAAATTAAAATTGTATCTAATTCTTTCGGGGCTTGAAGGTTCTTAAAACGATTCTGAAGTTTATCTAACTCCTTCGCCTTGATACTGATAGAATTAGAAACTTGAAAAGCCATACAAAAATGCGAACTTTTGAAGTATGTAATGTATGTAATCTATGTAATGTATATAGTGTCAATACAAATATATATATATATATATATATATAGCAATGTATGTAGCAAATAGCTGATGAAAAGAACATTTCTTAGGTTACTTCCTTCGTTTCATATCCCACTAATGGGAAGGGTTTCACTATATTTAAGAGGGGACCATAGCAAGCACCTCGTCTTGCGTTTACCCTGACCAAGTGGCAATGTTCCATAATAAAAATCTAGGTAGCAATATCGTTTTTAAGACAGATATTAATTTAGGCAAAATGTTATTTAATGCAAAAGATAAAGGTGATCCTATGGAGAAATGGGGTGTTTATAAATTCCAATGCTCAGAATATATTAGTGTGTATATTGGCCAATCAGGGAGAACATTCAAAATTAGAACATCTAGGGAGTCGTGTCAAACTTTCACGCCATTTTAGTTACATATTGTGTGACATTTTGTTATGGAAAGACTCTGTTCGGCACAGCGTCTTCAAATTATTCAGCTATATTACGAAAAACAGCGTTTCAAGAGAAATGTGTTTCGTGCGCTTACAGTAACTTTTGAACTACGTAATCGGTCCACCGAACGCATAATTCGCTATGCTATCGAAAAATTTTAAACGCAATTTTCATTATTAGATAATACGCGACGAAATAGATCACATTCAGCACGTAGTGAAGAAAATATAGCGATAGTAACTGAGAATGTACGCGATGACCGTGAAGAATCGATTCGACATGGATCTTAACAGTTTGGCTTGTCGTATGCCACAATTTGGTGTATTTTACCTAAGGATCTTGGTTCAAAAGCATATAAAATTCAATTCGTTCAAGAATCGAAAGCGTTCAACCTTTCGAATCGTCACAGTTTCAGTCTTTGGGCTCTTGAACAACTTGAAGAAGATCCACTATATTCGACCAAAATTTTGTTCAGCAATGAGGCCCATTTTTGGCTTAATGGCTATGTTAATAAGCACAATTACCGAATTTGGAGTGAAGAACAATCCGAAGAGGTTCAAGAGCTGCAATTTTTTGCGATTTGCTGTAGTTTATGGGCAAGTCTAATCATAAGTTTATATTCCTTCAAAGACGACAGCAACGTAACTCTGAATGGCACCCGTTATCGTGTCATGATAAAAAGCCCGAAATTGTTGCGAGAACAATTTGTTGAACATTTAATTTCACGTAATGGACCTGTGCCCCTTAGGTCATGTGATATCACACCTTTAGACATTTTTTTTTTGAGCTACGTAAAGTCCAAAGTATACATGGACAGGCTAGCTACAATTGAGCGATTGGAAGCCAACATTACTGGCGTTTTTCGCCAAATACCACTTGAAATGTCCGAACACGTCATCGAAAATTGGAACTTCAGATTTGACCATTATAGGCGCCAACTTTTGAAGGAAATAATTTTTAAAAGATAAATATCAAGAACGGTTCCTTTGTATGATAATAAAGCATACCCGATAGAATTGAAGTTTTAATTTTCTTTTATTTTTGAAAAAAGTACCTGCAAATGTATCATGTGTAAGGCTATAAGGTAATTTTTATGAAACCTGTGCTTGATTAACCTAATCACTGAAGGTTGATATGTAACCCCTTTCCACATTAATTTTCGTATTATGTATACGTATTTCGAGAGGTAAGTTGTCATCATCAGCAGATAATTAAACAGTGTTGCACCTGGAAAACTACGGTAAAATACCCGTACGAAAACAAATTTCGCACAGGATCTGTACCGTCGAAAGTGGTTATATATCAACCTTCAATATAAGGATATAGTTTTATGTTTAAGTAAAATCGAAGGCAAAATTGTGTAAATGCATAATTAAACCTTTTTTTTTACGGAGAGTATAGAGATTGAGACAAAATGTAAGGTCTCTTGACATAAAAGCACCAGCATTGTATCTATATTGTACTAAAATGTCGCATTTCAATCAGTCTCAATTAATAGAAGAAACAGTTTCTTATTGACACTCGAAATTACACAAGTCTTCAGTTGCAGTGCTGTTGAAACTACATCTCATAAATCCTTATACAATTCAAGTTCAACTACATTTGATTTCTTACTTGTTTGCCCTTTCAATTGCAAGTAGATTTTGATTGATTGTAAAATGAAATCGAACAGCTGTAAATCTTGGGAAACAGTTCTAATTAAATTGTCGTCGTCGGAAGTCGATAAATCAGGACAATAGTCAACTTCACCATCAATTAACGCGAATGTTTACGCCCTCTTTTAATAGATGCCAATTAAAGTCGAACGCTGCAAATACTAAATCCCTCTGCTAATTCAATATTAAGTTGCGCCTACATAGTTTAAATGCCGAAGTTGAAATGTAACAATTACCACAAACTACACACATACACACGAATTAATTTCACCCTTTACTTTGTGGGAGTGTTGTTATAAACTGGGGGATCTAATTTGCTTTGCTCTAAACTCTATTCGATTAGTTATTACTGCATCTTTTGATCAGCGAAATGCGAAAGGAAAATGCTGAGATGTGAAACGTTTTCTCTTATTCGATTTAACGGTGTGTATTTGTTTCAAGGCGAAGACGTCTAGAAACGAATGACGTTGGGAAAGGTTTTTGCCGCTTTTTAGTTCGTGTGAAACTGTAAATGTTGAATTTAGAGAGATTCGATTTTATATATGCGCTTATAAGAAGTTATGTAAATACAGTTATACAGTTTTTACTATGAGTAAGTAAAGACGTGGGTTGTCTTTTAAGTTTCGCATATAAAACTGGAATAAAAGAGTAGATAGCTTTTAAAGACTTCATTGCTTTTGGAAGTATTCTCTACGAAGATTAATGCACTTTTGCATGCGCTCGAACCAACTCCGGAAGCAGTTGTTCCACTCGTTTATTGGTACAGTCAAAATTGTGTTTTTGAAGGCTTTTGGAGCCTTTGACCATGGAGTCCGTTCTTGATTTTCGGAAAGGTAAAGAAGTGGTTGAGACTTAGGTCCGGACTGTACGGAGGATGGTCCAACAATTCGACGTTTTGTTTCGTTAAAAATTCAATTATTTTGCTTGCTGTGTGAGAATTTGTATTGTTTTGGTGGCGGGTGATTCGTCGCTTAGCGATAACTTGCGGCAAGCAAATGGTTGTATATCAATCGGTAGTAATAGTTCTTTGATCTTGTAGGGACACTAATGTCGCGACCATCTTTTTGGAGACACTTCGAGAACGGATGAATTTTATCGGCTTTTCTTCATCTTGGAACATCCAAACAGACAACTGGTATTTATTTTCTGGCTCATATGAGTAAATTCAAGATTCGTCATGGACAATGTTGTATATGCTAGTAAAGCTTCCGGCGTTGAAGCGATCTAGAATTTTTGGCCCCAATTCACCCTAGCTGCTTTCTGTCCTGCAGATACGGTATCCAATGAGAAACTAATTTTCTTACACACAATTCTTTATGAAAAATTTTTTGAATTGTAGTCCTCGAAATCCCCAATAATGCTTCAATCTAGCGATATATAATATGGTGAGCTTCGTTGATGATCTTGTGCACAGCATCGACGTTTTCTCGAGGTTTTGCCGTTTTTGAAGAATCCGTCCACGTTTAAATTCTCCATACCAACGAGAAATTGTTGACTGATGCGGTGCTTCATTGCCGAAAACAGAAATCAACTCGGCGAGGCATTCTTGTTGACATAATTATCTTCGAAAACTACAAAACATTATTCCGCGAAAATGTTCTTGGTTTAATTCAATTTTCCATCAAACTTGTGAACATTCGACAGTTTGTTGTAGCTGCAACAGCACACGTATACCACTGAAACTTTGAATTTAGGTTATTTGAAGATGGAAGTTAATTTTTGATGCTGACATTTGATTAGTGGCGCTCTCTATGTCCCACAATGCAAAACTTAAAGGACATCCTACCTAAGATAGCGGATCAGTAATTACTAAACCTGAAGAAAAAGAAAACAGCACTAATAAAGAATCTTAAATGTATATCACTTCACAATACGTGCAGATATAACTTTCATAATTTTCGTAAATTCAATCGCGAGAACTATTTTTAACTAGTTTTCGTTTCTGATTCTCTTAGGATCAAGCCGAACGAATTCAATAAATTCTGACCGAATTTTTGTCCAAAATGTAAAGTTTTGAGTTTAGCATGCATAATATGTCAAAATGTAGTTCTGCACTAGAAGAATATTAATATCTCACTGCTTCTAATGAAATGTAAACTCTAGATAGTCAATTAAATCCTATTTTTGCATGGCTATTTCAAGTATCTGCTTCTCTCAGAATCAAGTCGAAAGAATTCAATAAATTCTGACCGAATTTTTGGCCAAAATGTAAAGTATTGAGATTAGCATGCATACTATGTAAAAAAGTTTCAAGTTTCTGATTCTCTCAGGATCAAGCCGGAAGAATTAGACTTCAGTTTGACTTCAAGATCGTTTTTAGGGCCTTGGAAAATGTCTGTACACGATCATGTATTAATGTACCGATAGCTTTTGAAAAATACCAATTTTTGTATTTGATAAAAAATAATTTCTGGCCAAAATATAAAGTTTTGAATTTAGCAATCATGCATAGAATGTTAATTTTCTATTGTCCATAGTAAAATCGTTCAAACTCTAGTAATAATTCATTGAATCCTTAAAAAGTTCACATTTTCGCATGGCTTTTCAAGTTTCTGTTTTTCTTGTGGTCAAGATGAAAGTGCTTTTAGGACCTACGAAAATGTTTTAGTAATAAAATAACCTTTCGCCAAAAAGTTTGAGTTTTTTGGATATACTTGTTAATTGCCGATCCGCTTTTCTTTTTTACTAAATTACTTTGTAAAAACACTTCGTCCTTTTCGGAAAAATGAACAAGGTATGCTTTATATTAAATACGTATCACAATAAATTGCAACAAGGCACAGCAATATACGTAAAAAAACAAAATTGGGTTAAATCTGTAATATGTACATTCAAAGATAAGAAAGAGTCCGAAAGTACACAGGAAATATACATAGTCGCTGTCTGAGTAACTAAATTTAATTAAAAATTGTTAGTTTAACCGATTTATTACATAGATAAGTGGGACTTTGAATAAACAAAATTAATATAATAAATTTATATGCTAAATGGTTTCTATTTTTTAATAATTCTTCTGTAAATATAAAAATTAAATTGCTTTTTATTAATTTCTAGTAATGGGTGTTTTTAAGCTGCGTGAGAACTATCGATATCCATAACTATGGTTTGACAGCTGATAATACCAAACTGTGTTGACATTTCTGTTCAGTAACATTTGGCAAGTCATCATGAATCGTTTAACGCCAGAACAACGCTTCCAAATTGTGGAAATTTACTTTGAAAAAAATAAATCTGTTCGCGAAGTTCATAGAGCACTTCGTCCATTTTACGGTCAACATAATCGGCCTAGTGAGCAAGCGATTTGTGCAGTTATTTATCGTTTTCGCACTAATTCAAAAACATCAACAAGACAAAGAAATGTGCGTACCGAAGAGAATATTGCTGCTGTAGCGCGAAGTATTTAAGAAGACGCCGAAATGTCGATTCGTCGTCGTTCTCAACTTGTTGGCCTTTGTCCTTCGACTACGTGGAAAATTTTACTTAAGGATCTTAGCTTACGTGCCTGTAAAATACAGATCGTGCAAACGACAATCGTTTGCGTCGCATTTTTGCTGATTGGGCTCATTTGAAACTGGCCGAAGATGAGCATTTTTATCAAAGAATTGTGTTTAGTGATGAGGCTCATTTCTGGTTAATAAGCAAAATTACCGTATTTGGAGCGAAGACAATCCTCAAGCCGTTAACGAATCACCATTACATCCATTAAAATTGACTGTTTGGTGCAGTTTACACGCTGGCGGCATCATCGGTCCTTATTTCTTTCGAAATGAAGAAGGAGCTGCTCTTACGGTGAATGGCGAGCGCTATCGAGCCATGCTGACTGAATTTTTGTTTCCAAAAATTAGTCAGCTAAACATCGACGACATTTGGTTCCAACAAGACGGCGCAACTTGCCATATAGCGCGCTTAACAATCAATTTATTGCAAAATTAATTTGGTGACAGCTTTATTTCCAGAAGTGATCCTGTTCACTGGCACCCTCGTTCGTGCGACTTAACGCTTCTGGATTACTTTTTATGGGGCTATGTTAAGTCATTGGTTTATGCCGACAAACCAGCAACTCTTGAAGCATTGCAAGCCAATATCCAAGCTACCATTGACGCCATAGGGTCAGATTTATTGGAAACAGTAATAAAAAATTGGACTGATCAAATAGACCATGTAACTCATAGCCGCGGCGGACATATGCCCGAAACGATATTTAAAAAATAAATGCCATGAAATTATCTACTAGATTATAGTAAAAAAATTTTCATTCCAACAATATTTCTGTCTTGTGTTATCATTTTAATTTGTCAAGCTCTTAAAATAGTCATGATAATGGTTGACATAAAAATCGAGCAGCTTGAAATTCCTTGTCAAATTAAAAAAAATCACCAAGAGAATGTCTACAAATGTTAAAGGAGATGTTTGATGATAATGTTATGTCACGTGCGCGAGTTTTTGAATGGCACAAACGGTTTTCTGAAGGTCCGGAACAGGTCAAAGATGAACGTCCTGATTGACCTGTGACTGCAAGAACTGAAGGAAACGTTCAAAAAATTAATGAAATTGTGCGCAAAGACCGATGTCTGAGCATTCGGATGATTTTCGATATGGTAAATATTAACAAAGAAACAGTAGGACACATTTTGCATGATGAATTAAACATGACTAAAGTTTGTGTAAGAATAGTGCCGAAATACTTCACTCAGAAACAAAAAAAGCAATTGGATCAACATTTGCTCTGACATCATGGAACGACTCTCAAAAGAACCAAACTTGCCCACAAAAATCATCGCATACGATGAAACTTGGATTTTCCAGTATGACCCGGAAACAAAGCGACAACCGATGCATTGGAAGGTCGCCGGATCGCTAAGAAAGAATTCGGACTTGAAGGCAATGCTGATCGTTTTTGTCAATATCAAGGGTGTTATAATGGCAGACTGGATGTCTAAGGGTTAAAATGTTAATCAGAAATACTACAAAGAAGTTCTAATCAAGCTAAGGGAAAGAGTAAGCAAGAAAGTACAGGATTTGTGAAAGAACGACTCGTGGATTGTGCACCAGGATAATGCACCAACTCACAATACCCTATCTGCGAAGCAATTTTTAGCGAACAAGCGCATTGCTGTGCTTGATCAGCCTCCGTATTCACCAGATCTCTTACTATGTGTCTTCTATCTGTTCCCAAAGATGAAAAGTGCATTAAACTGAACACATTTTCATGTAAAAGCAAAAACGTCAAAGTTGTTGAAGAGACTGACAAGTGAAGAACTCCAGCATTGTTTTAAACAATGGAAGGCACGCATACATCGGTGTATAGATAAAGGAGGAGAGTATGTTGAGGGCGATAAAAGTTAAATATAAGTTTATTCGCAATAAATAAAATTTCCCACACCAGAATCGTTATTTAATTACCACACCTCGTATATGACTAGAATAACGTTGAATTTGAAAAAAAGTTATGCATAATGTAACTCATTGCTGTCGTGAGACTATCTAACAGCTGAAATTAAATGGCTCTCTGTTGCTCATATAACTGCGATTGCAGACGTAAAGTTACTGCTTCATTAATTTGTTTCTGTTTGCGTGGCGAATTCTTACCTTAAAAATAAATTTTATTTTGCCCTTGTCGAACATTAATCTTCTCTGAGAAGTTTAAGCCACGCAGAAAAATAGATTCTCAGGAATTTTATATACGGAAACTTTTCTTTTAACGACTTTTATTTTATTACTAAATTAGAATGTATAACAAAGGCTTATTCTTATTTTTTAAGAAATATTTTGTAATTTAAAAGATTATTATTAAAAAAGAACAATAATAAAGGGTTTCTCGTTTCGCCAAATTAACATTACTATGTAGCTCATTTAAAAAAATATTTATTTGTCTCTCAACAATCAAATTTCGTCATAATTGAAATGTTTAATTTTCCAATTCCCTTGATGACGTAATAGATACCAGGGCAAAGATGCAGTAAAATATTTGATGTATCACATTTACAAAACAAAGCAATTAAGCTTCTAAAAATAGACGTAGCATTTATTAATATACTACTTACTATACAATGAATATATAATGAATACACAACATGCGAGTGTGTTCAGAAATTATTTGATAAAATATAAACTCGAAGCTCGCGTTGGTAAATAACATTAGTACACATAAACAACAAAGTCGTGAAAAGCGTTGTATTTACGATCTAGTCTGCGCAACGCTTACGAATTTTTATTTACGTATGTTCGTATGTATGTACATATATACACATATGTATGTACTAAGTTTTCCATATACGTACGTAAAAAGTTTATAAAGTGTTTTTGGGAATTTTAAATACTTTTTATGTTACGCGCATATTTTGTAGACTGTTCAAAACTGTATCCTAATTGTCTGTAAAGTTACGTTAACCGGGGTAACTTGATTAACAGTATTAGGAGTTCTCTTCATTAGAATTCCTGTGGATTGGAAATATTTTTGGAATTTTTTAATTGGTTTGCTACTGGCCAATAGGCGCCCATACGTATTTAGAAAACTAAAATATCTTTCCTATATTTACCTATATATACAGGATGTGGGAATTACCTGTTTTTAGTTTATTACGCATTAGCTGTCATTTGATTAAAGAAATGTTTCAAGTAAAAATTTATCATCAATCACTTTTCACTATAAAAATTATATTAAAATGTTTACTTTTCTTTATACGTTGTAGAACTTTATTATTTTAAATGATATATCCTGTATATTATTACATTTTCAGATTCCCTGTTACCTGACAAGGCGAGTTTACATTATAAATTATAATTGAACTTGACGATGTTCAAAATATTCCACTCTTAATAAAAAATTGTTCATTTACGTAAATCTCTTATTTAGCAATAACTCGGCATTATTATATTATACGAGGGTGGTCCCAGAAGAATCCGACCAAAGAGAGAAAACGCAAAAATTTTGGAAAGAAATATATTTATTTTGCAACATAATTTCCTTTCAGCTCTATACACTTTTCCCAGTGATATTCAATAAGTTCGATACCCTTCTTATAATAACAACTGTCTTGCTCCTCAAAATAGCTATTAACTGCCGACATCACTTCTTCATTGTTGGAAAATCTTTGACCACTGAGCCAGTTTTTCAAGTTTGGGAACAGAAAATAATCCGAGGGGACTAAATCTGGCGAATAGGGTGCATGAGGTAGCAATTCAAACTTTAATTCATTAATTTTGGCTAGTGCAATAGCGGATTTGTGAGCTGGTGCATTGTCTTGATGAAACAACACTTTATTCTTAGCCAAATGCCGTTTTTGCTTGATTTCTTCGCTCAAACGTGGCAATAAGTTCGCATAATACTCGCCGTTGATAGTTTTTCCCTTTTCAAGACAGTCAATGAAAATTATTCCACGCGCATCCCAAAAAACCGATGCCATAGCCTTGCCTGCAGATGAAACGGTCTTCGTCTTCTTTGGAGCCGGTTCTCCCTTTTGAGTCCATTATTTTGATTGTTCTTTTCTCTCGGGGGTGATGTGATGGACCCATGTTTCATCCATGGTTATGAAACAGCGCAAAAATTCTGCTTCGTTGCTGTGAAATTTCGCTAAACACTCAATTGAACCATCTTCACGTTTTTGCTCGAGTGTGAGCAAACGCGGCACCCATCCTGCACACAGCTTTCTCACTTGCAGATAATATGCGATGTATCGCACTTTTTGAAATGCCTACTATGTCTGCTAGTTCGCCCACTGTCAGTCGACGATTGTCTAGTACCGCTTTGTGAATTTTCTTCACCATTTCTGGAGTCGTCACTGCGATGCTCGGCTTAGCAGCTAGTACGGCCTCGTTGATACTCTGCTACACAATATTTCACTATTGTAAACAAAGGAGCAGACTCGCCTAGAGTAGAATCCAGTTCGGCTTTTATATCGGTTGGGCTGAGGCTTTTCAAATAAAAGTATTGCATCATGAAACGATGACCAATTTTCTCTATTTTTACCAATTCACTGACAACGTTCACTATTGATGGCTGCCAAACAAATACTAAACAACATGGCGTCTTTAAACTTGATACATATGGTTTATAGATTGTGTGCTTTATAATACATTAATATTTTTCAAATAGCTACCGCCATCTCTAGGCCAGGCCGGGTACTTATGGAACCACCCTCGTATAAGGCTGTACATTGTGGGATAGAAATTAAACCATCGCGCTCGTTAAGAAGATTATGGTTATTCCACGTTTTATCCTGCAATATAGTCCAATGTTATGCTTGTTTTGCCTCTTTTACCACCTTTTTCACCTTTGTCCTGTCCAGGATCTTCACTATACAATTCTGAATGTTCGGCTTACTTATATCTGTCATTACGATGTATAATTATAATAACTCGGCATAATTATAACATTTCTTCAAGTTGAACAACCTATACTAAGTATCACTGTTATAATACAGAGTGTTTCTAAATTGAGCATAAATTATAACATCCTTAAAAAGGTGAAATTCGTTATTTTAATGTGGAATACCTTGTATATTTTGTTGCCTTCGTACTCTTTTAACACTTCTATTTGATTTATTAATTCTTCTTTATTATACGCCATCATTATTAAGTGACTTACATATAGTAGTGTATTTTACAAATGGGTGTAATTGAAGTATCAGTTATGACATTTATATGTGAAAAAGAATATCTGCCAAATGGCGTCCTCTTGTAGCTCCACAGACGTCCACTCTTTTGTTAAAATTTTCAATGACATTTTGACATAATTGAGGCTCCATCTCAACAACGACACGAATAACTTCATCTTTCAAAGCAGGAATTGATTGTGGATTGTTTTTATAAACCTGACTTTTCACATAGACCCCGAGAAAATAGTCTAACGGTGTGAAATCACATGATCTCGTTAACACCACGGTTTCTTGAAATTACACGTCCACGAAACTTTTCTGTCAATAAATCAATTCATTCGTGTGCAAAATGAGGTGTAGCGTTATCCTGTTGAAACCCCATATCCTCTAGATTAATATTCATTAATTCAGGCCACAAAAATTCAGTTATCATCCGACGATATCGATAACCATTGACAGTTACAGCTTCACCAGCAACATTCTCAAAAACGTAAGGTCCAATTATACCACCTAACCATAATGCACACTGAACAGTAACTCATTTAGGATGCATAGATTTCTCATGAATAACTCGTGGATTGTTCTCATAGCCATCAAGTTCAAAATTTGCCTCATCGGAAAACATTATGTTTTGAGAAAAATCAGCTGGTTGTTCATTGATAAAATTGACAAATGAACGACGTTTTAAATGATCTAATGGCTTCAGTTTCTGTGTTATTTGAACCTTATATGACGTCAGAGCTAAATCCTTGTGTAAAATAGGGCATGTTGTTGATCCACTAAGTCCAAGTTGTTGTGAACGTCGTCTACTGGACATTTCAGGATCTTCAGCAACACTTTCACGAGCCAAACCAATACTTTTTAAGTGCCCACATATCCAGACAAATTCAGTGCGCCATTAATATTTTATTTATTCTTAAAAAAACCGCTCAATTTGAAACACTCTTTACATACCAACAAAGAAAAAGCATGTGTTAATCACCGATAAAGTCCAATGGCATATTCTATTCAATCAAAATTAATATTTCCTCTTAGCTAGCAAAGTAATTATTTACTGTTACTTTGGATTTAAGAGCGCGAGAGAATTAGTTAGCCGTATTTTATGCAATCAAAGGACGCCTTAATGTTTTTCATTAACATTCGCAAACAAATATCTGACAAAGTAACACCCATATACAATACATATTTAGTATTTATGGTTCATCCTAGACTGAATACAAACTGAACGTATCCGTTTCACATGATACATAGCAAAATAAATTTATCTACCCCTCTGTAATATATTGTTGAAGTTCCTATGTTTCCTTTATATTTAACCAAGTATACTTGTTGGTTATTATTTTCAAAAATATGAGCCTAGTTTTCGTGTCACTTCTTGGTTATTTTAGCAAAGTGATTTACATGCGAATAGTGTTCTTAATATACAATGTTTTAATAGTACATTTACGGTTAATATCTAATCTAAACACACGCAAATTAAATTATTACTACTATTTATGTACGTCTCTCGTCGTAATGTTTATAAATAAAATGCTTGTTGCCTTTAAGCGACTATGTTGGCAGGTTTAGCCCGGGATTAATTTTGTCTGTAGAAAATTACAGTTCAGAGGTTTAAAACACGAAAAACTTAAAAGTTCCGTAAGACCGTTTCGGTCCCGCATTGCTTATATCGCGAAACTTAAATAGCAGCTTTTATAAATTACTAACTGTGTTTGACCTAAATTTCAATTTGAAAATCTTCAAGTTTTACTTGTGTAAAAGAACATGAAGAAATTACTGAATACGAGGGTGGTCTGAAAAGTTTCCGACCTCAACATGAAGATGGCAGCACTTATCAATGAAAGCTAGGGAATGTAGTTGTGTATCTATTGTCAGATACTCACCAAAGTTTCAGATATTTTGGACGCGCAGTTGTTATTTTACAGTCGTTTGAGTGAGTCGATGTGAGTGTTTTTGTGAAAATGGAAAAAATCGAGTATCGAGCTGTAATTAAATATTTGTTTTTAAAAGGTAATACGTCTACGCAAATCAAAGATGGGTTGGACTCTGTGTACACTGCACATTTATCATAGTGAAATTCCGGGCAGCTGAATTTAAACGTCGCCGTACGAGCTTGGGAGACGATGAACGTTCGGGATAACATCGGTAAAGTTCACCAATTGGTGCTATATGATCACCGAATTAAAGTGAGAGAGATAGCAAAGGCTATGAATATGTCCAAAGAGCACAGTTTAGGCACAATAAATCCGAATTTCATCGCCGATTAATTACTGTAGATGAATCTTGGATACACCATTATACGCCCTGAATAAAAATACAGTCAAACCAGTGGACTGCAAAGGGAGAACCGGCTCCAAAAAAAGCAAAAACTGTTTTTTCGACTGGGAAAGTGATGGCGACTGTTTTTTTGAGATAGTCATGGCATTAGCTTAATCGATTATCTTCAAAAAGGAAAAACTATTACAGAAACATACCACGCATCATTACTTGACAAGTTGAAGGCAGAAGTTGTGGAAAAACTTCTACATTTGCAGAAAAAGAAAGTCCTGTTTCACCAAGACAACGCGCCGTTTCACATCATGGCGAAAATCCACGAATTACAATTTGAACTGCTTGACCATCCGCCTTGCTCACCGGATCCAGCTCCAAGCGACTTCTTTTTGTTCCCTCATCTAAAAATTGAACTCGGAGAACAGAGATTTTCGTCAAATGAGAAGGCAATCACCTTCGTGAACAATTATTTTGCAGAGAAAAACGCCGAGTACTATTTGGCCGGGTTAAAGAGATGGGAGCATCGCTATGAGGTGTGTGTAGAGTTTCAAGGAGACTATGTAGAATAATGAATATAAATTTAAAAAAAAAATGTCTTGTTTCTTTGTTTGGTCGGAAACTTTTCAGATCACCCTCGTACATGTAATTTCTTCTTATAAAAAACGTCTAAATATTTGAAGTTTGAGTTTTTTACAGAAATATTGGCAGTTGAAGTAAATAGAGTTTAAGGAAATACAAAAGCAAAAACGAAGGAAACAAACAAAACAGGAGAACTTTAGTCTCATATAATTTTAATACAGACTGTGATTAAATGATTTAATCAAAAAAGTTAAACAAAACCTCTTACCACATCAGTTTTCATATTGTATATACGTCTTTTGACAACTAAGTTGCCATCATCAGCAGACAATTAATCACGGTGTCGCACTTGGATCCGCGGTAAACTCGCACGGAATAATTCCGCACAACTTTCCGCGCTTATTTCAACCTATGCCGTTACGTTATTCTTATAATGACGACTTTTCCGAATTTACGCAAAATCAGTGCACGCCTATGATCTGAAAACTTGTAATTTTCTGAATGCTACATCGTTATAATTATGGCACGAAGTAATGAAAAATTTTGTCATTCGGTGATTAATCGAGCTCCAGTGTTCGTTCATTAATTTACATCGCGGAACGCTCGTAATCATGTTTAAACACATAATGTCCTCGTGCCTGTTAAAGCTAGATTTGATTAGAGCTCTTTTGGCCTCTATATAATGTCAACTTTGTCTCACTAGCTTTTGTACTTTAGTCTCTTATAACCTTGCTGATGGGATCTCCCCATTGGACATCAAATTCATTTCCTCTAGGGTGTTTTCAAAATAAAAATAAGCACACATCTTTCGCAACGCTAATAGAAATATATCAAAGAAAACTATTTCTCTACATGGTCAAAGATAAAAATATAAAAATTTTGAAACATAAAAAGTAAATTACTAAATAGTAAAGAATTAAGGTAACGTTTGTTACTAATGTTATGTATCGGGTTTTTTCAATAAGGACATAACAATTTTGTGTTCAAATGAAACACAGAATAATTGAGATTTTTGGGCTGAAATTTATTGTATTGGGTTGGCAACTAAGTACTTTCGGTTTTGTAGTATATAATAAAACACTTTTTTTTTAAACAAAGAATAGTTTTTAATCAATTATATATTTTCCATTTTGCTCAATGACCTTTTGCCATCTTTCTTTCAGCTGCAAGATTCTGCGCTCATAAAATTTCTGGTCCTTATCAGCAAAAAACTGAACCAGGTGCGAGTGAAGGTCATCGTCATTTGTGAAAGTTTTACCATTCAAAGAATTCTGCAAACTTCGAAATAAATGGTAATCAGATGGTGCTAGATCAGGGCTGTATGGGGGATGTGGCATCACTTCCCAGCCAAGCTCCAATAGTTTCCCACGAGTTGCCAAAGATGTGTGAGGCCTTGCAAAATCTCCAGAACGGAATTTTTTATACCAATTCTGACACGTGCGCTCTGTTAAGCAATTAGCACCATAAACTTCACATATCTTTTTGTGAGCCGCAGCAGCTTTCTTTCCTTTACGGAAAAAAGTAGTAAAATATGTCGAAAATGTTCGTTTCTGCACTCCATTTAAAATTAACCCACAACTAATAGCTTTAATAAAAATCACGCACTACTTGCTTCTGAAGTTACGTCAATGTGACTAGTATCACGCGACAAACGGTAAAGTACAGCACTAACATATGTTATACAAAAAATAAAGCAACGCTCTCTATCAGTAAAAACCGAAAGTACTTAGTTGACAACCCAATAGTTGCAGTACACATGTTACATTTAACTATGAAATTCGATCTCGTTTGCACGTTTACAGCGACCGATTCTTTGGAGCCAATTTTCCACCACTCTTTCACACATATTGGACGGAACGTTGGCAATTTCGCGTTTGATATTGTCTCTGAATTCGACTAACGTTGTTGGCTTGTTGGCATAGATCAACGACTTAACGTAACCCTATAAAAAGAAATCCAACGGCGTTAAATCGCATGAGTGATGTGGCCACTCGATTGGACCATTTCTCGAGATTACACCGAACTTCCCTTTCAATAGATCGACTGTTTGACCAGCTGTGTGGTATGAGGCACCATTTTGTTGGAACCACATATCACTGATGTCAAGTCCATATAATTCTGGTTAAAAATAGTCTTCCAATATTGCACGATAGCTAACTAACATTAATCGTAACAAGGTAATCATTTTCATCAACGAAAAAATATGGTCCAATCACACCTCAAGTATGAAATCCACACCACACGGCCACCTTTTGTGGTTGTAATGTAGTCTTTTGAAGCACATGTGGATTTGCTGCTGTCCAGTAACACATATTTTGCTTATTAATAAAGGCAAAAATGAGCTTCATCGCTAATGATTATTCTTCGATGAAATTAAAAAATTCAAACTTTAGCGGACTCAAATTGAGCGAGTTTCGATGCTTCAGATAATCACGAGGCTTCAGTTCTTGAGTTAATTTGATTTTGTAAAGATGTAAACTAAGATCTTTACGCAAAATTCGCCACAATATAGTTTGAAAGATTGCCTATTTCTGTGAATGGCATGAAATCGACTGATTTGACTCAGTTTGACCTGAAGCATTTATGGCAGCGATATTTTCAGTACTTCGACCTGTACGTTGTCTTACTGGCACAGGAATATCCAATAGTAAATATTTTGAGTCGAATTTATCCATTATAACACGCACAGCCTATCTGGTGGGACGATTATTACGACCGAAAATTGGAGTAAGCGCTCATTCGTGAACTTCACCATCTTTGACTGACGTTTTGACGTTGACAGATCATGAAAAATGCTCAAGGATGCGTTCGTATTAACAGACAAAATACTCATATCCCTATTGGAAAACCCTTTACATTATCAAACCCTGACGTGCTGACATTGAGTTTTGTGGCATTTCTACGAACAATGATTTGTAAAATATACAATGCGATGCTAGAAAGCACGCAGCATAATGCTGAGGAAGTGTATAAATCATCACAATACTTTCTGTTACGTGTGCTGTGAGTTAACTTTCAAGTCTTGGCGAGCTAACATTTTCAAAGGCCCCAAAAACCATTTTGAGGTTAAAATTCATCGTTCGTAATAAAAGACAAACTTGTTATGTCCCTATTGGAAAACCTGGTACGTGTATAATTTATTCAATAATATTTTTTGCGAAAAACTAGTGTATGCAACATCTATTTGAGTACATCTAACGCTGCGCATTTGTGCTGGGTGATGCATAATTAATGGGTGTCTGTTGACCGTCCAGTTACGATCCTACGTTGAATTGGTGTTCGTTATTTGACCTGAACATACGAGGGAGCGTTTTTATATTCGCGGAATGAGCGGGTTGTAGAGGGGTGAGTAGGCGCATTGGGGGCGTGGCCTGTGCAGCGACTCATGATTAGTATAAATACGAAGTTTCATTGTTATTAGACAGTTAATCTTTGAGCTATCGTCAACCAAGTAACATAAAAAAATCGAATATCGTGCCGTTATAAAGTTCCTTAGCAGGCAAGGAAAATCAGTCGCGACCATAATGAATGAGATGTCATTGGTTTACGGCGACTCTTGTCCAGGAAAAAACATGGTGTACAAGTGGCATAGTTTATTTAAACAAGGAAGGGAATCCCTTGAAGACGACCCGAGGCCGGGCAGGAGCATTGAGGTGACCACGCCAGCACTTATCCAAAAAGTTGAACAAATTGTACTCGAAGATGCTCGACTAAAGAAGAAACAACTCGCAGAAATGGTTGGAGTATCCGATACAACAATTTTTAAAATCCTACACGATCATCCCGGCATGTCTAAGGTCAGCGCAAGATGGGTGCCGAGAATGCTCACGCCGCCGTAAAAACAACAGCGCGTAGAGTGTTCGCGTGCATTTTTGGACCTCTGTAATGAAAACAAGGATGGTGTATTGAGTGGAATTGTCACTGGAGACGAAGCTTGGGTTCATCATTATGAACCTGAGTCCAAACAAGACTCCATGCAGTGGCATAAAAAGGGCACAGCACCTCCCAAGAAATTTAAAGTGTCACAATCAGCTGGGAAACTCATGGCAACGGTATTTTGGGACTCGGAAGGAATATTGTTGATTGATTATAAAGATAAAGGTGTTTCTATAGCCGGAGAATATTACGCTTCAATATTAGAGCGAGTAAAAGAAGCCATTAAAGAGAAACAACGGGGAAAATTGAGAAAAGGTGTTCTGCTTTTGCACGACAACGCGCCCGTCCACAAGAGCCGCGTTGCGTTAGCTGCCCTGCATAAGATGGGCTTCGAAATTGTGAATCACCCACCCTACAGCCCAGACCTGGCCCCGAGTGATTATTACCTGTTTCCGAAAATGAAAAAAGAGCTGCGGGGTAAAAAATTTACTGCCGATGATGAAGTCAAGGAGGCAGTTTCGGCGTATTTTGCAGATAAAGAGAAACCATTTTTTTATGAGGGTATAAATAAGTTAATTGAAAGATGTGAAAAATGTATCCGTCTTGCGGGTGCATATATTGATAAAGAAAAATAATTTGGTTTTTTTATTTCCACCCCTTGTCCCCCACTCCGCGAATATAAAAACGCTCCCTCGTAAATAATGTCATGGAGTACTGCTCGAACATCAGAAAAATTGGAGGGTATGGCTTTAGGTTGGTAATTTATATTTATTCGTTCTCCCTTCTTGAAAATAGACTTGGAAGATTGCTCTGATGCTACTTACTAAAGAGTAATTAAAACTAAATCTTCTTAGCAATGTAATAAATTTTATTAGACACAGGAACAAATCCGTTTTAACATCAAACAAATCTGATAACATTATTTACACTTGTCATGCGATATTTTGTCCAATTTGCATAATCTTCGACATTACTCTGTGCTCTCATGCAGTTAAATGTAACATTTACAATGTATCTCTGAAGAAGCAATAAATTAATTGTAGTACAGATGATCATCCGTGATTTATTGGGTATGATGGTTGTGCTCTCGGATTATTTATTTGCGTTTCCAAATGGTGTGCAGCGAATACCTCTACGATGATAAATCCCATAATTCATAAAAATCCTATATACACTTATTACGAAGCTCTGTGGTACAGGATGCGTTTGAATTTAAATGCAATAAAAACTTTAAACGGATTTTTATTAATAGCCTTGCGCGAAAGTAGGTTTATATTTGCCTGTAGCGTGTATTCGAAGCAATTATTCCTGAAACAACAATGAAAATTCCTAAATTAATTTCAAAACGTGACGTATACATTTCATTCTGTTTCAAATATACGAGGGTCGATTGATAGAGAAGGTTTCCCGTGTAAGTAACGGATGTGGAAACAAGTTCTCAGGTCTAAACTGAACTTTCGAATATATCGTCTTAGCATACAAACTTTCATTTTCTTGTATGCCATCGTTGAAGGTTGAAAAGTTGCGTGTCAACCGATATTTACGAGCGTTTGAAAGCTATTTACGGCGGCGATTGTATGAATATGAAGAATGTTTGCCAGTGGATTCGATGTGCAAAAATTTGTCATAAGGGTGAAGTGAGGGTGTTTGACGAAAAGATATCAGTATTAGTGTCATATGAGAGAACAAGTGAATGCATTGATTTAAAGAAATCCCCGGATTATGCAAAAAAAATTGCTGCGTAAGCAAGAAAGAGTCTAATACATTGTCAAATCGTTGAATTACAGAAAAATTTGCAACAGACGTATCTCTTGTCAATTAACGGATGGCATGAAAGAACAAAAAAAACAGTTACACAAGAACTTCATAATCAATGTCGTTGTAAAGATGATTTTTTCATGAACATCACATCTTGGATTCATCATCGCGACTCCGAAAACAAGTGACAGTCAATGGAATATCGTCATTCTGATTCTCTACGTCTACGATAATTCAGTTCCGTCAACGCAGAAAGTCATGTTTGCCATTTTCTGGGATGCAAAGGAAATTGCTCCTTTTCCATCCCCTAACAAATAAGTGCATATTTTTCCGATTTTTATAGTTTTTTTCTTTGCTCAATATTAAACTGAAAAAACTAGATAAATTTTTTCCTACCATGAATTTCATTTAATATCTATTTCTATAATGCAATGTACAGCATGTTAGTAGACTCGAAAAACAACGCTATTTTTGGTCAAATGGTAAGAACGTGCCCAGTAAGAACGAAGTCGTGAGTTCGAGCCTCACCAAAGAACAGGAAATTTTTTTCTCCTCTGAAAAAACTGAAATGTTCGTCAAAATAAAAAGTTCTGAATTTGGACTTTGTAGTACGAAAGATGCTAGTACTGCACTAGCAGAATGGGAATTCACTCTTGTTAATAGCAAAATCATTCAAATTTTAGAGATTCCCTATTCAAAATTTCAGATTCTTACGGCTTCTAAAGTTTCTTCTTCCCTCATTATTAAACCAAAAGATCTAGATCAATTGCTGCTTCAGAATCGTTTTCAGGACCTTCTAAAATGTTAGTGTACGAGCAATCGTTGACTTACAATAACTTTTGAAAAATTCCAATTTTTGCGAGTATACTTCTTTGAAAAACTTGATACTTTTGTCAATATAAAAAGTTCTGAATTTGGACTTCGTAGTTCGAAAGAACTAGGAACTAGCGGAATTAGCAGAATGCCAATTCACTATTAGTTAGTAGCAAAATCATTCAAATTTTAGAAATAATCAAGTCAAAAGTCCAGTGAATGTTAAAAGGAATCATTCAGATATATCGTCATTGACGATGAATGAATCTCTTAAACATATATAGTAAACAGGGTGTCATTAATATTTGAATGATTCCATTTAACATTCATTTATCCGGCAAATCGCCGAGATAGCAAGTGTCCGTCTATGCACGTTCTAAGAACTTTTTGCCGACTAGCGAGATAGACGCGTTCTCGCTTTCTCGCTCAATACATTCGTGTGTTGTACGAGAGAGGGAGCCAATGTTTTTTCATTAAAAGTCCCGATTTTGCCGACTTCTAAAGTTTCTTCTTTCTTTTCTTTAACCTGAAATTTTTTGCTTCAGAATCGTTTTTAGAGCCTTCGTTAGCATTCAAGCGCTTTAGAGCATCCGTTGATTTACAATAACTTTTGAAAAATGTCAATTTTTGCGGCTATACCTTTTTGATAATTCAGTTAAAAGTCCAGTGCATAAACGTTACAGAATTTTTTGCAAAAATTTCTTGCTCCATGGTGCGACACAAACACGCGACATCATACTTACAGAGAGTAAAAATATATGCAATTAAAAAGGAAATTGCTCGTTTTCCATCCCATACTAAGTCCATATTTTTCGGATTTCTAAAGTTTCTTCTTTGCTCAGTATTAAACTTAAAGAATTAGATACATTTAATATAACTTTCTATAATTCAATGTATATAGCATGTTAGTAGACTCGAATAACACCACTATTTTTGGTCGAATGGTAAGACGCATGTCTGGGTAAGAACGCGAACGTTAGTTCGAGTCTTACTAAAGAATTTTTTCAATTTAATTTTATTCTATTCCGTGAATTAGTCTATAAATATACACATATTTAGTTGGTACACATATTACGTGTGTCCTGTCTACATTCGCAGCTAACTTGTGTAAATTGTATTGATTATTTGATTGTTTGTAATGAGAAATGGTATTGCGCGTCAACTGTTATACATACCTATCTGTTGTTTATCAATACTGGTAATTTGTATTGTGTGCCCTACTAAATCTAGACACCTCCTACGTGATGTTGTAATTGGTACGCTCAATACAAGGGCTTTAACTTAAATCTCGGACCTATTAAGATTTCGATTAAAACATATATCGCAATAACTTATGTTTGATTAGAAAATTTCAAATATAGTGTTGCCAGAGCATATACGAGGACAGATCGAAATTCTTTTAGAAGGAACTGCTGATCACATGTCTAAAGTCGTGCGACTGCAAATAATATTTTTCCAATCAGAATGCTGTTAAAAACATAAAAACAAATTTCTTGACATTTCTTGAAAAAGGAAATCAAATTTTATAAATAAAATAATGTTGCTGTCTGGTTAAAGTAAGAAAAACTCTCATATTTTATTGAATTTTTAAAGAACGTGTCTTCCTAATCTGCAACGTTATTAAAAACTATTCAAAACGAGTAAGATTTCAAAGTACTTGAAAATTGTATCCAAAAAGAAATGAAATTTTCGGTGTCACAAATAAAATAATGTTACCATCTAGATAGTGTAAGAAAAATCGTAATATTTTTTTGAGTTTTTGAAGAACGCGTCTTCCTAATCTGCAACCTTATTCCAAACTATTCAAAACGAGTAAGATTTCCAAGCACCTGAAAATTGTATCCAAAGAGAAATGAAATTTTCGGTGTCACAAATAAAATAATGTTACCATCTAGATAGTGTAAGAAAAATCGTAATATTTTTTTGAGTTTTTGAAGAACGCGTCTTCCTAATCTGCAACCTTATTCCAAACTATTCAAAACGAGTAAGATTTCGAAGCACCCGAAAAGTGAAAACAAAAAAACATAACAAAAAAATTGATTAGAAAAAAGAAAAATATACATTTGAAATAAAGAACATTCCACATTAGTGGAACAAATGAATTTCTAACAAATTATTAAACTTAAAATGAGTAAAAAACAACACCATTACATTCAAATAACTTGACAGAAATATTGAAAATGTTTCATACCACCTTATTCGAAGAAATAAAGTAACAGTATCTCTAGATTGTTCAAGTGAAAATATTGGGTTGGCAACTAAGTACTTTCGGTTTTTACTGATAGAGAGCGTTGCTTTATTTTTTGTATAACGTATGTTAGTGCTGTACTTTACCGTTTGTCGCGTGATACTAGTCACATTGACGTATCTTCAGAAGCAAGTAGTGCGTGATTTTTATTAAAGCTATTACTTGTGGGTTAATTTTAAATGGAGTGCAGAAACGAACATTTTCGACATATTTTACTATTTTATTTCCGTAAAGGAAAGAAAGCTGCTGCGGCTCACAAATGTGAAGTTTATGGTGCTAATTGCTTAACAGAGCGCACGTGTCAGAATTGGTATAAAAAATTCCGTTCTGGAGATTTTTCCCTCAAAGGTGAGCAACGTTCTGGTCGGCCTACTGAAGTTGATGATGACCAAATCAGAGTCATAATTGAAGAGGATCGTCATATAACTGTTCGCACACAACAATTGAAAAACATTTGAAATGCCTTGGGCTAGTTAAGAAGCTTGATATTTGGGTACCTCACGAATTGAAAGAAATTCATTTAACACAAAGAATCAACTTTTGCGATATGTACCTTAGACGAAATGAAACCGACCCTTTTTTAAAAAGAATCGTCACTGGTGATGAAAAATGGGTCCTGTACAGTAATATAGTTCGAAAACGATCATGGAGCAAACACGATAAACCAGCTCACACCACATCGAAAGCTGAATTGCATCCAAAAAAGATCATGCTGTCAGTTTGGTGGGATTACAAAGGTGTTGTGTTTTTTGAGCTGCTTCCAAGGAACCAAACGATCAATTTTAATGTTTACTGTCAACAATTAATAAAACTGGATGAAGCAATCAAAGAAAAACGGCCAGAATTGTCAAATCGGAAAGGTGTAGTTTTCCACCAAGATAATGCAAGGCCTCACACATCTTGGGCAACTCGTGGGAAACTATTGGAGCTTAGTTGGGAAGTGATGCTACATCCCCCATACAGCCCTGATCTAAAACCATCTGATTACCATTTATTTCGAAGTTTGCAGAATTCTTTGAATGGTAAAACTTTCACAAATGACGATGACCTTCACTCGCACCTGGTTCAGTTTTTTGCTGATAAGGACCAGAAATTTTATGAGCGCGGAATCATGCAGCTGAAAGAAAGATGGCTAAAGGTCATTGAGCAAAATGGAAAATATATAATTGATTAAAAACTATTCTTTGTTTGAAAAAAAAGTGTTTCATTTTATACTACAAAACCGAAAGTACTTAGTTGCCAACCCAGTATTAAGAATTTTCCAAACATTCGTCTATTGAAAAAACTTTTTCTTTTTATTATTTTGTTACCTAAAAATTATATTTCAGAACCATTTAAAACGAGTAATATAAATGGTTATATTCAGCCGAAAAAATATTCCGAAAAGAATTAAAGTAAAATTTAAGTTAATTAAAAGTTCAAGAAAACTAAATAAATAAACAAGTTAAATTTTAATGGAGACTGTGGTTGATTGAATTAATCAAAAAAAGGCAAATAAAGCCCCAAAACAAAAGCCAAACACACGCTGTGTGAGGATCTTGGTTTAAAATAATATAAAATTCAACTCGCTCACGAACTGAAAGCGGCCGATCTTTTGAATCGTCACCGCTTCAGTCTTTGAGCACTTGAAAAGCTTGAAGAAGATCCACTGTTTTCGACCAAAATTTTGTTCAGAGATGAGGCCCATTTCTGGCGCAATGGCTACGTCAATAAACACAATTGCGTAGTGAAGACTAGCCCGAAGAGCTGCAAAAGCTGCCATTACATCCAGACAAAATCACGCTTTGGTGTGGTTTATTGGCAAGTGGAATCATTGGTCCATATTTCTTCAAAAATTGAGACGGCTGCAACGTAACTGTGAATGTCGCCTGCTATCGAGCGATGATAACAGACTATTTGCTCAAAATTGAATTGAAGTCCGTGATATCGCTGACATTTGGTTCCAACAAAATGGTGCTACTTGCCACACAGCTCGTGAAAGTACGGCTTTATTGCGAGAACAATTTGGTGAACATTTAATTTTACGTAATGCTATGTGCAATGGCCGCTTAGATCATGTGATATCACACCTTCAGACTTCTTCCTTTAAGGCTACTTAAAGTCCATAATTTACATCGATAAGCCAGCTACAATTGAGCAATTGGAAGCCAACATTATACACATTATTCGCCAAATACCACTTGAAATGCTCGAAAACGCGTTATCGAAAATTGTAACTTCAAAATGGACCATGTTAGGCGCAGTTACTGCCAACATTTGAAATAAATAATTTTTAAAAGATAAATATTAAGAACGGTTCTTTTGTATGATAATAAAGACCTGATAAATGTGAAGCTTTTATTTTTTTAATTTTTAAAGTACCTCCAAATGAATCACTCCTTGTAATAATTTACAATTTATAATATTGATGGCAATTCTTTGAAAGTTAAATTAGGGTCGATTTCTGGCGGTTTTGAAAGAGTTCGGCAGTCAATGAGGGGAAGATAAACGCACACTAACTGGTGAAAGATATTTTCAGCAGCTTTTGCAGATTAAGTATTTAGTAATTATATGTAATAGTGATGAAATATTGCTTTCTTTTCGAAAATCTTTCCTGTCCTGTGTCTTCGAAACAAAAGGTCTTTCGGAAAATCGTCCGAGGACTAAAAATGACAAAGAAATAACCACTTAACTTTTGCCACATTTTAAAGAACGGAATATATAGATTATTATCAAAACTTCATTACTAATTATAATTCGGTTTCATACCTATTTCAGGATTACCAACACAAAAACGTCAATAATTGTAGGTGCCATTAGTAAAACAATGTTATTAACCTACCTTATTCAGCTTCAGACTGTTCAGTTCATTAGAGAAACTTAATTAATCCACGGCTGTATAAATCAAGTTCCTTTTAAAGCACCGCAAAAAAGAGACCAATTAATCTCATCGAAAGTTCATAAATAAGGTTATTTTGCATGTCGACAGACGCGACCGTGAAGTCTATAATAGCAGCATCAATAAAATTACAACACACACGTCAGAGCGGAATCTAATACGGAATGTTTTAGGTGGGAAATTTCGAAGGTATTGTGATAAAGTGTAATGGTGTGGAATGACGAGAAAGTAAATTCAGTGATGAATTGTTGACTTTTTTATTTCGAAGCAAAATGAGTGATTTTTTAAAAATTTATTTTGGAAAGAAGTTTGACAAATATTTGGGACGATATTAAGTAATTCTTTTGTGAAATAAAGTTATTTTTTATGCAGGCACGGCAAATTATTTATTGTCATACCCTTAAAAGCACAGTCTGTACATATAGTATATATATATATATATATATATATATATAGTATATTTATAAAAATTCTGATAACGCCGTCATTGTTGTTGTGATTGTTTTTGTTCTCTTATGTTTATGAATTATGAATCTCTTCTATTTTAAAATAAAAATTTAAAGCAATATGTATTTTGTTTGTAAGCAAAACTATAAATCTTTTAAGAAAATGATTTACGTTCTATTATCTGTATTTTCTTTTATTGAATATTTTATTAATATTTTCGTAATTTTTGTAAAAAGTTAGAAACTATTAAGGTTGAATTATCTTCTGTGAAACCACTGACAGAGGGCAAACACGTCCAGATATTGTCGACAGCTTGCATCATGTCAATGACGCGAAGATGTCGCGCGAAGGTGGATTGTTAACTGTAACGGATGTGGATAAATTTCTAAATCGCTTTTATATATTATAATATACTATACAACAACTAAAATTAAATGTTTTATATGCAATAATCGCGCATATCTAGCGACGAGGCCGTACACAGAGGCTTGTTCGACATTAATAATCATGCGATGAAATTAATAGAAACACAAAAAATACATTAACATAATTTATGATTATTTACAACTAATAAGCAAGAATAATTGATTTAAGTATACAGCGTTTCGCTATAGCAGCATACTAACATGCTATGGTACACGAGGGTAACCGTTTATATTTCGGGAACCATCAACACTATTAGTGTTGCCTCCGATCTGATGATTGCATCGTGAAGTTTGCCATTTTTGACAATATATTTGCGTTGACAGTTTTATTATCCAGTCGCTATTTCTATTGTTGACAGTAACTTGACGATTTTATGTCAGCGAAAAAATTGAATTAACTCGCAAACATTTTCGTGCAATTATTTTTCATAACTTACGGCGTGGATTATCTTAACAAGAATGCATCGACGAGTTGAATTATTTAAATGGCGATGAAGCACCTTCGAAAACTACAGTATATCGTTGTTATAGTGAATTCAAACTTGGACGGCGTTCCTTGGACGATGAATTTCGTGAAGGTCGTCCCACGAATGTTGTTGTGTCGGAAAACATTAATGCAGTGTCTGAATTGATAATGCAAGACCGTCATGTAACATACCGTGAGAGCTTACGAGGCGTCTGTAGGTATTAGTAACACCAGCGTGCATATGATCATGCATGAACATTTAGCCGTTAAGAAGCTATGTTTACGTTGGGTACCACATAATTTGACAACCACTCAAAAAAGGACACGCGTTAATTGGTGCCAAGAAATGCACAAAAAATACAATGGTGGTGCTTCAAAGAACATTTATAAAGTCGTCACAGGTGATGAATCTTGGATCTATATGTATGAGCCCGATACTAAACAGCAGTCGATTGTGTGGGTATTCCAAAATGAGTCAAAACCAACAAAAGTTGTTCGCGCTCGAAGCACATCAAAACAAATGATCACCTGGTTTTTCAGAAAAACCGGTCACGTTGCAACCGTGCTTTTAGAGAGTTGTAGAATGTTTGCCAAAAATTTTTGAAGAAATAAGGAAAACGAACCGAAAACGACAGATCATTGTCCACCATGAAAATGCGAGCTCTCACAGGTCGGTTCAAACAATTGAATATTTGACCGGGCAAAATATTGATTTGATAAGCCATCCGCCGTGCAGCCCTGATTTAGCACCCTGTGATTTCTTTTTGTTCCCACACGTGAAGAATAAACTTCCTGGTCAACGGTTTTCTACGCTGAAAGAGGTAGTTGAGGCATTTAAAACTCATATTTTTGAGACACCGTCTTCACAGGTTTTCGGATTTGTTTAAACGAATACAAAAGTGCATTGATTTTCAAGGTGAATATTTTGAAAAGCAATAAAACTATTTTCGATTATAAAAACTTTTTTTTGTTTGCTATTCCCGAAATATAAACAGCTACCCTTGGATAATACCAAAACCAAGGACAACTTAGTTATTGCGCCGCACACGCTCACGGGTTATAAAAGGTCCCCATGCATATGAGTGGTTGCTTATACAACTTGCTTCCGGATACTATAAAGAATATCAGTAATTACCAAATCTTCAAAAAAATTAAAGCTTTGTTCAATTTCAAGGGCTTATTACACGATAGATGTTTTCGGACCATTACCAGCGATTTTTTAAATGTATTTTTTATATTTTATTTTTGACAATTTTGCACTTTTGCTATATTTTTATTATACCGTGAATATATTTTATAATGCAACATGCACATACGTACATACACTAGTTGCTAGAGTAACGTAATAATGAAATGACAGCAATGTATTTTAGCGTGTATTTTACTGTGCAACATAGGATGTGAAATACAGTAGTTGAACAAAATTTAAAAACTAATTTAACAAATTTTCAAAAATGTCACCATTGACGGCCAGACCGTATCCTAAGCGATTGTAGAATTCATTTATTGTATTTTGTATCTGCTCTGGAGTTATTTCTCTTGCAGCAACACGTATTCTATTTTTTAATTGGTCAATATTGTTTAGAGGTTCTCCATGAAAAACTTTATTTCTGATACATGACCAAAGAAAGAAATCGTTTGGAGACAGGTCTGGTGACCTTGCGGACCATTCTACTTCTCCTCCACGGCCTATCCAACGGTTTGGAAATCTTTGGTTGAAAAATGTTCTAACCATATGAGAATTATGTGCCGGCGCGTCATCATGCTGGTACCAAATCTCACCATCAATATTTAAAGCGTGGAGGGCTAGCATAACTCTGTACTCAAGCAATTCTAAATATTTTTCTCCTGTAAGAGTACCCTCAATAAAAAACGGTCCTACAATATGGTGTCCAATCAACCCAGTCCAAACATTGACTTTCTGTGGCCGCTGAGTCCTTGTGATATGATATCTATGCAAATTTTGTCTACTCCAGTAGCGGCAGTTCTGTGAATTTACTTCACCATTTACATAAAATGTTGCTTCATCTGTAAAGCAAATTCTGCGTAGTAAAGTATCATCATTATGAAGCTTATCCAACATGATTTCACAAAAGTTACTTCTTCTTTCTGCATCATTCGCAATTAGTTCCTGATGGTTTTGAAAATGATACGACTTAAAACGTTCTTGTTTTAGTAGTTTATGCACGGAAGATTTGCTTACATTTGTAGTTTGTGCTAAAGCTCTTGTGGAGAGCATATTATTATTTTCGATTGTTTGTAGAATTTCACCTCTTTTGGCGTCAGTAATAACATATCTTGGCCTATTCTTTTTTTATGATTAGGAACGATGCATCCATTATTTTTATACTTCTGTACTAACCTACTTATTGTAGTTGGACTCGGTCTTGGACGGTCAGGATATGTAATTTGAAACAAATCTGCTACTCTCCTCAAACTCATATTCGAGTTATACCAGTTCACTAATAACAGTTTTTCTTCTACACTATACATACCTCAAAAATAGAGTAACTTATTTTGACATCCTATGTTGCAAAATAAAATACACGCTAAAATACATTGCTGTCATTTCATTATTACGTTACTCTAGCAACTAGTGTATGTATGTATGTGCATGTTGCATTATAAAATATATTCACGGTATACTGTTTTTTTATGACGTTTCTCATCCATGTAAATGTCTAACGTGATTAACAAAATGTTATTATTATTATTATTATTATTATTATTATTATTATTATTATTAATAATTGTTCGTTCACATAGATCTTTAGTTAAATTAATAAAATAAATGTTTACCTTTGATTTACAAAAGATAGGTTTGAACACAATACTTAGAAACAAATTCAAATATCCTACTAAGTAATCGATGAATTAGTAATTTAAGTTGTCAATTAGTTCACGTGCCTCACGTGTTTTGTGTTTGCTTCGAGTTAAAATAATAAAAAGCATCAGTGTATCATGTTTTCTAGAGATTGCTATTCTGATAGACAAAAAATTAGGCTTTAAAGGTCTTTGTTTTTTTAGGGTGGAAACAAAAAAAAAACTCATAAATAAATGTAAAAGTGTGTTACCGAAAAAGCAAAGAAAATAAAAAAAATATTTTAATACGAATGTATCGTTTTGCAATTCAATATTTCTAATTATAAAATTGCTCTGTCTACAGCATGATTTTTACAAAATCTTTTAATATGCAAAGTTAATGCAAAGTTAAATATTGGGTTGGCAACTAAGTACTTTCGGTTTTTACTGATAGAGAGCGTTGCTTTATTTTTTGTATAACATATGTTAGTGCTGTACTTTACCATTTGTCGCGTGATAATAGTCACATTGACGTAACTTCAGAAGCAAGTAGTGCGTGATTTTTATTAAAGCTATTAGTTGTGGGTTAATTTTAAATGGAGTGCAGAAACGAACATTTTCGACATATTTTACTATTTTATTTCCGTAAAGGAAAGAAAGCTGCTGCGGCTCACAAAAAGATATGTGAAATTTATGGTGCTAATTGCTTAACAGAGCGCACGTGTCAGAATTGGTATAAAAAATTCCGTTCTGGAGATTCTTCCCTCAAAGATGAGGAACGTTCTGGTCGGCCTACTGAAGTCGATGATGACCAAATCAAAGTCATAATTGAAGAGGATCGTCATATAACTGTTCGAGAGGTTGCGGAGAGGCTACATATATCACACACAACAATTGAAAGACATTTAAAATGTCTTGGGCTAGTTAAGAAGCTTGATATTTGGGTACCTCACGAATTGAAAGAAATTCATTTAACACAAAGAATCAACTTTTGCGATATGCACCTTAGACGAAATAAAACCGACCCTTTCTTAAAAAGAATCATCACTGATGATGAAAAATGGGTCCTGTACAGTAACATAGTTCGAAAACGATCATGTAGCAAACACAATAAACCAGCTCAAAACCACATCGCAAGCTGAATTGCATCCAAAAAAGATCATGCTGTCAGTTTGGTGGGATTACAAAGGTGTGTGTTTTTTGAGCTGCTTCCAAGGAACCAAACGGTCAATTCTGATGTTTACTGTTAACAATTAATAAAACTGGATGAAGCAATCAAAGAAAAACGGCCAGAATTGTCAAATCGGAAAGGTGTAGTTTTCCACCAAGATAATGCAAGGCCTCACACATCTTTGGTAACTCGTGGGAAACTATTGGAGCTTGGCTGGGAAGTGATGCCACATCCACCATACGGCCCTGATCTAGCACCATCTGATTACCATTTATTTCGAAGTTTGCAGAATTCTTTGAATGGTAAAACTTTCACAAATGACGATGACCTTCACTCGCACCTGGTTCAGTTTTTTGCTGATAAGGACCAGAAATTTTACGAGCGCGGAATCATGCAGCTGAAAGAAAGATGGCAAAAGGTCATTGAGCAAAATGGAAGATATATAATTGATTAAAAACTATTCTTTGTTTAAAAAAAAGTGTTTCATTTTATACTTCAAAACCGAAAGTACTTAGTTGCCAACCCAGTATTAAGTACTTTTGGTCAAAGATATTTTTCCAGCAAATGAAAAAAATATACATTAGTGAGAGGTAGGGTTCCTTCGCAAAATTATAATCCACGAAACTTTAATTTATATTCTTAAATTTCATGCTAGTAAATTCAATTGCAAATTGATAAAAAATATTCGAATTTGTCTTCGTAATACAGACAACAGAAGTGTAGCACTTAAGTAAAGAATGGGTCAATAAAACTAAATCCGAAGCACCATCAGACTACCGATTTACGTTTTTTATTCCTTCGTCGTTAAATCGTGAAGTCTGACACATCATACAGCCAAAAAAAATTCAACTTGGTCGGAAAATCCGACTAATTTGATGTCATAAATAAATGTCAAGCAAGAGTAGGTTTTAACTCACATGTTTTACTGTAACCCGGTCTTAAAATTAATAAAATACAGTTCTAGTTTACTTTTTTACGACGCAGTAATTTATACTTTAAGTACGAGAGCTTGCTTTTATGCCGTTTTAAATTTTAACACAATTTTCAACTTTTCAGAAACACACCTACTTGGAAAAATTGAAATTTTCGTCGAAATACAATTTTTAATTTCGCCTTCGTAATACGTACATCAATAGTTCGGAACCAGAAGAATGCACATTTTTTACTGTTCATTGTGAAATCTAATTTAATTTCCAAAATGTCGCATCTTCGCCTGGCTTTTCAAGTGTATTCTCTTAAGATCAAACTGAAAGAGTTAGATTAATTTTAAGTTCAGAATCATCACTAGCATCTCTGACAATATAGTTAGACGAATATTCGTTAATATACGATAAGTGAAAAATGTCAAAAAAATGAATTTTTGTCCAAAATATAAAGTTTTGAATTTAGCATGTATTTCAGCAGTATGAGAAAAGTAGTTTTCAACTAGAACAATAGTATTTTCTACTGTACCTAACAAGATCATTCAAACTTTAGAGATAATTCATTGCATCCTTAAAAAGGTTGCAATTTTGCGTAGTCTTTCAAGTTTCTGATTTTCTCAGAATCAGGCCGAAAGAATTAGATAAATCTTGACTTCAGAATCGTTTTTAGGACCTTAAAAATGTCGTTGCACGAGTACTTATTAATATACGATAACTTATGAAAAATGCCAATATCAAACTTTAGAGATAATCCATTAAATCCTTAGAAAGCTGGAATCATTGCATGGCTTTACAAGTTTCTGACTCTCTCAATACCAAGCCAGAAAAGTTAGATGAATTTTGACTTCAGAAATGTTTTTAGAAGCTTCGTTAGACAAGTACTCATTAATATACGACGACTTTTGAAAAATGCCAATTTTTGTGAATATACCCCTAAAGTATTGAACACATTTAATATTTATAGTATATAGAAAAGAAATTCTTAACTAGAAGAATACCAATTTTCTACTGAAATCATTCAAAATTTAGGAATAATCCACTTAATCCTTCAAAAACCGCATTTTTGAATGGCTTTTGAGGTTTTTTCTAAAATGACAGTAAATAGTCAATTTTATTTTTGAAACATTTAATTTACGGGATTTTTTGTTTCTTTTGATGAGTATTAACTAGGAGTATTATAAGTTCTGTTGTTCGATAGAAAAACCACGATTTTATGGTTTGAAGTGCATTTTATTTTTCAATATAACGTCCCTGAACTCCAATACACTTACTCCAGTGATCTAGTTTATGGATTCCATCTTTGAAGTGAGAATCCGGAAGACTGTCGAAATAGGTTTCCACGGGTGCTATTACCTCTTAGTTCGATAAAAATCGTTTTCCACGCATGAATTTTTTAAGATGTCAGAACAGCCGGAAGTCAAAGGGAGCTAAATCTAGCGAATAGGGTGGATGTTGCAACAATTCGTACTTCAATTCACTAATTTCGGTGATGGTATTTCGAGCTGTGTGAGAGGGTGCGTTGTCTTGATGAAAAATTATATTTTTCTTCTGTAAACCAGATCTTTTCTCACGAATTTTTACGTCCAGCTGGTCCAAAAGGTTACACTAATAATCTGATTTATTGTTTTACTAGTTTGGAGGTAATCCACGAACAAAATTCCTTTTGCATCTCAAAGAACTCATACTAACGCCCTTTTGGCCGATTTCTGGACCCTAACTCGCTTTGGAGTCGAAGTACGGGTTCACACCACTCCTTAGTTTTTTGTTTTGATTGAGCATCATGGTGGTAGACCCAAGTCTCATCCATAGCAATGAAACGATGCACAAAATCGTTTTTATTCTTTCCAAAACGCTTCAAAGATTGCTGAAAAAGTTGCATTCAAATGTGTTTTTGTTCCATTGTTAATTAAGGCGGCACCCATTTTGCACACAGCTTTATGAAACCCAAAACTACAGCTAAAATATTACTCACACTACCTAATGAGATGCCTAGGGCTTCTACCAAATCTCTCTCGGTTAATCGACAATCCTCCAAAACCATATCCTATATTTTTGCTACGATTTCTGGTGTTGTACTTTTTGGACATCCTACATTTGAATGGTCTTCAAGACTTCGACGACCACATTTAAATTCAGCAACCTCTCTTTCTACTGTTCAAAGTAACAGTGAAGAGGCCTTATACACTTTTAACAATCGCTCATGAATTTATTTTGGTGCTACACCTTCCAAAAATTTCTACACGATATTCAATTTTTTCCATAGTTAAAAAAACTGAGACAGGTCAACTTTGAGCATCTGTAAATATACGAATAAGAAAATATAAAACGAAAAAAGCTTCACATGTGTTCATAAAAAGGCAATTTTTAGCAAAATAAAACGATGCAACTAATAGCGCCATCTGTTATTGAGCAACAAAACTTATTGGAAACCTGGTACGTGGATAAAATTTCGATCTTTTTTAAACACGTTTAAATATAAATATACACAGAAGATTAAGCAAAGTAATCACTAATATTACAACAACTTGAAGAAAATAAATAAATTTTAATTTATAAATATAAATAAACAAATCATTACAAAGCAGTTAATTGTAATTATATAATATTTTATCATTACTGTGTTCTTCGTCCATGTAAAAAATGGAAAAAATACACATCTTGGATTGTCGAAAAAGGAATTCCTTCCCTTTAACTGAAAATATTCACGAATATGTGAACCCACATAAATTTATGTTAACGTAATTTTTCCTTATTGTATAACTTGTGCACACAGTTTTTGAGAAGTTGTGACGTGAGTATTTTACACGTCGATTTTCTTCAAATTTAACACTGAACGACTTTGATTTTACATCGAAAACGTTTTTAAGAAGAAATAAATCAAAATTCCGCCGAAGTCACTACATACATGAAATTGTTGAAAATCTAATAAATCATGTTGCCACAGGTTGCATTACAATTTTGTATTTACAGCTAGGAAGTAGTCGTAAAGAAAATCAACTATTTGCTAATAGACAGAATGCAATTTCTCTTTCCGTTTTACGTTCACGTTCTACGTGACCGAATGAACGTCTTTGTTGTCTGGCAGAGTTTAGTTCATGAACATGCTTTACGAGATCTGGATTTAATGCTACTTTAATAGAAATTACAAACTTTAAATTGTCTTATAGTTTTCGTCAATTGCTAATGGCGTTAAAATTAAAATTTGTTTGAAACTGAATTTATTTGTTTTTTAGACAATACACAATTCAAATCATTTACGAAATACTACATAGTAGTCGTGAATAGAGACTTTTACAGCAGATAACCTCGTGGTAATGACAATTTGTAAATTATCAAATTCGTTGGCAGAATACGAACATTGATGTGGTAAGGGGTTTTATGTATTTTCCGATTAATCTAGTAAATGGTGGAATGTAAATAAAAGCATTAAAGGTTTTTTCTTAATACTCGTAAAATAATATGCACACTTTTATTAGGATTTGAATTTTTTTAAAGTTCATTTGAAATAAATCCAGCCTCTGGGCTTCCGGGCTGGAACCGCGTCACTGGTATAACTGCCGATGTTTCGCACCCACTCGTATGGGACATCTTCAGGGCTCAACTACTGCTACTGTCTGTCACATTGAAACTATACCAGTGACGTGGTTCCAGCCCGGTAGCCCAGTAGCAGATAGTATGCACCACGACCGCGTAAGTGTACGGTAGAGAATCTAAAGAATCGTCTAATGGTCCACATTTCCTATCAAAAACCTGAGAAACATCCATAGAAATGGCTGGATTTAATCTGACAAGATTAAATCTTTTTTAGCGTAGACTTACGCGGTCGTGGTGCATACTATCTGCTTCTGGGCTTCCGGACTGAAACCGCGTCACCGGTATAGTTTCAATGTGACAGACAGTAGCAGTAGTTGAGCTGTGAAGATGTCCCATACAAATGAGTATGAAACGTCGGCAGATATACCAGCGAGGCGGTTCCAGCCCGGAAGCCCAGAAATGGAAAGTATGCACCACGACCGCGTAAGTCTACGCTAACGAAGATTTAATCTTGCCAGATAAAATCCAGCCATATTTATGGATGTTTCTCAGGCTTTTGATAGGAAATGGGGATCATTAGACGATTTTTTAGAAAAAATATACTAAATATAGTAAGAAAATGAATGGTAGATGACATGAGCGATTTTAAAATTTTATTTAAAATTACTAAAAATGAAAATCTATTGTAAAATTCTTAACAAGATGAATTATATTAAAAAGAATTAAGAAAATTAATTTGAGACGCTTTAAAAAAGAAAACAAAATGATCGGATCGATGACGTAGTCAATGAGAACAGGCTAGGGTCAGTCTTTGACTTTGATTGCGGGATATGCGCGGTCAATCGGAAAGGAATTTGAATGCAATCAAATGTACTAAAATTTTAAATAATTGTTCTTGTAAAAATCGTTTAGTTAATTCGATTATATTTTTGATGAAATATTAGATACCCTTATGTTTAATTCAGGACACTAATAACGTTTTAAAAAATATTTTAAATAAATTTATTTCAATGAAATTTCGAATTTATTTCTAGTTTGGACTTCACCGAAGTTAGATTCATTTATCATATTTCTTCGTCGACGATAATGATCGTCACGTTACTGTGAATGTTAGTCGTTATCGCGCCGTGATTAGCGATTATTTTTGTCCCGAATTGAAAGATATGAACTTGGACAACATGTGGTGTCAGCAGGACGGTGCCACAAGCCACACAGCACACGTTACAATCGATTTATTGAAGAGTAAGTTTGATGAGCGTGTTATCTCAAGAAATGGACCAGTCGATTGGCCGCCTCGTTCGTGCGATTTAACGCCTCTAGACTTTTTTCTTTGGGGCTACGTCAAGTCATTGGTCTATGTCAACAAGCCGACAACGTTGGAAGAGCCCAGAGCCAATATTGAACGCGAAATAGCAGCCGTTTCGGCCGATTTGTGTGGCCGAGTCATCGAAAATTGTGTCCAACGAATCGACCGCTGCAAACGTGCCCGCGGTGGCCATATGAACGAAGTCGAGTTCCATTCATAAATGTTTTAATTGTACTTCAACCCGATAATAAAGTTTTTGAAATGTCTCAAATGGTCTGCATTTTATTTTGAAAAAAAGTTGTCAAGTCCTTATTGGAAAACCCTTTATGTATCAACATTCAGTGATTAATCTATTATTGTCGATAGAAAATGAATACATTGTTGAACATAGGTTGGCAGAAAAGTTACACAGAAAAAAATACGAAATACTTTACTCAATGTCCACGTAAAACAGAATTTGTGTGGACACTGTGCCTATTTTCTTATTATGATGACAATTTAGTTGTCGAGGTACGTATCTTATATTACAATACATACATACAAATACGAATGTGGAAAAAGATTTCCAGCTTTAATTTAAAAAAAGAAGAAGTTATAAAGTTGTACGTATATATCTACATTTTCTTCTTACATCAATATAATACAATAAAGAAAAAACTAGTAGGTGTATGTACGATACGACTGACATTCAAAAAGCATTACGTTTTCAATTTTCTTAAACATAATAGTGGAGAGACAAAATTGATAAAAATATCCTTACGTGCACTAGGATTCAGGAAATTTATTCTCCATCGTATTTTTATTTATTTAGAGAAGACAGACAGATAAGAATTTATTTTTATTTTTGCAGGAAGAAGGTATTCTCTGACTCGAATAAGGAGGACGTAAAAGTAAGTAAACAACTTGATAGTATTAATTAGATACAATAGATTTAGATAGATGACGATTGTTTAACGAAAAATAAAATTTAAAAATAAACAAATATGAAAGGGAAATGCTATAAATTAATAACAAAACATTTTAAATGTACGATTAAGATTTCTTCGCATTTAACACAATTTCCCCCGTTTCATTGAATAACGTAAGAATATCTGAACTGTAAATCAAATGTTGCTTGTAGAAAGAATAGAAGAGAATAGTCTGGAAGTCTCAATAGGAAGTTTTTGCGAAGCCAATTATAAATGTCTGCAATTTACTTAATATATTTCATTCTCTTTCCTTAAGCATCTAAGTCTTTATACCATGCTAATTTATGACAGGCGTACGAGGACAAAATGGAGGCTTAATTTCAAGTACTTTACTTGATATATGTAATTTACAAATGAGAGTAATATTACAAGCGAAATGTTTGTAAATGATGAATTCTGAAATCGGTGAATCTTATTATAGTAACGGGAATATTAATAGCTTCTCTAAAATTTTATTTTCGAGCAGATATACGAGCGAAATATGTCGACATACTTTAATATGTAATAGCTGTAATAATATTAGGTGCAAAAACTAATATATGGAAGCTCTATCTCTAACGTGATTGAAGATAAAAATTGTTTAAATAATATTCGATTCGATTCTGATCTACTTCGTTTCAGTATATTTTAATATGACTAACAATTAGATCGTTATATTCACACAAAAAAAACATATATTTATATATGTGTTATTATATCATATTTTCAGAATAGTTATTTTATTAATTAATTCGCAATTCTATTTAATTATTTAATTATATATGTATATAAGGAATAAGTAAAATCAAAGAAAAAAATTATTCATATATTTTGCGCATTGTTATATGTAATCGAATGTAAATCTTCACAACTTCGTTCAGAAAATAAAATGTTTTTGTACTACAATGTTATGAATGAGACATTCTCAGACTGCCTGTTTTGTTATATACCATTATTAAAAAGACCGTTCTACATGAAGTCTGCAGATATGTATATTTTTGTGTACATCGTAAACCTTTTCGTTACATCTACTGTACATATACGTTTATCAATTTTTAATAGCAATCCGCCGCTAGATGTATATACATATATTGCTTATTTGCAAATAATTATTTTCGTTCTAAGAGGACGTTCTAACTGTTCACTTTATATACAAGGCCGATTCTAGTAAATAAAGTGTAATAAGAACCCAGTCTTACAGACTATTTGTATCATATTTTATAATATTAGGTGGGCAACTAAGTTCTCGCTGTTTTTTTTGATGAAAATGCAACTTTATTGTGATAAAATGTTTACAAATGAATCATTCAAAATATTGCCCATCGCTAGCGACAACTTTTTCCCATCTTTCTGGCAGAGCTCGAATACCGTCACCATAGAAGTGTTCGTCTTCTGAGACTATCCACAAATCAAGCCATTTTGAGATGTCTTCATATGAGCGGAACTGCTGATTAGCCAGACCATGTGCCATCGAACGGAACAAGTAATAATCTGGGGAATATGGCGGGTGGGGTAGGACCTCCCATTTGAGCATTTCTAAGTAGGTTATAACGGGTTTGGCAACGTGAGATCGAGCGTTGTCATACTGTAGAATCACTTTTTCGTGCCTCTGCTCGTATTGTGGCCGCTTTTCGCGCAGTGATCGGCTCAATCGCATCAATTGAGTTCGATACCGTTCCCCAGTGATGGTTTCATTCGGTTTCAACAGCTCATAACAAATAACACCGCTCTGGTTCCACCAAATACCCAGCAAAACTATCGCAGCGTGAATATTCGGCCGAACCGACGACGTAGAAGCATGACCGGGCAGTCCCCATGATTTTGTTCTTCTTGGGTTGCTGTAATGAATCCATTTGTCATCACCCGTAACGATGAGATGAAGAAAACTCTTCCTTTTTTGCCGCTGGAGTAGTTGTTCACAGGTGAGAAAACGACGCTCAACGTCTCTTAGCTTCAAATCAAAGGAACCCAAGTTCCTTGTCTTTGAATCATTCCCAACGCATGCAATCGCTGGGAAATGGCTTGGCCGATAACTCCTAATGCTGAAGCAAGCTCTTTTTGCGTTTGGCACGGATCCTCATCGAGCAATGCCTCCAATTCAGCGTCTTTGAGCGACGGAACTAATCACGGCACGTTATTTCACTTAGAGCAGCATCTCCGTAAACTTCTTGGAGTTCTCGATGCGCTTCAGCCGCCGTTTTCTTAGAATGAAAGAAGAAAAGCAACACTTCCTACAAATGACGATTATTTGGCACAAAATCAGACATTTTCACACAACCAAAAGTATATGACGCAAAAACAAAATCACTAATGTGTCAAAGCGGTGTGTTTACCATATGTCTAAGCTTGGTTCATGACGTTTTGTATATGTCACAATCGACCAGCACTTACTACTGGAGCCATCTTCTGAATGCGCACCTAATATATATATATACAGTAGGTTCTCTGTATAACGGACAGTAGCGGTGTATATAAAACTGTCTATTGCTCAGAGATGTCCATTGCTGGGAGAAAAAAAATAATACAAATAATTTTTAATTAATTTATTCCAACAACATACTTAAAACTAACTTATGTAAAAAATTTTGAAATTTTAGTTTGTTTTAGATTTTCAATTCTTCTTACAATTTGTGTTTCTACATTGGATACAATCTCAGCGACTTTTTCTCCTTGAGTAATGTCGCCAGACAAGAAAAAGAAGTTTTGAATATGCTTTAGCTTTTTATAAGCTTCGTTAATGTTTTAAGTTTCTGAAATAAAATCATCATCCTCACTTTCGCTATCACGTACATTGGTACTGTTTTGAAATTTACGCACACACTTGTACGCAAATATCTAGATTATCGGTATGCAAATTATCATCAATTTGTGCATACGATATGTTAGGATAGGGTTTACGAAATTCTGACAATGGCACATCGTCTTCAGCACTGAAGTCTATATTCTCGCAAATATCTTCGGCGTTCCACTCACCAAATCCAGCTTTAAGGAAACATTTGTTGATAGTTTCAGCGCAGTTTTCCAAGCAGTAATGGTCCATATCAGAGTATTGAGAATGTTAATGAATTTTCTTATATGTTCGGTAGATTTACAATGATCCATAAACGATAAAAGTCTCTTAACTAAAAGCTTTCTGTAGTTGGTTTTAAAATTATTAGCAGTCCCTTGATCAAGAGGTTGACAATGAGAGGTAGTGTTTGGGGGCAAAAATATTAGTAACTCAAGTTTTGGGTGAGACGTGGCGTTGTCTAAAAATAACAGAACTTTTTTATTCTGCTGTTGCATTTTTCTATCGAATTTGGTTAACCAAATTGTCATAATTTTCCTCGTCATCCACGCTTTTTTTTATTAGAATACCACTCCACTGGCAACTTCTCAACGTTTGCCCTTCTAAAGCATCGTGGATTCTTACTTTTCCCAATTACTGAAGGTCTGTCCTTTTCTCCAACTATATTCGCACACAAGAGAATAGTCAATCTTTCCTTAGCAGCTTTGCCACATTTTAATGCAAAGGTTTTGTTTGGCAAAGTCCGGAAAAAAAGTCCAGTTTCATCTGCATTAAAAATGTCTTTCAGTGAGTATTCCTTATAATATGATAGTTATCAACTATTTTAAACCTTTTTGTGATGTCTATTGTACGTACGCATTCACGTCGGATACTATCCTATTGTCCTGATACATACTCATCTGTAGTGATACAATAGAAAATCAATTAGAAATACGCCCACTTGACTATATTTTTTGTATAAATTCGATATAAAATATTTATACTTCAATTTTTTTAATATTTTTAATTATCTGTTTTTTCTTTTATGATCCAAAAAATAAGTTTATAAAAATCAACGCGTAGGTTTTATAAAAAGCCTTTGTGGAGTAGTATCTGACTCGTCAAAATTGTTCTAAAGCATTACCATACATTAAATATACATGTATTCATTAAATATGTATTTAATTTTAATGTAGCAAACGTTTTAAATTGTCTGAAACAATACGCAATATTTTAAAAACAGAATATTTCAGCAGGGGTTGTGCTCTATCAAAAAATGTAGTAGGAAGAAATACTGTTACAAAGGGTACTAGGAAAGTTTTGCAATATGACGCAAGAATGAATCGTAGGAAGCTGCTTGTTGCTGCATGTTGAGACATGTTCATAGGTGCATAGTAGCCGCCACGCCATGTCGATGGGGTCCGTTATTCGTTAGCAGTGAGAGTATAAAGTGCTTGCGATCGCATCGCGGTCACGAAATGAGATAAGGGCAGTTTTGCGTTATAATTTCGTGCGTGGTTTAAACATAGACCAGTGCTTCGAAGAAATGGCTATTGCACTAGGTGATGTTTGTTCACATCGCACAACGATATTCAGGTGGTATAGAGAATTCCAAAGGGGAAATTTAACTGTGGAGGATGCTGAGAGGCCGGGAAGGCCATGAACGTCAGTTACGGAGGAAAACCTTAGTACCGTGAGGAAAATGCTTGACGGGAACAGGTGAGTGACCTACCAGCAGATAGAGGGTATTTCCGGCCTAAATACATCAGCAATTCGTTCGATTCTGTATGATCATTTGCACGTGAAGAAACTTCGTCCTGCCGCATCGACTAACTGAAGAGCAGATGACACGACGTGTGACTCGGTGCTGGAGATGCTAAAAAAGTTTAATAAGGGACAATCTCGATATGTAAACAACATCGTGGCATTCGGCGGGACTTGGCTGTACTATTACGATGTGCCGACCAAAGCTCAAAACAGAGTTTGGGTCTTTGATGATGAGTACGCATCCGTAGTTGTCAGAAAATCCCGATCTGTAAAGAAGAAAATGATAGCTGTATTTTTCAAATCGAGTGGAATTGTGGAACGCGTTGTTTCGGACACACAGAAGATAGTCACAGCTAAGTGGTATACTGAACAATGCCTGCCTAAAGTCATTGGATCTATGAATCCATCACTATAATGCTCCAGCTCGTCGCGCTAAAGTAGGCACCAAATATTTGACCACGACAGGATTGAAACTTCTCGAGCACCCTCCCTACAGTTCAGGTCTTACTCCCTGCGACTTTCACTGTTTCCGCATGTGAAAGTGAAGCTAAAAGGGAGACGGTTTTCCAGTGATGAGGACCTTCTGCGGGCTTGGGACAACGAGTGTGCTTTACTCCCTAGTGAAACTTGGCACAACTGGTTTAACGATTGGTTTCGGAGAATGGATAGGTGTATTGAGCGTAGAGGAAATTACTTTGCTGTATTGCAAAACTTTCCTAGTACCCTTTGTATATTTACCTATACTTTGCATTACCGCAAGTTTGCCCACATATTGTGGGATGGCCTGTATACTATATTTAACACCGTAAAAATGAATTTGATAATGTGGCAATATTATCAGCGTGTATACAATACGCGTATCAAGTCTTCACTTTTCATAACGCCTATACGGTCCCCGTAGAAAAACCTAATAATCATAAAAAAAAGTTCGAGGGCACTTTTCCGTAAAACGATTTCTCTTTGTGAGGGAGAGAAAATGAATATCATATGTCATGCTGTGATATTAGGGTCTGGTTATATTTCTATCTCGATTCCCCATTACGTTCTTTTTACCGCGTAATACTTACGTATATGAAAAGAAACAATATTGTTGCAATAAGTAACTTGGATATGAATCGATTTCATATAATGGGCTTTTTAGTTTAATGTTCAAATTATGCATATTGCACGTACAGTGTGGTAGGGATGTTTAAGAACAGGTAGATATTTCTTGCAAACTGTGAAAAAATACGGAGGGATTCAAAAAGATTGCCATTGCCGACTGTTTGATGAATGACAGTGCAATGCATATCCTGCCTTTCTCTAGTGGTGGTTCATTTAGTGTGATACGTAAATTACTACTACTGCTTTTGGTACTATTTATGAGTATTTTACATACCAGGTGTACGGGGAAAGTCATTACCGGTTTTTTCGTAAAAGAAAACTACATAATTTTCAAGAAAATGGAGAAAAGTATTTATTCAAAGTATTGACCATTTGATTCTACATATCTGGCCCATCTTTCAGGTTATTTATGGATGCCATCTCAAAAAAATTGTTTGTCTTTTGAGCAAAACCATACATCGAGCAATTTTCTATCTTCTTCGAAATTGGCGAAGTGCTGCTCTCCAAGTGCATGTCTCATTGATGCAAGAAGGTGATAGTTGGATGGGGCAAGGTTTAGAAAATACGGTGGGTGCGATATTATGTCCCATCCAAGTGCTTTCGATGCTTCCTTGACCGGTTTTGCTGTATGAGACGGCGCGTTATCGAGCTGTTAAATCACTTTACATTATCTCCGGAACCATTCTGGACGTTTTTCTATCAATGCATGGTTCAAATTGATAATTTGTTGTCGGTAGCGATTAATATTAACTGTTTCACCATGTTTCAACAGTTCGTAATACACCACTCCGCTCTGGTGCCACCAAACACAGAGCATTGTCTCGCAACCAAAAGAATTTGGCATTGGGGTTGTGGGCTAGGTTGGCTATGTGATAACCATGACCTTTTCGTTTAAGGTTTTCGAAATAAATCCATTTTCATCGCCCGTCACTATTCGATGCAGAAATGACTTCCGATTATACCTTTGAAGCAGCATTTCGCAGATGATTTTTCATCTGTCTGTCATTCAATTGATATGGCATCCATTTAACACTTTTGCCAATTGTTTCTGATTTTGGATTGGGTCTTCATCCCATAGCTCCTGCAGTTTCGAATCTTTAAACTTTTTCGATCTACTAGAACATTCTTTGTCTTGCACATCGAATTCACCATTTTTGAATTGTCGAAGGCATGCCTCACATGTTTTTGTGGTTGAAGCATACTCACCTTGCAAATGATGACTTTCAGCGGTTTTTTTCTTTTGATTGAATAAGAAAAGTTGTGTGCCGCAAATACACTTTTTCGGGCACGAAACTCGACATTTTCAAAGAGGTGTAAATCTATGACAGTGGTACTTTCAAACAATATAACATGAAAGCCTTTAAAGTTGATGGCAGTAGAATAAAATGAGATATGTGTTAAATCATAACATTGCATACTGAAGCCTAGCGACATTTGTTAGAAAAACCGGTAATGACTTTCCGGTACACCTGGTATAGTGTTGAACAAAACGAAATCAGAAAAGAACTTTAATCTGAGTTTCTTTCTCTACAAACAATGTGCCGCTATAACTTACTCGTTCTAGAAAAGTATTCTATGCGGATAGAGAGCATTTGTGTGTCTCCTTTTTTGGCGGAGATTTCTGGGTAAGTTCTCCTAACCATACGGATGCTGCTTTTCTGTAGTAGTATGACGAGTGATCGCATATATTATTCCTGTAAGTAAAAAAGAAGCAATTCGTCTTCTGTATGTGTATTTACGAGAAGCAATTTATATTGTGTTTAATCTAATTTAAATTCTGTTCCAAACTATTAAAGCGCAATGAAATTATTAATGAATAATACAATTTCTTATTTTGTTTTAAGTACTGGCAATGACTTTCTGGTACGCCTGGTATACGGTACATCAGTTAAAATTAAAAACAAATGGTAATTATTATCTTTTAATGAAATGAATACGCATTTACCAAAATTTAGATACATTTTAATGCAATCAGTCAAACTAAACGTTCAATAACTCAGTATAAATAACAGATCTCGCACATCAAGTTTAATCAGCCTGAAAAATCTAGTTTAGCGAAACACGTGCTGGAAAGTAAACATAGTGTAACCACATTTAATCAAATATAAATAATTATCATGAATTGGATAGTTACGATAGCATATTTATTGGGAAAAATAAAAACCATGTGTTAAACATAGATAAAAGCCCGATAACATATTCTTGCCTCTATAAGTTCCTAAAAGATACGACCGTTAAAAAAGGTCGATAAGTACAATTTTATCCCTTTTACTTCCTTATTATTTGTATAGTTATATATTCACGTGCTAGTGAGGCTATTAGATTGGATAGCCTTTCCAGAATTCTACATGCAGAGGCCTTTGATATTCGTTCAAAGTCAGATGTTGAAAGTATCAGGTTGTTACATATGAAATGTCCGATTTTGTAAGGAATAAAAAGAATTCTAAATTTAAAAAATATAAATATTTATTCTGCAAAATTGTCTCCATTTACATCAATAGTTTCTTGCCAACGGCCTGGAAGCTGAAAAATTCCCTTTGAAAAGAAATGTAGGTTTTGACGGCTCACATATTGCTCAAACACTGCTATTATAGACTCCCGGTCAGGGAAGTCCCTATTTTTTAAGTGATTGTCTAAACTTCGGAAAAAATGAAAATCAGTTGGCGAAAGGTCAGGTGAATAAGGTGGGTGAGGGAGAATTTCGTAACCAAATTCCGAAAGTTTTTGGATTGTCTGTCGTGCAACATGAGGTCTTGCATTATCATGAAGAAGTATGGGTCCATGTCTATTGACTAGTGAGGGCTGCAAGCGGCTCAATTTTCCATGCATAGTTTCCAGTTCGGCACAATAGGACGCTGCCGTGATGGTTTCACCAGGTTGCAAAAATGAATAGTGAATAATTCCCTTACTGGTCCACCATGCAATTACCATAATCTTTCGCGGGTGAAATGATGCTCGTGCATGCTGTCTTGGTGCTTCACCTCGATCTAACCATTGTCCTGACCATCTCCGATTATCATAAAGTATCCACTTTTCGTCACACGTTATCACTTGATGAAGAAACGGTTAAACTTTCTGTCGATTAGCCAAAGAGGTAGCCACCTCTAATCGACGGAGCTTATTGCTTCCGTTAATTGGTGCGGCAACCATCGATCGAGTTTCTTCACTTTGCCAATCGAAGAAAGGTGACGACAAATGGCGGCAATGGACCCTTGAAATGTTTCTGCAAGGCGACGCACTGTAGTCGACGGATTACTTTCAACTTCTAAACGCAGCTCGTCGTCATTAATGGTGCTACGCGCATATCCGCGAGACTCATTTTCCAAATCAACATTTCCCTCGCTGAATTTTTTAAACCATCGCCGTAATGTGCGTTCATTACACGTGGTTTCACCGAACGTCTGATTAATTTCTCGCGTTGCTGCAGCTGCATTTAATTTCTTTTTAAATTGAAAGAGGTAAATTGCCCGAATATCTCTTGCCGACAGCATTTCCATAGGCGAGTCAAGGACAGGTGTATTAATCTTTCCAAGAAATGGAAGAGGTACACACTTCAAAATAAATACCCTTTTCTACAAATACAATAATAATTTTCACCAAAAACATACACGTCTTCACACAGGTGCGATTCAGTTCAGACTGAAGGAAAAAACGGACATTGCATTTGTAACAACCTGATAGCATATTTCCAATAGCGAAATATCCAAATCTTAGCAGCAGTTGGCTTGCTGCAGGTACAATATTGAAACAGTTTTTTCTTTTCTTATATATTTTCCTTCCTTTCACCACCATCTTTAACGCATCTTCGGAAGAATTCGATCTTCTAATTGTAATAATGTTCAATATTACTTCTCATCGGCATAAATAAATCATACATTACATTAATGTTAGAGAATACAGGTTAAGTAGAGCGATACCATTTTACACGCTATCGAAATAAAAAATTGTATGTCTTCATTTCTAGGAATTTTATATTACTTTTCCTTAACAAAATATTAAAAATAAATGAAATCGATCCATTCTCTTAAAATAAACCTGTATATAAATTCATCTATTAATAACGCAGGCTAATTATAAAATTGTGAATTATTATTGCATAAGACGCGAGCCTCCTTTCGACACCTACAACTGTTTATTAATTGCACAGGACAAATTGTGAAAACTAGGAGGCCAATTCTTCTTAACACAATTATAAATAGCATTAAAATTATTATAACGTCTTCCACAAACTGTGTCAGTTTACGTGTACTTATTTAATATGTACATCTGCATGCATTATTAACTTTAACGAAGTTTCGCGTGAATTTAAACTTAAGTGTCTTATAAAACGTTTAAATTCGTAATTGTACTACAGTATATTCTGCCTTAACGGACATCTCCCAACAATGGACATCTCTAATCAACCGTCAGTATACTATTTGTTATACGAGGGTAGTTTGACAAGTAGTGAGAATGGAAAAGAAAAACAAATTTTTTAAATACAAAATAAATTTTATTTTTTAGTATATTCTCTTAAAAGAGCAATACATATCTCTAAAATGCGATTCCGGAAGGCTTGCAAAATACTCATTTACGAAGATGATAAGCTCGTCGTTAGACGAAAATTTCTTTCCACCTAGTGCCGGTTTCAATTTTGGAAAAAGGTGGAAGTCGGAAGGGGCTAGATCCGGCGAATAAGGCGCATGCGGTACTAATTGGATTTTGGACATTTTGGACATCGCAACTGTGCTGGTATGCGAGGGAGCGTTGTCTTGGTGAAACAGAATCTTTTTCTTTGCCATTCCTGGCCGATTAGCACGAATCTCAACATTTAATTTTTGTAGGAGTTCTGCATAATATTGTCCGTTTATTGTGGCACCTTTCTGAAGGTAATCAATGAGCAAAATGCCCCAAAAAATTGATGCATCACCTTGTTTGCCGATAAAGTGGTTTTCGCTTTCTTTGGTGGTGCAGAACCACGTTGTAACCATTGTTTCGACTGTTGTTTAGTTTTGAATGTATTGTAGTGTATCCAAGTTTCATCGCAACTAACAAATCGCCTACAAAAATCAACCGGATTCCTCTTATAAGGGTTCAAACACCCATTGGAAATGCGCAAACGAGTGAACTTTTGATCAGTCGTAAGCAATCGCGGCACCGAAAGCTTGGAAAGGCCCAATTCTTTCGTTAAAATGTGGTGCACGCATTCTGTTGAAATGTTTACCATGTTTGCTATCTCTCTCACTTTGTGTCGTCGATCTTGCGTAATAATATTATGGATTTTTATAATCATTTCCTTAGGAGTCACGATTTTGGGTGCTCCAGAACGCGCTTCATCAACACAGCTTGTTCTGCTTGTTCTACCACGTTTAAATTCATTTACCCATCTACTTATTGTGGAGGATGATGGAGCAGATCTACCTAATGTTTCCCGTAACTCATCTTTTATTTCGGTAGCTTTCATACCCTTAATTACGAAGTATTTAATCACCGCATGCGATACTCTGCTTTTTCCATTTTAACAAAACTGCGTGTTGCTTCTTTTTCAATCAGCTGTCAAAAATAAACTAATCAACAGATTTATCTAAATATCGGAATGTAAACATATAAATAGGCAACCTAAATTACAGTGAATTTGTTTTACGAATTAGAGCGCCACCTATGTGTCAATCTCACTACTTGTCAAACTATCCTCGTATAACAACATCTCTCACCAAAGGACATTCGTAGCAATGACACGGACAGTAATATACATTCACTACAGTAAATTTAAATAAAAATTTATTTCTTTACAATGGACATTAGTACTTTATTGCAATTTCTAGTTTTAAACATAATTATTTTAATACACGTTATAATTGCTATAATGATTGCCCATAGAGGGACTAAGCCAGGTACTTAATAAATTTATTGCAATTTCTATAATTTCTAAACATAATTACATATTTAAATATAATAAGTGCTGTAATGATGGTTTTTCGGTTTATTATATGTAATTACATACATATAAATGTATAATAATTATGACCGCTGTAACATTTTTAACACTGGACATGAACAACGTATAATTAAGGCAGGTAATAAGTACAACTGTAGTGATGGTCTTATATAATAAAACGGCTGTAGCTTTTATAACATTCAGTTGATATTTAGTGCTCTAATAAGTTAGATATCTAGTGTTTTAGTGTTCGTACAAATAATATGACTACGAAAAAGAGAAAATTTCTCAGTTCGGAAGACAAAGTTAATGTTATTCAGTGTGCAGGGTAGAATAAATTTAGTGTGAGACTGCTTGTGAAAAGACTCTGTATCGGTAAAAGTTAAGTGGACGATATTTTGAAAAACAAAGTTGATATTAATAGACGGTTGTCTGAAAATGGAAATTCACAGCAAAAGAAGAAATTTGTGAAAACAAAAGAAACTGCACTGGACTAAATAATATATGACTGGTTTTGCAAAGTGCGCGCTAAGAATATTCCATTGTCCGGTAAAATAATAAGGGAGAAAGCTCTCGAAGTTGCACAAGAGCTAAATTATGAATTCAAAGCTTCAAGTGGGTGGTTTGACAAGTTTTCTCAGTGACACATCATATCGCTTCGAGCAGTTTGTGGTGAAGCCGCCGCAGTAAATATGGATGAAATATCTGTCTGGAAGAATCACAAAGGAATACTCATCCAAAGATATTTTTAATGCAGATGAAACTGGACGTTCTTTTTTGACACACGAATGTAACTTAGATGATTTCGTCAAGTAATTAAATTCAGAACTCCCTACGATTACGTTTACGGTAGAAAAAGCAAATGACACTTTACTTTTCTTAGATACCCTAGTAATGAGAAATAATCATAAAATAGAAACTGATTTTTCCGAAAAGAAACTAATGTTCATTTATTATGGCGGATACAAATCATAGAATGCTACAAAAATGGCTTCATTCAACTTTTTTATCAATACTTTGCTTAGTTTTCCACTAACAAAAGTGAGATACGAAAGAGAATTGGATTTTCTTAAAAGTCTCGCGAGATTCGATTTTTTTGATTCGGAAATAATCAATAGATTAAACAGAAAAACTAATTTAAAAAAGACAGTCCAGGATAGCATATGTTTGTCACCTCAAAGCAATCGCGGCAAGCAATTTATATGTTCATCTTTTCATCCAATTACGAAAAATTTAAGTAGGATTTTTAAAGAGCACGGTTATCAAGTTACATTTCCGTTCAGTAACTCTATTAAATCTCTCTTAGGAAACGCCATAAAGAATGTCAAGTTAAATCAGACATAAAATGTCTAGACTGCATTGAACAATACACTGGTCAGACAAAGCGAGTGATAGGAACCGGATATAAGGAACATATGGCGCACATTAAGTTTAATCGACCTGAGAAATCAAGTTTAGCAAAGCACGTGTTAGAAAATAATCATAATGAAACCGCAAATTGTCTACATTTAATCGAAAATGTAAATAATCATCGTGAATTAGATAGCTTCGAAAGCATATACATTTTAAAAAACAAAAACCACGTGTTAAACACCGATAAGTAACCAATAACATATTCTTGTCTGTTTCAATTCCGGAAAAGGAGAAACGCCACCCTTAGAAAAGGTTTGCATGAATGCCCGGTACAGAATTGTTTCTGTGGGATTTTTACCGCGGATGCAGCTGTGCCACTGCGATTATTTATCCGCTGATGATGACAACATATTTGTCGAAACGCATTTACAGAATACGGATATTATTGTGAAAAGGGATTTTATTTATTTTAAAAATAGGTTTTAAATTACCAACTTTAATTCATTTTCCTTTAATCGCTGCACTATAAATATTTATTTTACATCAAAACGCGATTGTTAAAAAACAATAGAGCCTGTACGGAATTAATAACAAAAAAACATACAATTTGCATTACAAAATTTCCTCTGAATTATCATAGAATCGATTAGAGTGAAAACAAATAAAAAGCGTTAATAAAGGGCTTAAAATTTAATTACTTCTAGACACAACAATGGAGTTATGGAACAAATTTAATGTATAAATTTGTAAGGATTCTTAATACTAAGGGAAATCGATAAGGAAGAGTGAAAGAAAAAATTGCGAAGGTATAAAATAAGAAACAGAAATGATTTTCCCCCAATAGGTCCAAGGGTGCACTTGAGATTTAACAAAATTAAAAGAGAAAGAGGAATCAATTAATTTTTTTTAATAAATTGGGCAAAATATAATTGAAAAATATTTTGCCTTAGGCTAATGAAGCTGGCGTTATTTATTGATTACACAAAATCGTATTTGAAAAAGTTGTATTCAATGTCATTCTTTTGAGTAGAATCTTGTTATGTTCAGATGGCGTACCAATTTCCTTAAGAAAAAAAGACTTCTTTCGGAAGCTATTTTTTATATTTTTTATGTTAATGATAATTTGCAGAAGTATAATTTTAACTTTCAAAAAAAATCGTTGATTAGATGGTCTCACAACTCTGGATTTTCACAGAAATAGATAAATTATTGTCAGCTAACCAATTCTGAAAGCCTATATGATCCCTTTTAAATTTCTTAGTTGGTGATGTCTTTTTCACATGCTTCGTAAATATATCTGTTCTTTCTTTGGCACGAAGATGCTCTGAACACGTTCCTTATTGATTTATTCTCTTCATTTTGGGTAGCACTTCAGAACTTTCTCCTACAAGTTTTCGAATGCTGAGCTCCCATCTAAATCTAAGACTTTACATTCTGTTCCTTCGATGCTCTTCCACAAACTTAAGACTTAGTTTTTTCAGTAAAAATTTTAAATTTCTTAGCTGGCGATGTCTTTTTCATATGCTTCGCCAATATATCTGTACTTTCTTTGGCACGAAGACAGTTTGAAGGCGTTCCTTATTGATTTAGTCTCCTCGTTTAGGGTAGCACTTCAGAACTTTCTTCTACAAGTTTTCGAATGCTGAGCTCCCATCTAAATCTAAGGCTTTACATTCTGTTCCTTCGATGCTCTTCCACAAACTTAAGACTTAGTTTTTTCAGTTAAAATTTTAAATTTCTTAGCTGGCGATGTCTTTTTCACATGCTTCGCAAATATATCTATTTTTTCTTTGGCACGAGGATACTCTGAACACGTTCGTTATTGATTTAGTCTCCTCATTTTGGGTAGCATTTCAGATCTTTGTCCTATAAGTTTTCGAATGCTGAGCTCCCATTCATATCTAAGACTTTACATTCTGTTCCCTCAATGCTCTTCCACACACTTAAGACTTAGTTTTTTCAGTAAAAATTTTTTCATTTTGATACCAATGTTTTTATTCTTGTGTATAATTTTACAATTAATTAATTCCTTCAGTATCGAGGAAAAAGAATCAAATTCACGGCCAATGACAAATATTTCTCGATACTTTATATGATGCAGATAACTTGCCAACATCAACTTCGCATTTACTAAGATATCGCTTCAGGTAGATTTTTCTCTGATCCATCAATTCATGATGATGTAAGGAAGAAACCAAGAGAATGACCTTTTCTTTTTCTAGACGATATGGAAGCAGAGTATGTACTTTCTAGAATCCAAATGGAGTAGAATAAATTCCTTTTTACATCTAGAAAAGCTGCTAGCAAATATGGTTTCGCGCCAATTGATGCTAGCGATTGGCATGAAATTTGAGAGCGAACTTAGCACGATTCGTGCGTTGTGATCGAATACTGGATTAAGTAATTCGGAAGAATAATTATTATATTCAATTTCCTCAACTGATACCAAAATTAGTTTTGATAAGGCTTCCCAAATTCCAAAAATTAATTACCTTAACGGTTTGAGGAATAATGCAAATGAATGGTGGTAATTTTGATGGAGCTTGTGGTTGATTAACTTAATCACTTAAGGTTGATATATAACCTCTTTCTACATTAATTTTCGTATTCTGTAAGCCAAACGCACACTGAATGTGCGTTTAGACGGTACAGATCCTGTGGTGGTATCCGCCCGATGTTTCTGTGCAGTTCTTTGAAGAATTTCTTCCAGTTAGCTTTTGTGAAGTTCCACATCGGAAGCGGAGATGATTCTGTGATTGGTATTTATATTCCACTTTCTAGAAGTGATTAGTGCTGGCTGTGTGGAAAGCTTTTAAGCACGTGATAGCTGACGGAAGGAGGTGTTTCATATTGATTTATAAGTCAATAAGTTCTGAAACATTCCACCGTGAAGATTGTGTTGAAAGTGAATGAAGAAAGGAGAAATCGTCACTTTCAGATTAAGGACAGGATGATGCCCACAATCAGTTGATAGAAACAACACGACGAAGCTCCTAAGAAGGATATATTTTAAAGACATATTCATAGGTCAATAAGTCGCAAATAATATACGAATAGATAATTTCATCCCAATTATTTTGATTATTATTCTTTCAAAAACAACTATACACCTTTTTAAATTTCAATTATGACTTTTTTTTCGATAAATGACGTCGTGCTAACACTGCCATTAGATGAAATTTTATTCATTTTTAAGGTAGGTGTTTTAGAATTCGCCCGGGTACAATTTCAAATATACAAAATTATATTAATCAAGATATCGTGTTATACTTTTGTAAATGGATATTTGTATGTATAATACACAAAATATAAACATTAAATATATCCAAGATAAAGTAGTCCTTTTGCAAATAAATATTGTAGGTACAATCGCATAACTGTACTAATACCAGATAGCATTTATTTTATTTGAATTTTTTTATAGAAAGTTTTTTAAAGTACATTTAAATATCCGATTACAACTTCCATTTATTTTTAATATTATTATCCTTTTATACATTATACAAAAATATTATGTTTAATTTAAATAACAGGATAAGAAAAAAAACAGCGTCGAATAAAACGCCACAAGTTTTGAAATCTATGCCAATTACTCTGAAGATAGATAGTCTGCTGATTAAATTATGTGTTTCAGTTCTTTTTTCTTTAGTAAAAATGCAAAAGAGCACCCACATCACTATAATGAATCATGGAGTGAATTAGAGAAATGACATTACTTGACATTTACAATATGCTGTTGGATATTTAAAATAGAAACTTTGCCGTGCGATATTAAACGTTTAACTTCTGTGATCCAAGTTATTTTGACTATAGTATTTTATATGAAATAATTCCGAATATTACAAAATGTTTTTTCTACAATATCTTCTTTACATTTCTTATTTTCATTTTTTAATATAATTCCCTTCTCAAATAAGGAATGCTAATTAAGTAACTCGTAATTATATTGGGTTGGCAACTAAGTGCTTTCGGTTTTTACTGATAGAGAGCGTTGCTTTATTTTTTGTATAACGTATGTTAGTGCTGTACTTTACTGTTTGTCGCGTGATACTAGTCACATTGACGTAACTTCAGAAGCAAGTAGTGCGTGATTTTTACTAAAGCTATTAGTTGTGGGTTAATTTTAAATGGAGTTCAGAAACGAACATTTTCGACATATTTTACTATTTTATTTCCGTAAAGGAAATAAAGCTGCTGCGGCTCACAAAAAGATATTTGAAGTTTATGGCGCTAATTGCTTAACAGAGCGCACGTGTCAGAATTGGTATAAAAATTCCGTTCTGGAGATTTTTCCCTCAAAGATGAGCAATGTTCTGGTCGGCCTACTGAAGTTGATGATGACCAAATCAAAGTCATAATTGAAGAGGATCGTCATATAACTGTTCGAGAGGTTGCGGAGAGGCTACATGTATCGCACACAACAATTGAAAAACATTTAAAATGTCTTGGACTAGTTAAGAAGCTTGATATTTGGGTACCTCACGAATTGAAAGAAATTCATTTAACACAAAGAATCAACTTTTGCGATATGCACCTTAGACGAAATGAAACCGACCCTTTCTTAAAAAGAATCATCATTGGTGATAAAAAATGGGTCCTGTACAGTAACATAGTTCGAAAACGATCATGGAGCAAACACGATAAACCAGCTCAAACCACATCGAAAGCTGAATTGCGTCCAAAAAAGATCATGCTGTCAGTTTGATGGGATTACAAAGGTGTTGTGTTTTTTGAGCTGCTTCCAAGGAACCAAACGATCAATTCTGATGTTTACTGTCAACAATTAATAAAACTGGATGAAGCAATCAAAGAAAAGCAGTCAGAATTGTCAAATCGGAAAGGTGTAGTTTTCCACCAAGATAATGCAAGGCCTCACACATCTTTGGCAACTCGTGGGAAACTATTGGAGCCTGACTGGGAAGTGATGCCACATCCCCCATACAGCCCTGATCTAGCACCATCTGATTACCATTTATTTCGAAGTTTGCAGAATTCTTTGAATGGTAAACCTTTCACAAATGACGATGCCCTTCACTCGCACGTGGTTCAGTTTTTTGCTGATAAGGACCAGAAATTTTATGAGCGCGGAATCATGCAGCTGAAAGAAAGATGGCAAAAGGTCATTGAGCAAAATGGAAAATATATAATTGATTAAAAACTATTCTTTGTTTAAAAAAAGTGTTTTATTTTATACTACAAAACTGAAAGTACTTAGTTGCCAACCCAATATATAGTCCCGGGTTTCATAAATTGAAATTGCTAATGCAAGTGCAATCACGAGTTAACTCGTGATCGGTCAAAAACGTTTGGGCATGAAAACACGAGTTAACTCACGACCGGTCAACAATGTCCTTGAACTTGTCTACCATTTCTATATTTTCAAAGAAAAAAAGACACTATTCATATTACTAGTTCAGAATGAGGGAAAAATCTCTAGAACGGAATTTTTATACCAATTCTGACACGTGCGCTCTGTTAAGCAGTTAGCGCCATAAACTTCAAATATCTTTTTGTGAGCCGCAGCAGCTTTCTTTTCTTTACGGAAATAAAATAGTAAAATATGTCGAAAATGTTCGTTTCTGCACTCCATTTAAAATTAACCCACAACTAATAGCTTTAATGAAAATCACGCTCTACTTGCTTCTGAAGTTACGTCAATGTGACTAGTATCACGCGACAAACGGTAAAGTACAGCACTAACATACGTTATACAAAAAATAAAGCAACGCTCTCTATCAGTAAAAACCGAAAGTAGTTAGTTACCAACCCAATAGAATACTGCAAAAGCTTTGTTCATCATGTTTAGACGTGTCCCTTTTATTATAAAAAAAAATATTTTTCTAGATATTCAGATTTTTATAACAATTTTGGTTCTGTAAAAATTGCAACCATGGCAGATCGTGATAGCGAAGAATTTTTCAGTGAACTATAGGCGGATGACTTATCTGATTGTCCGATAGATTTGGAAATAAATTGTAGTGATTCGGAAAGTGATAGTTTATCGGAAGATAATTATGAATCTGAGATTATACCAGCAAAAGTCGATCGCGCAGACCAGTATTTGGCAAACATCAGCATCTTTAGAAAAAGTGTGAAGTGGTCTAAAAAAGTTGCATTCTTTCTCATTAATTGTACTTCGTTTAATGCATTTAAAATTTACCGCAACCCTAGCTTACAAAATAAACAAAAAATGTCTATTGGAAGTAGCTAAGGAATGAATAACTGTAGATTCTAATGAATCCAGCTTTGTACCTTTGCGTACTTCTAAAAAGCTCCTTACGATGATCCACCTTTCAGCCTGTCAGGACAACTAGAAGACCACGTTTTAGAAAAAATAGTCACCGGTGCAAAAATTAATCCAACTAGAAAGTGTAGAGTACTACTGTGGGCAAAAAATAGCAAGACTTTTTAATTTAAATTTTGCGCGAAAACCCATTCGTCGAAATATTTCTTTCTAGGTTGGTATGACTGCCAGTGACATCTGCGCCAAATGTAACATTAAAATAATCATTAGTGTTTAGTATGCGCTTGTCTTTCTGAAGTACAAAAGTGCATTCGGCGATTTTTACAATTAGTAAAATTATTCAACAAAGAAGTTCCATTAAATTTTGTGTACGGAATCAAATTTCTGGTGCCGAAACGTTCAGAATGTTGCAAAGGGCCTTCGGTGATAATTGTTTGTGGCGAGCAAGTGTTTTCGATTGGTACAAATTATTCAAAGAGGGTCGAGAACGCGTTGATGACGAACCACGTCCAGGACGGCCATCAACATCAACTGATGATCAACACGTCAATAGAATCGAGGAATTGGTGCTTGAGAATCGACTATTAACAGTCAGAGATCTTACTGGCATCGTTGGAATATCGGAAGGATCAGTGAAAACCATTTTGAAAGATCATTTGGGCCTAAGAAAAGTGAAAGCACGTTGTTCCAAAATCACTCAATTTTTTCGAAAAACAGCGTCGTGTTGACGTCTGTGAAACAATGCTTTCCGACTATCAAGACAAAATGAAAGGCATCATAACTGGAGATGAGACTTGGATCTACGCTTATGACTCGGAAACAGACGCTCAATCGGCCGAATATCGTATCAAAGGTGAGCCGAAGCCCAAAAAACCACGTCAAAGCAAGTCAAAAATCAAGGTTATGTTGACAGTTTTCTTCGATTATCAAGGTGTGGTGCACTCCGAATTCCTTCCGACCGGCCAAACTGTCAACAAAGAATACTATTTGAGTGTTATGCGTCGTTTGCGTAATGCTATTCGTAAAAAGAGGCCAGAATTATGGGCTCACAACTCTTGGTTTTGCAACAGGATAATGCACCGTCGCATACTGCATTAATTCTTCGTGAGTTTTTCGCCAAATTTTCAACCAATATCGTGCCGCAACCACCGTATTCGCCTGATTTAGCTCCGTGTGACTTCGGGCTATTCACCAAACTCAAACGACCGCTCCGGGGAAACCGTTTTGAGTCAATTGAAGACATTAAACGTGAATCGCTATGCGCATTGAAGGCTGTTTCTGAAATTGACTTTAACAACTGTTTCGAGAATTGGAAGAAACGTTGGCACAAGTGTATTGAGGCCAGGGGGGATTGCTTTGAGGGGGACGAAATAGATTTGGAAGAATAAATTACGAATTTAAAAATTGTGAACAACGTCTTACTATTTTTTGCCCACAGTAGTACGTTCTTCAAAAGAAAAGCGGAGCGAAACAAGATATGTATATTTGCAAAATCTGCTGTGTACCATTAAACGTAGGTGATTGCTATACGGCGTATCATTCTAAAAAAAATATTTAGAGTTATCTAAAAGATTTGTACAAAATTTGATTTCCATTCATTATGTATAAATAAGGTTTATTGAAGGTTCTTTATATTGTTTCAGTTTCACATTGAATTACGAAATATTAGTCGGTGACATGAGATAGTTTCAGCGTAAAATTGCCAGTCAACAATGTGTTAATATGCGCATGAGTTATGGTAGAATTTCCATCGTTTTGTTTGTACCACTTCTTAATTTGACCACATTTTTCATACAACGCGTTAAATTAAAAATAAAATCGTACAAAGAAGTTAATATAACACTGCTATAAGAACATCCTTTTTGCATACTTTAATATAGCACAGAAATGGAATTAACCTTTGTTTGTGGGCGATTTATTGAAGAGATAAATCATAATATGATTTATCGCGTGCGTAAACATTTTGATCGAAAACACAAGTATACTTTCCTTTATTGTCATCGTGAGGAGAATGTCGCCATTTGTTCGACCATTAAGAGTTTTATTGGCACGACATCACCTGTAGCACGCTCTCTGCTATTTTGGTCGACAGACAGCTGGACACACGTAATAAACAGCGTAGATTTTTGCCAGTGAAAAGAATATTTTTAAATGCCTAAATCTGATGACGCGAGATAAATTTTTTGAAATTACCCGAATTCCGATTATTTTAACTTTTACGGTCGTGCAGACCAACAGTTATATAAACGGACAATTATAAATTTGATATCAATTTGTTAGAAAAGAATTAGTAAATCGTAAAATATTATTTTTGATAAACAAAATTTATCTTTTGGCATAAAAGAGTATTATTGTGAATGACGTGAACGTAGGTGTATTTGAACGTATTTTTTAGGTCGAGACATTCTATTACAATTCCACTTAGCGACATTTGTTGAATAAAGGGTGATCTAAATTGACCTTCGGAATTTGAAATGCGCGCCATTTATTTTGTGAGAATCTTCAAAGTCTAACGCTTTGACTGTTAATATGAAAACACGTGCCAAATGAATTACGTTGCTTTTACAGTGCGCAACAGCTCATATAAATTTATTTAGAAACCAAGCGATCAGATACATAGACACTACAAAAAGTTTGATCACTTTTTGCACGTAAAACACAGACTGTCTCAGAGAAAACGGATTCTTTTTAAAATAAAAACAAAAGCTTACCATTTTGGTAAAATTTACTTATTCTGGACTCCAATACAACGTTTTGCACGGTAAATTAATATGTCGAATGAATTTTTAAGTTCATCTTTAGAGATGTCCTTCAAAATCGCTGTCGACGCCTTTTTAATGGCTTCGACGTCGGCATAACGCTGTCATTTCATCGGCAAATGTAGTTCGGAAAATAGATAGAAATCACAGGGAGCCAAAACCGGTGAATACGGCGAATAGTTTGATGGTTAAAATGCCGTTTGCAGTTAGAAAATTACTGATAAGCGTCGAGCGATGACATAGTGAATTATCATGTAACAAACGTCAGCTACCATTTTCACGATATTGAGAGCACACACGACGAATACGCGCCAAAAGATGCTTCATAGCACCAAGATAATAAATAGCATCGACTGTTCGACTAGTTGGTATAAATTCCTTGTGCACTATGCCTTTCGAATTATAAAAACAAATCACTTTTGACTTCTCCAAACGGCTTTTTCTTGGTCTTTCTTCGCTTGAATGCTTCCATTCAGAGCTTTGGCGCAGTTATGACAGAATTCAGGTATTCTGTCGTAACTGGCGGGAAACTAATCTAGTCTGTACAATGTTTAATTCAATTTTTGATGATCAGTTAGCTTATGCGATACAAACTTTGCACAAATCTTTCTCAGTCCCAAATGCTATGTTAAAATGCGATAAATTGAATCTTTGGAAATATTTAATTTGATTGCCACGTATCGCAATGACGATTGTGACTCATTTCTGATAAATTCACGCACAAGTTCGATGTTACTTTCCGTAACCACAGATTTTGTTGCACCAGGATGTCCGTCGTCATTTATATCCATACGACCGTCTTTAAATCGTTTATAGCACCCATACACACTCGTACGTGATAAACACGCATCACCATACACTTGTTTTCATCAAATTAAACGTTTCAGTGAACGATTTACCGAGTTTAAAATAGAACTTGATATTTGCTCTTTGTTCAAAATTCATTTTTCGAACAATGCCAAATACACACTGTTACTTTATGCCCAATTTCTTTGCTTCTAATAATTCAAACGTCATGATATTGTGACATAACATTGGTTAAAGATCTGTCTTACCGACGTGTATTTTTTTAATAGATGGCGCCACTAAGAATTACTATTTTAAAAAAGTTCAATTTTCTCTGTGACAAAACTTTGTAATAATGTCAAGTGAGTAATTCGTGATTTAGTGTTAAAGTTAGAAACACGTGATGTGGTTATTGATAAGAACCTAGTGTCGGCGCAAAGGCCGGTTCCATGAAAATATTGCTCGGGTAAGTGCTCGAGTAACCAACAGAAATTGGCTCTCTCTCATACAGTGCTACTCAACGAATTTTAAGAAATGATCTGCATTTTAAATTCGTACAAAATTCCAGCTAACGAAAGAACTTAAACCAATGGACCATCAGAAATGCCGTAGGTTTGTGGACTGAGTCTTAGTGTACACAGAGTCGATGTTAATTCTTGCAAAAAACTAATATCGAGCGATGAAGCTCACTTTCACTTTAATGGCTTATGAATCACCAAAATTGTTATATCTGGGGTAACGAAAATTCACATATTTTTTAAAAGAAACCAATGCATCTCCAACAATTCACTGTCTGCTGTTAGAAAGATTAATTTTTTTGCCTTTAATAGGAAAGGGCTAATTATTAATTACTCAAAAAGTAACTCCTCTGATTATTGAATAATTCTTAACTGCACCCTTTCGCAATGCAGGTCTGATATCTTTTTCCAAAGTTCCGGAGTTCAAAAAGAAACTTATAAAAAAACGTACGAAAAGTAATGTGAGTATGGCATTAAACTTTTTGTACGTGGTACGAACATAAAATCGGTCGATTTAATAAGTGTTACGAGCACGTTACATGATATAAATATGTAATTCAGTGCTTCACGATGAGAAATTAATGAACTCTAATATACCCTGTAATAGTGCTATACCTTTTTCCTTATATAACTTTTGTAATTAGTAACGGCGAAGGTATCTAGTACGTTAGATCATAAAATCTGGGTGGCCAATTGATATCGCCCCTATGAGAAATAACCCAGTCAGGAAATTTGGTGTGAAATAAAGTGGTTGTTCCACGTTCTGTGCGAAAATAAGTTAGATTTTGTTGAAACCACATGCCATTCACTTTCAAATTGTTGATTTCGTTGAAGAAAGAAGTCGTTTATCATTTCTCAATAACAATTATTGACAGCGACACCCTTGCCATTTCCTTCTCGGAAACACTACGGGCACTAATTCGCCCAGTCCACAGTGCAAAGGGAATGTAAGTTCCTTGCTCTTTTGGAGGAATTATATATTGCATCATTATTATTATTCTTTTCACGATCGCGAGTAATTTATATATCTGAGAAAACAAGAGAAAGTCATCGAAAGGTAAGAATTCTTTTCTCACCAACATTTATCTAGGAATATTAATTGCCGTCGTGTTTCTTTTCGAATATATGAAACGAACGTTTTCTGTCAATCATTTTGTACATACAAGGACAACAAAAGGAGGTGGTTAAGTTCCTTAATGTTTTTAATGATCTATAATTTCGTTTCGTTTTTCTAATATATTAAAATAAAAATAATATAATTAAATAAAATTATATCTAAATCAATAAGGATTAATATCCTTTGTTCGTTCTATGAACTTCCCAAATATTGTATATAGTGCATACAAGCAATACAAATAAAAATCCACAAAGAAAATGACGTGTTCCACTCGTGGATATACAAGGATTTCTAAATTACCTTCTTTTTATTATGGAATCACAAACTATTTGCTGTTCAGCGATTCAAAATGAACATCTTCAACATACTTCGAGTTCTCCCTTTATAAAAATTGAATAACTTATTTTTCTAAAATTAAACGTCCACTCTACCTTACACCCATCACAAGTCAAGATTTTCTCCTTGGTCTGGCGACGGAGAAACATAAAAAGAAATTAAAACAAAATCTTATTAAAATTCAAGAGAGCAGTAATCCGCTTCTTTGTTGTAATTTTTCATCTTCCCTTTCTTTTACGACGCGTTTCATTGTGGATAAAGTCTCTTCGAAAGTTTACAGTCCCCTATAAAATTTAAATAATTTTAAAAGGATTAAGGTTTAACGATAAAATGCTTTCTCGTATGTTTTACAGGGTGTATTCGAAAAATAGTATTTTAAGCAGTTTGCTTAAAAAAACTGTTCTTCATGGGGTCAGTATGACATTTATTTTTCTTTAATTAGAAAGTTCAATCATTGTGATAAGATGTCGAACAAAATAATTCTAAAATATTCGGTATTATTTCTGTAATTAGATGTCACTATTATGCCTAACGAAGTTGTCTAACAATATAAATACATATATGCAATTAAAAAACAATTTATGGCACGTTAGAAGACTTGAATTTACCATTTTGCGTAGTTTAAAAGTGAAAACGCATGCTGTGGTTTAAGGATGAAGACGTATGTTCACTTAGCATGAGATCGCGGACTCGTGCAGAGCGCAGGATTGTTTTCAAAAAATTTCTGCATTATACAAAGGGTACTAGGAAAGTTTTGTAATATAGCTTTGTTTATTTAATTTTTTCGAAGTAATTTTCTCTACACTCCATCCTCCGAAACCAATATTTAAACCAGTTCTGCCAAGTTTCACTAGTGAGTAAAGCACACTCGTTGTCCCAAGCCCGCAGAAGGTCCTCATCACTGGAAAACCGCCTCCCTTTTAGCTTCATTTTTACATCCGGGCACAACGCAATGTCGCAGGAGCAAGATGTGGACTGTAGGGAGGGTGCTCGAGAAGTTTCCATCCTATCGTGGTCGGTGCAGGCTTGGGAGCGGTGAACTGGAGCATTATCGTGATGGAGGAACCAGGTGTCCATTCTGGACTTTGGCCGCAGGTTCTTCATAGATCCAATGACTTTAGGCAGTCACTGTTCAGTATATCACTTAGCTGTGACTGTCTTCTGTGTATCCAAAACGACGCGTTCCACAATTCCCCTCGATTTGAGGGATTCTTTACAGATCGGGATTTTCTGACAACTACGGGTGTGTCCTCTTTATCAAAAACCCAAACTTTATTTGAGCTTTGGTTGGCATAAAGTACATAACAAGAAATCGTTTATGAAAAAGAATTAAACGCATTGCAGTTTTGCAAGAATATTACATATTGTTATAACAAATTTAAAAGACAATTCATTGAACACAAAACAGTAACAAGAACTATGGTAAAAGCTCATAAATCAATGTCACAGTGAAAACGAGGCAACCAAATATGTAGCGAAAAAATACACATGTCGATGGTTCCCTTTTGTTGAAAAGTGCATGGATTCATTTTTCGTGTAAATTCCAGTCGAGTGACAGTTAGCGTTAGCATTAATATTAGTTCAAGTGAGATGGGTCGACAAACAACAGTCAAGGAGCGAAACTTATTATTTTTCAATTTAAAAATAAAAAAGCCAAAAAAAAATATCCAAAATCTTAAACAAAAGTCCTTCTACCATTCGGCACAACATTGAACTTTATGGTCGTAACAACAGAATAAAAAACAAGGGTAGAATAGGTACAGAAAAAATATTTAACGAACACGATGAGCGATGGATTGTACGAACTTTAAAACAGAATCCATTTTTGAATGCCTCATAGTTGACATCTGATGTACAAAAGTACTTGGTTAAAAAATTAATCGGAAAACGGTTCGAAATTTTGCGAAATGCCAATTTATGTGGCAGAACAGCTCATAGAAAACCCTTTGTTAGTAAGAGAAATAAAAACCTTCGTTTACAGTTTGCTTTAGAACTTCAAGGCTTCGTAATTGTGACTCCGCTATTCTCTATTTGTGATACACACTATAGTGTTATTAACTATTCGATCTGAGTAATAGTTTTGGAGCTCAATAGATATATGTACGTCGTCGGTTTAATTGTCTTTTCTTTTCGTTGTACTGTAAATGGATCCCGTCTGTTTTTGAATGTTTCTCTAAGTTATGCAATAATATTAAGTTATAAGATGCATTAAATATAATCCACATAATTCATAATATACATACCTAAGGAATGTTATAGGAGAAGTGTCTATCTTGTATACCTCAAGAACACGCAAGCTAGCTATGCAATATAGAGCTACATGCCCTCTAGTAATTATTATTATTAGAACAATATATCGTATTTAAATGTCTTTTTAAAATTGTCTCTTTTATGGATATTAAGTAATATTTCTAAAAAATCTTGATCACTTAAGGTTGATATACAGGATGTTTCAAATTGCGCGGTTTTTTTAAGAATAAATAAAATATAGATGGCGCACTGAATTTGTCTGGGTATGTGGGCATTTAAAAAGTGTGATGTATGACATTTATAAAAATGGTTTCGTACACGGTACAACAACGCGTTCAAATTGTTGAATTAATTTATGAAAATCAGCGTTCTGTGAAAAGAGTTTTTAGAATTTTATGATTTACATAATCGTCCATCCGGAAGCACTATTAGTCGAATTATTAAAAAAAATCAAGAGACCGGTTAAGTGGTAGATAAAAAAAATGAAAATTACAGTCGTAGTGGTCGTTCACAAGAAAATATTGGTTTGGTTCGTGAAAGTGGTGCTGAAGATCCTGAAATGTCCATTAGACGACGTTCACAACAACTTGGACTTAGTGGATCAACAACATAGCGTATTTTACACAAGGATTTAGCTCTGAAAGCATATAAGGTTCAAATAACATAGGAACTGAAACCATTAGATCATTTAAAACGTCGTTCATTTATCAATTTTATTAATGAACAACCAGCTGATCTTTCTCAAAAAATAATATTTTCCGACTAGGTACATTTTGAACTTGGTGGCTATGTTAACAAACAAAATTTCCGTATCCGGGGTGAGGAAAATCCACGAATTATTCATGAGAAACCTATGCGTCCTGAACGAGTTACTGTTTGGTATGCATTATGGTCAGGTGGTGTAATTGGACCTTACTTCTTTCAAAATGCTGCTGGTGAAGCTGTAACTATCAATGGTGATCGATATCGTCGGATGATAACCGAATTTTTGTGGCCTGAATTAATGAATATTGATCTAGAGGATGCGTGGTTTCAACAGGATGGCGCTACACCTCACTTTGCAAACGAATCAATTAATTTATTAAGAGAAAAATTTCCTGGACGTGTAGTCCCAAGAAACGATGATGTTAACTGGCCACCAATATCATGGGATTTGATACCGCTAGACTATTTTCCTAGAGGTTGTGTGAAAAGTTAGGTTTATAAAAACAAGCCACAATCAATTCGTGTCATTGTTGAGATGGAGCCTCAATTATGTCAAAATGTCATTGAAAATTTAACAAAAGAGTGGACGCCTGTAGAGCTGCAAGAGGAGACCATTTGGCTGATATTATTTTTCGCATATAAATGTCATAACTGATACTTCAATTACCAAGAAAAAGTTTTTGAAAGCGAATGCAAATTGTGTTTTATTTATTCTTTAAAAAAACCGCGAAATTTGAAACAGCCTTTATAACCCCTTTCCACATTAATTTTCGTATTCTATATACGGATTTCGACAACTAAGTTATTAAGTTAATCAACCACAGGCTCCATCAAAATTACTTTCAATTTCTGAAAAGTCGTTCTTTTTTTCAATATTTAAAACGAAGAAGACTAAAGAAATAGCACCGTTATTGAAAGGAGTTTCGATACTTAAATAAGCAGATTACTTTAAGAACCAAATTCTACTCTTCGATCGTGTAATATCCACTTTACTCTCAAAACTACCGTTCTTAATATGATAATATAAGTATATCTGCAAAGATTTTGGATTCACTAATGCTCCATGCTACACAACGAGTGACCTATCTTGGTGTCACTAAGTCATTTCCGAGAATTTCTAACTCGAAAGCTATTTATTGCCATACCCTTAAAGGGGATCAAGTTATCAACTGCGTGTTCGCGTGTGCCATCTAAAATTTCGAATGAATGAAATAGGTTTCCCCATGTTATAACAGAATCCTCGGGTTATATTACATTTTATGTTTTATTACTATGCATTTACAATTTCCTCATCCCATATTGGTGCCTGTTACTATTTATTATAACTTGAGAATATTGAATTACATAATTGAATTAGTGTATTATATTAATAGCTGTGCTAATTTAATATACGAGGATCGATTAATAATTAGTTGACTTAGACAAAAGAACTCAAACTTTTTGCACAGAAAATTATTTTATTTTCCGACGTATTTTCCTTGTAATTTCATCTAATCCACTAATATCCAAGTTTATACATTCCATACAGAGAAAAATAAAGTTCTATCAATCTGTTCAAAGTACGAGGGTAGTTTGACAAATAGTGAGAATGGAAAAGAAAAACGAATTTTTTAAATACAGAATAATTTTTATTTTTCAATGTATTCTCCTAAAAGAGCAAAACATTTATTCCAACAGTGCTCCAATGCCCTTATGCTATCTCTAAAATGCGATTCCGGAAGGCTTGTAAAATACTCATTTACGAAGACGATAAGCTCGTAGTTAGACGGAAATTTCTTTCCACCTAGTGCCGTTTTCAATTTTGGAAAAAGGTGGAAGTTGGAAGGGGCTAGATCCGACGAATAAGGCGCATGCGGTACTAATTGGAAATACAACTCGTGGATTTTGGACATCGCACTGTGCTGGTATGCGAGGGAGCGTGTCTTGGTGAAACAGAATCTTTTTCTTTGCAATTCCTGGCCGTTTAACACGAATCTCAACAGTTAATTTTTGTAGAAGATCTGCATAATATTGTCCGTGTATTGTGAAACCTTTCTGAAGGTAATCAATGAGCAAAATGCCCTTTGAATTCCAAAAAATTGATGCAATCACCTTGTTTGCGGATAAAATGGTTTTCGCTTTCTTTGGAGGTGCGGAACCACGTTCTAACCATTGTTTCGACTGTTATTTAGTTTCGGGTGTACTGTAGTATATCCAAGTTTCATCGCAAGTAACAAATCCACCGAATTCCGCTTACAAAGGTCCAAACACTCATTGGAAATGCGCGATCCAGTGAACTTTTGATCAGTCGTAAGCAGTCGCGGCTCCCATCTTGCCAAAAGCTCGAAAAGGCCCAATTCTTTCGTTAATATGTGGTGTACTCGTTCTGTTGAAATGTTTACAATGTCTGCTATCTCTCTCACTTTGAGTCGTCGATCTCGCGTAATAATATTATGGATTTTTATAATCATTTCCTTAGAAGTCACGATTTTGGGTGCTCCAGAGTGCGCTTCATCAGCACAGCTTGTTCTACCACGTTTAAATTCATTTACCCATCTACTTATTGTGGCGGATGATGGAGCAGATTCACCTAATGTTTACTGTAACTCCTGTATTTCGGTAGCTTTTATACCCTTAATTGCGAGGTATTTAATCACCGCACGATACTTATCTTTCAATCAGCTGTCAAAAATACACTAAGCAACCGATTTATCTAAATATCGGAATGTAAACATATAAATAGGCAACTTAAATTACAGTGTATTTGTTTCGCCAATTAGAGTGCCACCTATGGCATGTGTTATTCTCACAACTTGTCAAACTATCCTCGTATGTGTTAGTTTCAGTGAATATTTTCCTTATCGGTCCAAACCTCTCGTCCCCGAGTTAAGTTTTCAGGTTAGTAAAATTAAAAATATGTTGAATAAACTGGATGCTGGAGCAGTTCGAAATGTGGTTCATATGTTTTTGTCATTAAAACATCGAAGTGTAAATACGTTCATTGTCCTGAAGACACGACTGCTAGTCACTGCTAGTCGCTTCCTTTTTAAGTGGAATCATTCGCTTTGTATTACATCGTGCCGTTAGTTAGGAATTAAAAAAAATTAAACACAAATACTCAGTTGTGTGATTTTCACAAAATATTTTTATTGAAAAATAGTAACAATTGTTTCGCCAGCTCTTCTTTAGACTAAAATGTAAATCTAACTCAAACAGAATATATTCTTGTCTATTTTCATGATGGAGGTGGTATACAATTACCAATGAAATAAGTTTAGTAGTGGGGAATTATTCAAATCTTAGTTCTTTCGTAAATTATTACATTTTGTTTTTTATTTCTATAGATTCAAGTAATGAAAACTTTATGCCTTTATTTTCCGAAAGATTGGTAAATTCTCTCCATTCTGAAATCAAAATTTATTTAACTCTTTTGGTTTATTCGTGAGAGACTAGGAAACTTAAAAAATCGAAGCAAAATGTCAACTTTTAAATATGAAAAAATATTATCTCTAAGTTCTGAATGATTTGCTATGAAATCAGTAGAAAATTTATATTCTGTTAGTCAAAAGCTATTGTGTTACGTATTACGAAGCCCAAATTTTTGCGAAGATTGGCATTTATCTAAACTCATCGTAATTTAATGATTGCTTTTGTACTGGCATATTAGAATATTCTAAAAACGATTCTGAAGTCGAAATTTATTTAACCCTTTTGGTTTAATCTCGAAAGGCTAAGAAACTTAAAAAAATCGCAGCATAATGTCAACTTTTAAACATGTGAATGCATTATCTCAAAGTTTTGAATGATTTTGCTGTGAAAAGTAGAGAATTCATATTCTGATGGTAGAAAACTATTGTTTTACGTGTTACGACCATCGAAAACTACAGTATATCGTTGGTATAGTGAATTCAAACTTGGACGGCGTTCTGTGGACGATGGATTTCGTGAAGGTTGTCACACAAATGTTGTTGTGTCGGAAAACATTAATGCAGTGTCTGAATTGATAATACTAGATCGTAATGTGACATACCGCGAGATCGAGGCATCTCTATGTATTAGTAACACCAGCGTGCATGAGATCCTGCATGAACATTTAGCCGTTAAGAAGCTATGTTCACATTGGGTACCACGTAATTTGACAACCGCTCAAAAAAGTACTCGCGTCGATTGGTACCAACAAATGCACAAAAAATATAATGGCGGTGCTTCAAAGAACATTTATGAAGTCATAATGAAATGAATGAATCTTGGATCTATACGGATGAGCCCGATAGTAAACAGTGGTCGACTGTGTGGGTATTCTAAGATAAATAAATGGTCGCCTGTTTTTTCGGAAAAACCGGTCACGTTGCAACCGTTCCTTTAGAGAGTTGTCGAACGGTCAATTCCAAATGGTACACAACTATTTGTTTGTTCTTAGTTTTTGAAGAAATAAGGAAAATTAACCCTAAAACGACAGACCATTCTTCACCATGACAATGTGAGCTCTCACAGGTCGGTTCAAACAATTGAATATTTGACCGGGCAAAACATTGAATTGATGAGACATTCGCCGTACAGCCTTGATCTAGCACCCTGTGATTTCTTTTTGTTCCCACACGTAAAGAATAAACTTCGTAATCCACGGTTTTCTGCGTCGGAAGAGGCAGCATTCGAAACTCATATTTTGGAGATGCCGCTTTCACAGTGGCAGCAATGCTTTTCGTATTAATTTAAACGAATGCAAAAGTGCATTGATCTTCAAGGAGACCATTTTGAAAAGCAATAAAACTATTTTCGATAATGAAAAATTTTTTTGTGTTTGCTATTCCCGAAATATAAACGGCTACCCTCGTACATGTTTCAAAACATATTTTATTCTCACAAATTATAGAAAAAGAATAAAAATAAATGTTTTACTGGTAAAATTTAAGTTTTTTATTAATAATTTAATTCAAGGCACTCTTTTTTTTTGCTCTTCAATGAAAATATTGACTTGTTAGAGCGCCTATCATCCTTTATAATTTTTCATTTATTCAGTCGACATCATTTCTTGAATTTTCCGAGTGCGTGCGCTCTCAATTGTCCTCCTAAATCCTCTAACTTGTACAAGGGATTCTAAATATAATTTAAACGCAATTCTTCCACTTTTTAAGCACACATCCAGAGTTATTAAAAAATATTTTCATTTTCGTTTGGAGTAGCCGTTGCGAAACCCGAAATATTTTTTGCTTATTAGATTGTTATATTCTAAAAATGCAAATTATTCAATTTTATTTGCATAGATGTTTTTGTTTGGAACTAAATCGAATGGAATTATTTCCATGGGAAAGAGATATTGTTTTGTTGTAATATAAGCGCAAACGTAATGGCTTCCATTAAGCGATATAGTAAATTGGAAACTAAGCCGGTTTGGTTACAAACAACAGTAAATACAACTTTATTCTTTGTTATTTTTAGCTCGAAATTTATATTAATAGAACGCGCAGCATTAAAATAAATGCTGTATAAACACCGGATTGGGAAAACGAGTGTAAGTTTGCGTTTAACAAAATAAATCCGGTTTTAGTATATAGTTATGAGTGTACAGTGTCAGAGTAATAAAAATGATAAAATCGGAAGCATTCAATATGTAAACTTGCGACTGAGTAAATGAGTAATTTCTAAATTTTGAATGATTTTACTTTAAAGAATGGAACATTCGAATTCTGCCTGTTGAAAACTATTGTTTTATGTACTACGAAGCCTGTCATTTAAAATTTAACTTTTTCAAAGGAGTATACTCGCAAAAATTGACATTTTTCAAAAGTTATTATAAATTAACTATAACTCGTATACTGACATTTCAGAAGGTCCTAAAAACGATTCTGAAGTCAAAATTTGTCTAACCCTTTTGGTTTAATCTTGAGAGGATAATAAACTTAAAAAACTCGTAGCAATATGTCAACTTTTAAGTATGTGAATGCATTATCATCAAGTTTTGAATGATTTTGCTATGAAAAGTAGAAAATTCGTATTCTGATGGTCGAAAACTATTGTTTTACGTATTACGAAGCTCAAATTAAATACTCTTAATTTTGATGAACATTTCCGTTTTTGTAAAGATTGGAATTTTTCAAAACTCATCGTAAATTAACGATTGCTTGTGTACGGACTTATTAGAAGGTTCTAAAAACGATTCTATAGTAAAAATTTATTTAAGACTTCTGGTTTAATTTCGAGAGGTTAAGAAGCTTAATAAAATCGTAGCAAAATGTCAACTTCTAAACATGTGAATGCACTATCATCGAGTTTTGAATGAGTTTGCTTAAAAAAAATGGAAAATTCGTAATCAGATGGTCGAGAATCATTGTTTTACGTATTACGAAGCCTAAATTGAAAACTTTTAATATTGATGAACATTTCCGTTTTTGCAAAGATTGGAATTTTTCAAAACTCATCATAAATTTATTAGAGATGGTGTAAGTTATTTAAAGAATATTGCATTAGAAAGTACACAATCTATAACGCATATGTTTCAAATTTGAAGATGCCACGTTGTTTAGTATTTGTTTGGCAGCCATCAATAGTGACATTTTCAGTGAATTTTTAATAATGGAGAAAATTGGTCATCGTTACGTGATACAATACTTTTATTTGAAAAGCCTCAGCCCAACCGATATAAAAGCTGAACTGGATTCTACTCTGGGTAGAATCCAGTTCTTCTGGGAAGAAAATCCACAAAGCGGATGATCATCGACTGACGCGCGAGCTATCAGACGTAGTAGGCATTTCAAAAGGTGCGATATATCGCATATTATCTGAAAATTTGGACATGAGAAAGCTGTGTCCAAGATGGGGGCCGCGTTTGTTCACACTCAAACAAAAACAGTGTCGGTAAGATGTTTCAGTTGAGTGTTTAGCGAAGTTTCACAGCAACAAAGCAGAATTTTTGCACCATTTCATAATTATGGATGAAACATGGGTCCATCACTTTACACCCGAGACAAAAGAACAATCAAATCAATAGACTCAAAAGGGAGAACCCGCTCCAAAGAAGGCGAAGACCGTTTCATCTGCAGGCAAGTTCATGGCATCGGGTTTTTGGGATGCGCGTGGAATAATTTTCATTGACTATCTTGAAAAAGGAAAAACTATCAACGGCGAGTATTATGGGAAGTTATTGCAACGTTCGAGCGAAGAAATCATGCAAAAGCGGCCGTAATTGTCTAAGAAGAATGTGTTATTTCATCAAGACAATGCACTAGCTCACAAATAAGTTATTGCAAGGGCCAATATTAATGAATTAAAGTTTGAATTGCTATATCATGAACCCTAGTCGCCAGATTTAGCCCCCTCGGATTATTTTCTATTCCGAAACTTGAAGAAATGGCTCAGTGGTCGAAAATTTTACAACGATGAAGTAGTGATGTCTGCAGTTAATGGCTATTTTGAGGAGCGAGACCGTTCTTATTATAGAAAGGGTATCGAATTTATTTATTATCGCTGGAAAAAATATATAGAGCTGTAAAGAGATTATGTTGAGAAATAAATATGCTCCTTTCCAAAATTTTTGTGTTTCCTTTGTTGGGTCGGGTACTTCTGGGACCACCCTCCTATTAGAAGGTTCTAAAAACTATTCTGAAGTCAAAATTTATTTAGCCATTTTGGTATACTCGAGAGACTAAGAAATATGAAAAATCGCAGCAAAATATCAACTTTTAAATATGTGAATCCATTATCTTCAAGTATTGAATGACTTTGCTTTGAAAAATAGAAGATTCGTATTCTGCTAGTCGAAAACTGTAGTTTTACAGATTACGAAGCTTATATTCGCAACTTTTCATACTCATGAAAATTTCAATTTTCTTCAAAGGTCGCAAAAATTGGGATTTTTCAAAAGTTTTCCTAAATTAACAAATGCTCGTGTACTGGTATTTTCGAAGATCCTAAAAACGATTCTGAAGTAAAAATTTGTTTAATTTTCATGGCTTAATCTTGAGAGAATGAGAAGCTGTAAAAATCATTGCAAATTGTGAACCTTCAGTCGTAGAAGTAGATTATTTTCAGTTATTGACGTAATTTTGGTTCAAGAATAGAAACTTCTTAATTTGTTCGTCCAAAATTATTGTTTAAATTTATATTTAACTCAAACTATTAAACCTTTAAGAAAGTTATGTAATTAAAACAGATAATTGTTGTCATTTTAAATGATGAACACTACAAGACAAGGTTTTTTTTTGAAATAAAGATTACCACGTTTTTGGCAAGATACCTTATTCCTATAAAAAAATTTTATTAAACTAATTTATATTCGTTGCCAAATATGAATTTAAATTTTAAAATTGATAAATATAATGAATGTTAAAAGGAATCATTCAAATATTAATAGCACCCTGTTTACTACTTACGTTTCAAGGATTTCAACTATCATCAGGTAAACTTCATGATAGTAATGAAGAAACACCTCCCTGTATCATATAACGAATGTATTGAACGACAGATAGAACGGAAACGCGTCTATCTCGCATGTCGGCAACAAAGTTCCCAGAGCGTGTGTAGACAAACACTCGCTATCTCGGCGATTTGCCAAATAGATGAATGTTAAAAAGAATCATTCGAATATTAATAACACTCTGTTTACTCTTTGCGTTTCAAGGAATAACACCTATCATCAGCTAAAATTGTGTTATTAACGAACTATTACATTGCAGGGTTTATCGTATATGTTCAATACAGAAAAATAATGAAGAAACATTGCCTCCCTGTATCGTATAACACAGGAATGTATTGAACGACAGACAGAACTGGAACGCGTCTATCTCGCATGTCGGCAACCAAGTTCCTAGAGCGTGTGTAGACAGAATATTAAAAGAAATCATTCAAATATTAATAACACCTTGTTTACTACCTACGTTTCAAAGAATAACACCTATCATCAGGTAAACTTGTGTTGTTAAATAACGATTCATTTGTAGTATTTATTGTACTTTTTCATCGTGCCTTTTCATGATAAATATAATGTTGAAGTGGAAATGTTATTTTAATTTTTATTTTTCAGTAAATTAATTAAGGTTAGTATAACCCCAACCCTTTATTGATTAATTTAATCAACCACAGTCTCCGTTAAAATTTACCTTTATTTTTCAGATTTATAAAAAAATATAATTATGTTTTTATTGGAAACTATTTCAGATATTTTAAGATTTTACAAATGTCTGTGGATAGGTGTGTGATGAGGTTCATCGTATAATTTCTTAAACTCTTGCTGGCCCAGAAGAGATTCTTCATCCTTAAAGTTGCGGTTTCCATAGTGTTTGGAATTACTCTCTTCTTTGTTCTCTTTATTCTCATTCTTGTCTTCTTTAAGTTTCTCCGATATCTCCGCGGACTCGTGACTTCCTTTATTCACCTTCTCATTTGCGGCGTATTCCTTTTGTTCATGATCCCCCTTAAAAGCTTCAGCCTTATCTTCTCCGAAGTGACCAGCTGTAGCGTCATATTTAAAACTGTCGCCGGTATCATGTTCCTCATCGTAATATTCTTCGTTGTTTCCCGTTTCCTCTTTGTGGTGGGAATTTTTGAAACTCCTAATGACGTGTCCCTTTTTGTGAGAGGATTTATTCTTTTTCTCGTTTTCGTTTTGTTCTGAAACAAGAAAGAGAGTGATACTAGAATTATTTTTCGAAATAGCGGTTCGGATTAATCAATGTTTTTAAGAGTTTTGTTGTTTGGTTTCAAAATGTATTGCCGGAAGAATAAATAATCCCAAGAAGGATCTATTGCCGCTATGATAAAAAGCAAATTGTGTTAAATGTCTACAATCGTTTAATGAGAAAGAATGGCTTATATACTTCGAAAGCTATCCTAAAAGCTTCATAACTTATTAAAGTACCGACATCGACTGTTAGAAAAATGGTAAATGTTGGTGCTTCGAGGAATTCACCTCTCTTCAGGTAAGCTTGTGTTATTAACGAATATTACCTGAAGAGAGGTGAATTCCTCGAAGCGCGTAGTAAACAGGGTGTTATTAACATGTGAACGATTGTTATAACTTTCACCTAATGGCAATTTCGCCGTTTTTAATGCGTTCTACATACGCGATAGTAACTTAGTTACTTATATTAGCGATGCCACGTCTTTGTTCTTTCATTTGTTTGAACGAAAGAGGGAAGTACTGTTTTTCGTTCAAATCGGAACGCTAAACAAGCATAAATTCAGGTTCCAGCCCGGAAGCCCAGAAGCAGATAAACATAAATCATGTGTTCATTGCCATCGTATTTCCAGTAGTTTAATCTTGATTTCAACTTGTTTTATCTGCATCAAACGTTACGATTTTTTCGGAAGACTTAATGGGTTATCTTATCACATAAAATTTGAACAAAAGATGTTTATATAAGAGTTCCAAGTTAAAAATATTGTACTGTAAAAGCTGTATAACAAATTGACATACGAAAGTCACATAAATATGTATTTTCACCAAGGTCGATGTGCATCGTGACATTAGAAAATCTATTTTTCTCATTCGAACCTTTTTGACCAATAACAGTGAATTCACAGGAATTGTTACAAAGAACCACGCTGTAAAATTGCTAAACTTCCTGCCTCTTTAATCAGTAAGGTTAAATAGAATGCCTTACCACATCGATGTTCGTACTCTGTATACGTATTTCGACAATTAAGTTGTCATCGTCGGCCTATAATTAATCACAGCGTCGAACCAGGATGTGCGGTAAAACGTGCACAGAATAAATCCGCACTAAAATTTTAATCGCTGAAAGCCAAATACACACTGAAGGTGCAAGCGAACTTTCAGTATGCATTTTTTATAATTGTGTGTTGATGATGACAATTTAGTTATCGAAATACATATACAGAAAACGAATATTGGTGTGTTAAGGGGTTCTGTTTAACCTTTTTGATTAATTCAACCACAGTTTCCATTACAATTCATCTTTCCACTTTTTCTATTGTAGAATAGAAACCCGGCACGCTCTCTCATTTGCGAATTTACCTTTTTTCACATTTAGAAATGTAGCAACAAAATTCCTACGTAAATCTTTTGAATAACAATGTCCTATGACCACTTAAAATACTTCGTGATGATATTATCCATCACACTACAAACGCATATTTCGATGAAGGCAGTTTAGGAAAAGCAATTATGTATTTTATTTTAATATTGAATACAGAGATCGGAACGGTGAGGAACGTAAACCGAAAATTTAGTGTTAAAACGAATGCTGGGATGTATATATACGTACATTATACGTAATATCCAATATTTCGTATTGTTCGCCCTCAAGAGTAATCTAAAGTTCAATAATACCTTTTATCCTCCAAATCCCAAAATTTATTGGGCATCGTTTTTTCTCTCAACTTACTTGCACCTGTGATATCTCTTCTCGACAAGGTAGCGACCTTAATATCGAATTTATGAGGTCTGTAGCTGCCATTATAGTAATCGGCAGTCTATTTTTTTTCTTGTTAAAGGATGTAAATTCAGTTATAGACTGAATTGATAAAGTTAGAATCTATAAAATACATAAAGATACTTAAATATACACTAAATGAAAACACCTTCCTTACTTCTAAGTATATTTATCAATCTAGATCGAAGCAATAAATTTAAAAAATCAAAAAGCTGTTTTAATTTTATAAATAAAATGACCTGTCGAATCTCCAAATCCCTATTACATTTGTATTCTGTTTCTTTCCTTCCAAATCCCATTTGTCAAATGGAATTAAGCTATAAAATGAAATTGCACGTTGCATTTATAGTTACAGTTTATACTTGTACATTGATGCAAGTTTACAGGTTTTTTTTGGGTGCAGTCTCGTTTCCATTCAGCTGCGATAAAAAATAGGATCTTATTCAATCCGCTTAAACCGCAAGACATCCAAATACTTTTATATTTCAGTGCAATTGGAGTTCAGAGTTAAAGTTAGTCGCCTTAATAAAAGACGAACGATTTGGGTAGAGTTTATAAATTCTAAATTCGGTAACGTAAATATTAGATTGGCGCATACATTCGTAGGGTTTTTGTTAGGATGGAAGTGCCTGGAAAAGAAATTGTTAAACAAACTGTTATTTTAATGTACTGCTGTTTAATTACAAAGGGTACTAGGAAAGTTTTGCAATACAGCTTTGTTTATTAATCCATTTAATTGTTTATTTGGTTACGAGTTTGTCGTGTAGGTTGCTGAAGTAAAATATTGTATAATAACAGCAGTTTGAATAATAGAAATAAGTTAAAGTAAAAAATAAAAAACTGTTAATTGTATATACAAACGGTACTAGGAAAGCTTGGCAATACAGCTTTGTTTATTCAATTCTTTTCAAAGTAATTTCCTCTACACTCAATATACCCCTCCATCCTCCGACACCAATCTTTAAACCTGTTCTGCTAAGTTTCACTAGGGAGTAAAGCATACTCGTTGTCCCAAGCCTGCAGAAGGTCCTCATCACTGGAAAACTTCCTCCCTTTTAGCTTCATTTTCACATGCGGAAATAGTGCAAAGTCGCAGATAGCAAGATCTGGATTGCAGAGAGAGTGCTCGAGAAGTTTCAATCCTGTCGTGGTCAAATATTCGGTGCAGCTGGAGCATTATCGTGAAGGAGGAACTAGGTGTCCCTGGGGATTTTCTGACAACTACGGGTGTGTCCTCATTATCAAAAACCCAAATGTTGTTTTGAGCTTTGGTCGGCACATCGTAATAGTCAAGTCTCGTCATCTGTCACGATGTTGTTCACATACCGAGATTGTCCCTTATTAAACTTTTTAGCATCTCCTGGCACCAAGTCACACGTCGTGTCATCTGCTTTTCAGTCAGTCGATGCGGCATCCAGAGAGAACAAAGTTTCTTTACGTGCAAATGATCATGCGGCCTAAAGTACCCTCTATCTGTTGGTAGATCACTCGCCTGTTCTCGCCAAGCATTTTCCTCATGGTAGTAACGTTTTCCTCCGTAACTGACGTTCGTGGCCTTCCCGGCCTGTTAGCATCCTCCACAGTTAAATATCCCCTTTGGAATTCTCTATACTACCTAAATATCGTTGTGCGATGTGGACATACATCACCTAGTGCAAGAGTCATTTCTTCAAAGCACTGGTCTATGTTTAAACCACGCACGAAATTATAATGCAAAACTGCCCTTACCTCATTTCGTAACCACGATGCCATCGCGAGCACTTTCACTCTCACTGCTAATGAATAACTGAGCCCATCGACAACGCGCGGCAGCTACTATGCACGTATGAACATTTCTCAACATGCAGCAACAAGCAGCTTCATACGATTTATTGTTGCGTCATATTGCAAAAGTTGCTAGTACCCTTTGTATGTATGTTTGTTGTTTAGCAAAAGAGCTTTACTATTGATATAAACACAATTTAATTTACAGAATTTGCATATGGCCCTTTAATGAATAAAATTATTCTCCGTGAACAGTACATTTGTTAGTTTTTTCCTTTATTTTCTTTTATTTGCCCATTGTATATGACTTTTTGGAGAAAGAGAGGGTATCCTGTAGCTTGAAAAGTTAACGTGATAGACAAAAAAAACTGGGGTCGTTTTTGGATTCACAAGCCAAAAGTTAGTCAAAAACAAGTGTCAAATCTAGTTCAACGAAATTTGCGTTTCCCAGTCTAACCGTCTTTTTTTTCAATCCATTCTTCTAATTAGATTTCAGATTTTCGCATAACATTTTGAAGAATGTGCTACGTTGATTTCATTTCTAATATTCGTTGTCAACTCTTCTATATTTCTGGTCGTATGGGAGTAAATTCTAGAGTTTACTATGTGTTTCGAGGTATCAACTCTCAGTCAAACTGTGGTATTATAAACGAAGTTATTCTCGCTGTGTGTTCTTATACCTTTTGCGATACAGCAAAAAATGTAAAATATTCCCTCCTTCATTACTTAGTTTTCTGGGTTTATTCGTAAATACTTTAAGTTTCAAATAGCTCCATTCAAACTAAAATTGTCTTACACTGACACTGTGGAACATTTCAAAACACCTTTGAATTGCTATTGTTGAATTACATTTAGGAAATTTAATAACCCAAAAGATTCCCTGTCTGTCATTCGAAATTTTGACAAGTTGTTAATTATAGCAAATTCTCAAAGCCTACTGTTTCAAGTAAAAATAAAACCATCGCGAATAGCTGTATTTAGCTTAGTATTTATTATTAATGAAATAAAATTGGTAATATATTTTGCCAGACCTTGTAAGAGGATAATTTGACAAGTAGTGAGAATGACACATACGTGGCGCTCTAATTGGTAAAACAAATGCACTGTAATTTAGGTTGCCTATTTATATGTTTACATTCCGATATTTAGATAAATCGGTTGATTAATGTATTTGGTACGTAGACTTCCGCGGTCGTAGTCCATGCTATCTGCTTCTGGGTTTCCGGGCTGGAACCGCGTCACTAGTATATCTGCCGACGTTTCGTACCCATTTGTATGGGACATCTTCAGGGCTGAACTACTGCACTGAAACTGGTGTAAGTCGATGGGGGACGTGTTTATATATGGATAATGGGTCATGGGTCAATGGAGCGTTACGGTTACGGTTGGGTGGAAATGCAGGATTGCCAAGCGTTATGTAGGGGGTAGCCATCATCGCGGTTAAGATTATTGGGGTGCTTAAAGATCTCTATAGTTTCACGGATTTTGCGACCATAGAAGTGGTTAGTGCGGGATAGGATCTTGGTTGAATTAAACTGAATATGGTGCCCGGTTTCCAGTTTATGCTCGGCAAGTGCAGAACCGGCTATGCGCAGCAACCTAGTACAACGCTCATGTTCAGAAACACGAGTGCCGACAGACCGCTTTGTTTCACCAATATATGCCCTGCCGCATGAACAAGGAATCCTGTACACACCAGCTGATTCTAAAGAAACATGGTCTTTTACGGAAAAAGGGTCAGATAATTTGGAATGGGGTTTGAAGATGGTTTTGATGTTGTTTTTGAGAAGAACCCTACTGATGCGGTCAGTAACACCTTGTATATAGGGTAGGTGGGCTTTAGAGAGGGGGGGAGATGATGTAAGCTGTGTATTAAGTTGTGAGATTTTGGGATTAAGATGTCGATCTATGGTTCGCTGAATATTATGGTTGGAGAAATTATTATTTATAAGAGCCTTGGTAACGTGACTTAATTCCTGGGATATAGAATGCTGGTCAGATATGTTGACAGCTCTTTGGACTAAGGAATTGATAACGCCCTGTTTCTGGGCAGGATGATGATGGGAGAGGGCATTGAGATACCGATCAGTGTGTGTGGGTTTGCGATACACTGAATGTCCTAGTGAACCATCCAGATGACGAGTTACCAAGACGTCGAGGAAGAGAAGGGAACCTTCAGATTCAATCTCCATGGTGAAATTTATGGAATCGTGTTGTGAATTTAAGAAAACGAGGAAGTTGTTCAAGGAATCCCGACCATGGGGCCAAATAACGAAGGTGTCATCCACATATCTGAACCAACATTTTGGTTTTTGGTCACAAGAGTGAAGAATTTGTTGTTCGAATGCCTCCATAAAAATGTCAGCGACAACAGGAGAGAGAGGAGACCCCATAGCTGCACCCGATACTTGTTCATGCGGCAGGGCATATATTGGTGAAACAAAGCGGTCTGTCGGCACTCGTGTTTCTGAACATGAGCGTTGTACTAGGTTGCTGCGCATAGCCGGTTCTGCACTTGCCGAGCATAGACTGGAAACCGGGCACCATATTCAGTTTAATTCAACCAAGATCCTATCCCGCACTAACCACTTCTATGGTCGCAAAATCCGTGAAACTATAGAGATCTTTAAGCACCCCAATAATCTTAACCGCGATGATGGCTACCCCCTACATAACGCTTGGCAATCCTGCATCTCTAATCGACCCAACCGTAACCGTAACGCTCCATTGACCCATGACCCATTATCCATATATAAACACGTCCCCCATCGACTTACACCAGTTTCAGTGCAGTAGTTCAGCCCTGAAGATGTCCCATACAAATGGGTACGAAACGTCGGCAGATATACTAGTGACGCGGTTCCAGCCCGGAAACCCAGAAACGGTTGATTAATGTATTTTTGACAGCTGATCGAAAAAGAAGCAACACGTCGTTTTGTTAAAATGGAAAAAGCAGAGTTTCGTGCGGTGATTAAATACTTCGTAATTAAGGGTATGAAAGCTACCGAAATAAAAGATGAGTTACAGGAAACATTAGGTGAATCTGCTCCTTCATCCGCCACAATAAGTAGATGGGTAAATAAATTTAAACGTGGTAGAACAAGCTCTGCTGATGAAGCGCGCTCTGGAGTACCTAAAATCGTGACTTCTAAGAAAATGATTATAACAATCCATAATATTATTACGCAAGATCAACGACTCAAAGCGAGAGAGATAGCAGACATGGTAAACATTTCAACAGAACACGTACACCACACTTTAACGAAAGAATTGGGCCTTTCCAAGCTTTCGGCAAGATGGGTGCCGCGATTGCTTACGACTGATCAAAAGTTCACTCGTTTGTTCATTTCCAATGAGTGTTTGGACCATTATAAGCGGAATCCGGTTGATTTTTGTAGGCGATTTGTTACTTGCGATGAATCTTGGATACACTACAGTACACACGAAACTAAACAACAGTCGAAACAATGGTTAGAACGTGGTTCTGCACCTCCAAAGAAAGCGAAAACCACTTTATCGGCAAATAAGGTGATGGCATCAATTTTTTGGAATTCAAAGGGCATTTTGCTCATTGATTACTTTCAAAAAGGTGCCACAATAAACGCACAATATTATGCAGAACTCCTACAAAAATTAAATGTTGGGATTTGTGCTGAACGGCCAGGAATGGCAAAGAAAAAGATACTGTTACACCAAGACAACGCTCCCTCGCATACCAGCACAGTTGCGATGTCCAAAATCCACGAGTTGCATTTCCAATTAGTATCGCATGCGCCCTATTCGTCGGATCTAGCCCCTTCCGACTTCCACCTTTTTCCAAAATTGAAAACGGCACTAGGTGGAAAGAAAGTTTCGTCTAAGTACGAGCTTATCATCTTCGTAAATGAGTATTTTGCAAGCCTTCCAGAATCGCATTTTAGAGATGACATAAGGGCATTGGAGCACCGTTGGAATAAATGTATTGCTCTTTTATGAGAATATATTGAAAAATAAAAATTATTTTGTATTTAAAAAATTCGTTTTTCTTTTCCATTCTCACTACTTTTCAAACTACCCTCGTATTATGTTTGAGTTCCTTCGGGCAGTGTGTTCACAATAATTTAATATCAAATAAAGCAGTAATAAAATGTGATTTAAACCCCCTGTATATATACAGGCACAATTTCAACAATTTGAATATCGCACTGTAATTCGAAAATATGTGGATTTAAAATTTAAATGCGTATGCTCTATACGTTAAAAAAAGTGATGCCATAAGCGGATACCAGTCACAATACATTTCGGACAAGAATACATAGGCAATAAAAGAAAATATATTGGGAAATAATTTATCTAAAATAGAATTCGGGTCTGTCTAGTGGTGCGTAAATATCGAAACAGTCAGCTTGTAAAAAAAGTAATGCCTATCATTTTGAATAAGTGGAAAATAACTTTCACCAATAGGTGTCATTTGTACTGAATCGATTGTAAAATCAAAATTATAAAACGACTCGGAATTAGATGTTATTATCACCGCTTAACTTATTGTCAGAAACTATTAAATAAAGATCTTTATTGTGTATATATTTACATAAACGGTAGACAATAACTATTTTTGTTTCTAAATAAAGTATAAACTCACTGTTTTAAGTCCTACTAAACGCATTTTGATCAAATAATAGTAATACAATATAAAGGATAAATTAAAGGCGTTCTAATAAGAGATTTCATTTTCAATAGCCCGCCATTTTAACAGCTGTCGCGACTCAACCGCAGATGACAGATGACAAGTAAAAACTGCGCCATTAATAAAAATGGAACGACATACGCTTCAACAACGCATTGAAATTATTAAAATTCTCTACAAAAATGGTGAACATTTCGCGGTCACAGTTCGCAAAACCAAAGCATTTCTAGGTCGTCGTGAAGCACCTTCTCGGCCAGCAATTGTGAAACTGGTGGAAAAATTTGAGCTGTTAGGGCAAGTTAGTGATGTACAGAATCGAACTCGTACACGTCACTCAAGAACAACTGAGAATATTGCTGTTGTAGCCCTTAGTGTTGAGGAAAACCCAGGTTTGTCCATTTCTCATCGATCTTTGGAATTGGGCATTCCACAAACGACATTACACCGCATTTTGCATAAAGACTTAAGTCTTAAGGCTTTTAAAGTTCAGTTAACACAAGAACTCACGCCTATAAACTATCAACAACATCGTGTTTTTGCTGATTGGGTCCTAGAAATGCATCAGACTGATGCGGAATTTCATCGAGAAATCGTCTTGAGTGATGAAACCCATCTTCACCTCGGAGGCTACGTTAATAAGCAGAATTGTCACATTTGGAGCACAAAAAACCCAAAAATTATTGTCGAAAAGTCTATCCATCCTCAACGTGTGACTGTTTGGTGCGGTTTTGGGTCTGACGGGGTCATTGGACCTTACTTTTCCAAAAATGAGGCTGGAGCAACTGTTACGGTGAATGGATTGCGCTATCGAACGATAATTAATGATTTTGTATGGCCGAAATTGGAAGATATTGATGTGGACGACGTTTATTTTCAACAAGACGGCGCTACGTGCCACACAAGTAACGATACCATCGCTCTTTTGCGTGAAAAGTTTCCCGACCGTGTGATTTCTCGAAGTGGCGATCACAATTGGTCACCGAGATCTGTGATTTAACACCTTTAGACTTTTTTCTTTGGGGCTACGTACGTCTATGTCAATGGCCCACAATCGATTCAAGACCTCAAATGAAATCAAAATGAAACCTCTTATTGGAAGATCCGTTATATGAACAGATGCAATAGAAGGACTACAATAAAACAGAAACATGCAAAGATCTTGACGTACCACAAAATCCTTTCGAATCCGTTCAATAAAGGAAATAGATTAGAATGGGAATTATACGAGCTACATTTTAAAATTAACAAAAAATGTAAGTAATGTTGAATTTAAAGAATAGTGTAATTGTTATAGGAGAATCGGTGAAATCACTAACTATAAATTAGATAAAAAAGTTAAAGGCCTAAATAAGAAATTCAATGATTTTTGTCTGCCATTAGAAAGTAGTTTCGATATAAATCTTATAAAAGAAGCACTAGTCATCAATATTTCATCTGAGGCTTTTAATCCTGAAGAAATAGACTTGTTAAACAAAGGTTTAAAGTATTGTTTATCTAACAGTGAGACTTTTGGAATGGACGCAATAAAAAAGAAATTATTGATTTAAAAATGCTCATGTGTACATTTGTTAAAAGTATACTTTTAACAAATTAAGTAATCATAATATTTTTATATATATAAAAAAATTTTTTTAACAATTGGAAATATATAATTTTAAAAGGTATTGAAGGTTGAAAAAAATAAATAACTTGAAAAAGATGGACCCCTTCCCCTGAAACGTTGTTAATATAAATTAAATGTTTGCTTAACCCAACTGTCGAAATTTCCAATAAAAAAGAGTAAAGTTTCTAATATAAAATTTACAACAGAGACAGAAATTAATATTTTCAACTTTCTAAATTTAGTAATATCTGAAAATAATAACCGTTTAGAATTATTACAGATCTACTAACACAGACACTACTATTCGTAATTGTTCTTCACACCCATTTACTCAAAAAATAGCAGCGTGTGTTAGTATGTACGAGTACATGTGACTCTTAACTACTCCCTTCACCACTTGCAATTTTCAGAAAGAATAATTATATATCATAAAACAAATTACGCTTAATAACGGTTGGAGTGGTTTAATTGATAGCTTGCTAAGTATACAACATAAGAAAGCCCTACGGATGATATATCTGTCTATAAGTCTATAAGCTTTCTTGTGGTGATTGCTCTAAGATATATGTATATCGGACAAACTATAAGATTTGTGGAAACAAGGATATTAGAACACAAAAGAAGTTTTAATCATAACAAAAATGATTTCAACTATACAGTACGTTTAAATACTTGTAATCATTCTTTTAATATAGATTTCACCATTCTTCATTCGGAAAATGAAGGCATAATGTCATCATTACTTGAAACTATAGAAATACAATAAACAAACGAAATGTAAAAATTTACTAAACGATCGAATAGATTTGAATAATTTCCAACTTTTAAACTTGTTTTGTTGTAATTGTATATCACATCCACCTTTAAATTAATGTAATTGACAAGGATATATTCCATCTTTATTAGGTTTACCTTTTGGTCTTATCCATTCCTAGCCATTATACCTGCTTGAGTACAGAAAAAAGGCAATATTTAAATATGCATAAATTTTACGAGAAGTGAAATTGGGCAACGTTTCTTTTGATTTTGCATTCAACATAATGTGCTTATTGGGTATACATTTTTTTAGATTTTTGCCTACAAAAAAATGGAATTTCCTACCACAAAAACGTCAAATTTTTACGGCAGACATTTCAATACCTTGAACTGTGCCCTGAATTATGTTGAAGCTGAGGAAGATCACCACGAATTTAAAATTGCTATTATACCACCAAGCCCAGATTATAACGCAGATGAAGAAGAAGGTATCGCCGAAAATATTGAAGTTAACCATATAGCATACGATGTGCCAGGTGAAATAGAGGTATTTTGTGGCAGCGATAGCGAAGACGATATTCCCCTTGAACAATTAAAAAAATAAAAAAAATACAATTTCGAGGAAAGAAATGGTGGTGGCCGCTTTTTACCACAATGTTGAGTTCCGTTGTGGTCAATACGTGGAAATTATATAAAACTGCAATTGTTTGTTACTAACTTCGAAATTATACGCAGGCACTGCCAACTTCAAGACGCTGATTGGCACTTGGTGTAGATACTACTGCTGGAAACCATTTCCCCAAGAGAATAAAGAACTCTTTACAATGCCGCGAATACCATAGTAGAATTAGGTGGATGTGTGAACAATGTGACGTACTTTGTCTAGAAAGGGAATGTTTTAAAATACATCGCACTAAAGAAGAAGCATGCTAATCAAGCCATTGTACCCGTTTGGGTACAGCTCCAAAACTACAGTTCCTGAATTTTTTTTATAATTTTTTACTTATTTATGTTCCTTTTGTATATTTTAACTAAATTAAATAAATGACAAATAAACACAGTTTTTGTATTTAATAAAATTTGGTTTAATTTGTTTGTTTTCTTATTGATGATGGATTCATAAATTTTTGCAAAAACCGATAGAAGCTTTTAAAATAGCTACCAAGCCACAAATAGCAACCAAATAGCTACCAACATCATTACAATCATCCATTTTAAATAGTACCTACCTTCCACTTTGATGGAAAAATACCCTTTTCGAAAGAACAATTAATCAGATACGATAATATTGAGTCAATAAAAATGTAAAGAAAGTTTTGAAATAAGACGTGATATGAAATCAAAACCAACAGAGAATGTAAAGTTTATTTTACTATCATCCTGAATATCATACTCTGTTGTAGGAGCAATAATTGAAGAAGCGCAACTGCATTTCAGATATTTGTTTATTTCATTATACTAAATTGAACGACTGCGGAAATGATTATTTATTTATTATAAAAATAATTTCTTCTTTCTATCTTGTATTGGTAAACAAAAAATATATTTTATGTAATATCAAGCATGAGGTCTGTTTATTTCAAAATCTAGTCTACCCTTTTTGCAAATTTTGAAGCACTTATCATAAAAGTGTCGAAATGGAAAGTCCAACTTTAGCAAAATTATTTAAATTCAAAATGAAAACAATTTAAAGCAAATTAAAAAAAAGAATTTATAGAACTGTACCTTCTTGTTTGTAAGATTTTCCACCATTATATTTCTCTTCATCCTCAACATTTTTCTTTTTGACTTCTTCATTAACATACTGAGCGCTGTCACTACTTTTATGTTTTACTTCCTCTTCGTCTTTCTTAAATTTTTGTTCACCCTCCACGAATTCTTCCTTTTTCTTTCCATTTTCTTCTTTGAATTCATTTTTGGAGCTTTTCTTTTCTTCCTTATCCGTAAAAGACTTTTCGACTGAAGTTTCGCCACCATGTTTAAAACTAGGTGAATAAGAATGATAGTCTTCACTCCTTCCAATACTACTTATATACTCCGGTAGATGAGAAGGAGATGGAAGTGGATTTGAAAGGTCTTTACCATGGGCATACGCTGGTGAATACACCATATTTGGATATTTCTCCATTAAATGACCGTAAGGTTGCGAATGGATTGGATTTAAGTGATCGTTTATTTTTAACTTTCTTGGATGTTGCTCCTCTTCAAGAACATTTTCTTGTCCTATTCTGTGGCTTACATAAGGATCGTCAATGTAATAAATTGGCCTGTGTCTTCTATAGTACAAAGGAGGTAATGATTGTTCCACTATATAACCTTCTTCTTGAGGTTTTCTGTACCCCATTAATGGACGATGGATAAATCGCGGTCGTTTAATTTGCGAAATCTCTTGATTAAACAGCGGTCTAAATGCATTTCTACCAATCTCTTCACTAGCATGTAATTTAGGTCGAATAAAACTAGGGTGATATTGCTTCGTTTCCCTCAAGCCCTGTACATCTTCAAATGTGACTGGGTGTAATGATGATGGTTTAGCAATATGGGGATTGTATGAAAATCTATGTCCAGTACTATCTTGTCTAATATCTTCTTCACCTTCGTACACCCTGTATTTTCTACTCCGAGCCAACGGAAAATTTCCAAAGGGTTCTTCCCTGTATAATATTCTTGTGAATCGTTCACTGTTGGCGGCATTTACGGATATAAATAATAACACTATAGCGAACAAATTCATTCTACTCAACGGTGGATTGCATTTAAAACTGAATCCTTTCCTTCAACGAGGCAATATTTATAAGATTTCGGATGCTGTAATAGATTCTTTGATCGGGCGTAGGTGTCCTTACCATTGACAGACGAGAGTATGCATTTCCCGTGGCTACCTCACTGCCGAGGAAATACGCTTTATTAAACGGTAAATTGGCGTGACCGATTCGAGGCGGACGGTGTGTGAATTGTTGAGGATATCGGAAATTAATAAAAGAGGTGTTTGTTACGAAATCGGTTCGTGTCGTTTGATCTGGTGAGAGGTACGTTTTCACACAGATAAAACCGACTGATGACGTTTCTTTACAAGAATTTGTTTTATTAAAATTTGTTACGAAATGTTTTTTAGCAAAATTAATGATTATTTTATAAGTATGATTGTCTGAAATAAGATAGTACGTTTTATAAGGACTGCATTTCCGGTTAAACAGGAAATCGTTTGTTTTAAATTTAAGAATGTGTGTTTTATTGTATAATTGAATTAAGAAGTTATTCCTGAAAAACTTTCTGAAATAAGTTTAAATTTAACAATTTCAGAGATACAGTAGGTTCTCTGTATAACGGACAGTAGCGGTGTATATAAAAGTGTCCATTGTTCAGAGATGTCTATTGGAGGGACAAAAAAAGAATTCTCCAATCATATTCGCACACAAAAGAATAGTTAATCTTTCCTTAGCAGCTTTACCATCCGAACATTTTTCACCGTTTAATGCAAAAGTTCTGTTTGGCAAAACCCGGAAAAAAAGTCAAGTCCCATCTGCATTAAAAATGTCTTTCGGTGAGTATTCCTTTGTGATAGTTATCAACTGCTTCTTCCAGACAGATATTTCATCCATATTTACTGCGGTAGCTTCACTACAAGTTTTTCGAAGCGATATCTTGTGTTGCTGAAAAAACTTGTCAAACCACCCACTTGAAGCTTCGAATTCATAATTTAGCTCTTGTGCAACTTCGAGAACTTTTTCCCTTATTATTTTACCGGAGAAATATTCTTAGCGCGCACTTTGTAAAACCAGTCAAACATTATTTGATCCAGTACAGCTCCTTCTATTTTCACAAATTTCTTCTTTTGCTACGAATTTCCATTTTCAGCAAATCGTCATCTTTGTTTTTCAAAATATAGCCCACTTGACTTTTACCGATACAGAATCTTTCCACAAGCAGTCTCACACTAAGTTTATTCTTCTCTACACACTGAATAACATCAACTTTTTCTTCTAAACTGAGAAGTTTTTTCTTTTTCGTAGCCATATTACTTGTACGGACACTAAAACACTAGATATCTAACTTGTTGGAGCACAAAATATCAACTGAATGCTATAAAAAGCTATAGGCGTTTTATGTAACACCATCATTACAGTTGTACTTATAGTCTGCGTTAATTATATGTTGTTCATGTCCATTGTTAAGAATTCGGTCATAATTATTATACATTTGTATGTACTACTCTGGGCAAAAAATTGTAAGCCTTTGTTCATAATTTTTAAATTCTTAATATATTCTTCCAAATCTATTTCGTCCCCCTCAAAGTAATCCCCCCTGGCCCCAATACACTTGTGCCAACGCTTCTTCCAATTCTCGAAACAGTTGTTAAAGTCAATTTCAGGAATAGCCTTCAATGCGCGTAGCGATTCACGTATAATGTCTTCAATTGACTCAAAACGGTTTCCCCGGAGCGGTCGTTTGAGTTTGCTGAATAGCCAGAAGTCACACGGAGCTAAATCAGGCGAATACGGTGGTTGCGGCACGATATTGGTTGAAAATTTGGCGGAAAACTCACGAAGAATTAATGCAGTATGCGACGGTGCATCGTGGTGCAAAAACCAAGAGTTGTGGCCCATAATTCTGGCCTCCTTTTACGAATAGCATTGCGCAAACGACGCATAACACTCAAATAGTTTTCTGTGTTGACAGTTTGGCCGGTCGGAAGGAATTCGGAGTGCACCACACCTCGATAATCGAAGAAAACTGTCAACATAACCTTGATTTTTGACTTGCTTTGACGTGGTTTTTTGGGCTTCGGCTCACCTTTGATACGATATTCGGCCGATTGATCGTCTGTTTCCGGGTCATAAGCGTAGATCCAAGTCTCATCTCCAGTTATGATGCCTTTCATTTTGTTTTAATAGTCGGAAAGCATTGTTTCACAGACGTCAACGCGACGCTGTTTTTCGAAAAAATTGAGTGATTTTGGAACAAATCGTGCTTTCACTTTTCTTAAGCCCAAATGATCTTCCAAAATGGTTTGTACTGATCCTTCCGATATTCCAACGATGCCAGTAAGGTCTCTGATTGTTAATCGTCGATTCTCAAGCACCAATTCCTTGATTCTATTGACATGTTGATCATCAGTTGATGTTGATGGCCGTCCTGGACGTGGTTCATCATCAACGCGTTGTCGACCCTCTTTGAATAATTTGTACCAATCAAAAACACTTGCTCGCGACAAACAATTATCACCGAAGGCCTTTTGCAACATTCTGAACGTTTCGGCACCAGAAATTTGATTCCGTACACAAAATTTAATGGAACTTCTTTGTTGAATAATTTCACTCATTGTAAAAATCGCCGAATGCACTTTTTGTACTTCAGAAAGACAAGCGTATACTAAACACTAATGATTATTTTGATATGACATTTGGCCAAGATGTCACTGACAGTCATGCCAACCTAGAAAAAAAATATTTCGATGAATGTGTTTTCGCGCCAAATTTAAATTAAAAAGTCTTTCTATTTTTCGCCCACCGTAGTATGTATGTAATTACATATAATAAACCGAAAGACCATCATTACAGCACTATTATATTAAAATATGTAATTATGTTTAGAAATTACAGGAATTTCAATAAATTTAAAATGTGCCTAGTTTGATCCCTCTATAGGCAATCGATACAATACTTATTATATGTATTAAAATTGAATTGCAATAGAGTGCTAATGTCCATTGTAAAGAAATAAATTTTCGATTAAGATAATGCCATGACTATCCCAAAAAACAGTCATCACTTGCCCAGCTGAAAAAACAGTTTTCGCTTGTTTTGGAGCCGGTCCACTATTTGTATTTTTGTTTCGGGCTTATAATGGTGTATCCAAGTTTCATCTACAGTAATTAATCGGCGCCAAAACTGCTATTTATTGCGCCTAAGCTGCGCCAACACAGCGTTGGAAATGTTCATTCGAACACGTTTTTCGTGTAACGTTAGCAAACGCGCGGTCAGCTTTCTCATGCCTAAATCTTGATTTAACATGTGACAAACACGTTCTTTGGACATATTTATAGCCTTTGCTATCTCTCGCACTATAATTCGACGGCCGTCTAGCACTAATTAATGACCTTTAGCGATGCTGTCGTCAGTATTTGTAGCTTTTGAACGTCCCGAACGTTCATCGTCTCCCAAACTCTTATGGCCACGTTCGAATTCTGCTGCTCAAAATTTCACTGTGGTAAATGACGGTGTAGAGTCCCCGTACACAGAGTCCTACTAATCTTTGATTTGCGTAGGCGTATTGCCATTCAAAAACAAATATTTAGTGACAGCTCGATACTCGATTTTTTCCATTTTCACAAAAACACACATCGACTCACTCAAACGACTGTCAAATAACAACAGCGCGTCCAAAATGGCTGAAACTTTGGTGAGTACCTGACAATAGATACACAACTACATTCCCTAGCTTTTATTGATGAGTACTGCCATCTGGATGTTGAGGTTGGAAAGTTTTCAGACCACCCTCTTATTTGATCTTTCTGAAATGGTAGTAGTGGTCGAAAAAATCGTTTCTACCGAAATGTGCGTACAGATATACACAACTACATTCCCTAGCTTTTATTGATGAGTGCTGCCATCTTCACGTTGAGGTCGGAAGCTTTTCAGACCACCCTCGTATTATTACAAACCAATTTATATCAAAAAATGTTTGTAAAATTTAAACGAAGTAGGTTTTTTCGATAATAAATCCATTAATTTTGATTATTCGAATAATTCTAGGATGTAAAATTCTTCGAATACTATCCGGTAATTGAAAAAATATCATTGAGAATTATGAAGACTTTTATAATTTCTGAGAACAACGACCTCAACAATCAACTACTTTTCAACAAGAAAAACTTTTCGGATATCTCTTTTAAGAGGTAAATTTTTACTTATTTATATTTGGAATATATTGCACATGTGATATCAAAATACGGAAGCTAAATCACGTTGTGCAATTCATGACACATATATCAGACGTTTTTCGAACTATTACATGTCACATGTATGCAGGAAGTTTCGATTTTAGACATCCTAACGCGCTCTGAATTTTTAGTAAAACGCCCATGAAATATGAAATCATTTGACATAAATAAAATTTATAGTTTCAGCTGATATAGATTCAATATTTATTTTGAAACATAAATAGCCTTTTTGTGATGAAAAATTATTAACGTTGGCATATCTTAAAACTTAAATTTGTGAAGAACTTTACTATAACTCCACTAGGCAATCTTGTAATAAATTTGTAGATTCATTAAGGAACATAATCCCAAGTTCCTTCTGCACTGTATTGATAATCTTATTTCACTAAATGTACGTGTTTCTACTAATTTAATATATGACAGACTTTAAGTGGTAAAATAAATTGTGGGAAGCATAATATAATAGGATCATAAACGAAAACGAGACTAGAGGGGGAAATTGACGGTGCTATGATACGGGAAAGTTATAAAATTATAATAAACAGGAAACTTGGCTTTATGAGTCTCAATATAAGATTTAGTTAAACGCGTAAGAAAATCTAACAAGCCTGCTTGTTGGATTGATATAATTCCAGCTTTAGGAGGATTATAAGTTTCCTTTGGAATTTTCAGTTCGGTTAACAATATCTGTATAAATTCATAAATACACTTGTTAAAATTTTCATTAATTTTATTTTCGTTACTTTAGATGATATTGTATCACCACACACTAGTTTCTTCAGATGCTTAAGCTAGTTTCTAAAGTACAGTGTAAAGTTCTAAAGAAATGATATTTTATAAGTTCATAAAAAACATATCTCGTGAGATCTCTCTGTAATAACAAACCCCATGTCGAATCGTTATTCCTATATGTAAAATGTCACTCGCAACTAATTTATTAAATCATAAAATAAAAACTGAACTGGATTCTACTCTGGGTGAGTCTGCTCCTTGGTTTCGAACAGTGATATATTGGGTAGCAGAGTTTAAACGAGGCCGTACGAGCTGCCAAGACAAGCATTGCAGTGGTCGTCCAAATGAGGTGACGACTCCAGAAATGGTGAAGAAAATCCACAAAGCGGTACTGGATGATCATCGACTGAAAGTGTGCGAGCTAACAAACATAGTAGACATTTCAAAAATTGCTGTACATCGCATATTATCTGAAAATTTGAACATGAGAAAACTGTGTGTAAGATGGGTGCCGCATTTGCTTGCACCCGAGCAAAAACAGTGTCGTGAAAATATTTCAATTCATTAATTTTATTTTCGTTGCTGTAGATGGCATTGTATCACCACACACTGGATTTTTCACATGCTTAAGCTAGTTTCTAAAGTACTATGTAATATTCTAAAGGAATGATATTGAGTTCTCTCTATGGTGACAAATCCCATGTCAATTCTTTATTCTTATATATAAAATGTCACTTGCATCTAATTTATTAAATTATAAATTCAAACTTAAAACATAAAAAACAGGTACTGCCTATTGTGAGTACTTTGTACTTGTCAGTTTAATGATTTTTTGACAAATTTAAACAACGTTACTAATACGTATAGAATAAATGAAATAGCTCCTAATTCAAAAACCTCATTTTATTTTCCTGTCAGTAATTCTGAAGTAATTAACTGTAAGTTCTTCAAAAATAAATACTCATGTGATCTTCATAAAGCACCTGTTTATATCATAAAATTTTGTATTCAATATATAATCAGAGTTGGGATGTCTTCCCACAGGGCAGGTGCGTACTGAGTACGCAGCGCCCTCATCAGTGTAATGTAATAAAACAGATGAAGTGTAAGTTAGTATCGAACGGATCTTTATATAAGGCGAACGTATAATTATTAAGTGTGACGGACGTGCGTAAAGGAAAAACGACACCATTGGTTGACGCAATGTGAAAATTTATTGATTAATTTTCCCAATTTATATTATACCTAGGCTTTACCTAGGTTTAATGTTAGATTGGGTTTTATAAGGTAATTTCGATATACTTTTAGTTTAGGTAGGTAATTTCCGGATTCCCATAAATCAATTTCTTAGCCCTAGAACTGAATATCCAATTAACTAAATCGCCTAGCCCCGCTTAAGATATATTGTAAAGTTGGATGCGTTGGGACAAACGCGACTGTAAAAATCATGTAAAGAGTGTACAAAACCAAAATAAGAAAAATAACCTGCTTCCAAAAACGCAATTTATGTTTGATTTACTGTTTATGATAACTGCTTGTGATTTGAGACTTCATCTACTCGATAAGCAATTGTTTCATAACTTCTGGAATAAATCCAATTCTTGAAAGCTACTGTCCTGGAGAGCGTTACACAGCCATATGCTAGCTATGCGCAGCAACATTGAAAACAGGGTCAAAGCTGTAGTAAAAGTTAACCAGCTGTGGCTATGTGTCGACGAAACAACAAATCAAAATAAATATTCTATTTTGAATAATACAAGCGTGTTCTAGATCTTGTTAAAGTGACATTTCCTATTGCATTAGCTTTCAAAAGATTAGAAAAGTGTAACTGCCGAAACAGTTATGAAGGCAATGGTGGATACGCTGAAAGAACTTTAACTTTCAACTGAACAACTGTTGGTATTTGTGAGTAATGGTGCAGCAACAATGCGATGTGTAAACCGTTCCATTAATGACAAATGTGAGAGACTTTTACATGTTACATGTAAAGTTCACACTGTACACCTTTTAGCATTGTTGAATACTTGACAATGTTACCCAGAGGTAGATGCATTAATTTCAAATATCAAAAAAAGTGTTTTTGAAATCTTCTAAATGTATTCGAGAATTGCACAGATGGTGCCCCGGTATTCCTGAGCCACCAGAACCAATTCTCACACGTTAGAGAACATGGCTGACAGCAGTTTTCTATTATTGCGATAATTACCAACAAAAAAAGTGTGTGATTCTACTATTCAAACCTGACGAAGCTGCAGCAATTAAGGAAAGTAAGAACAGACTTGGAAAAACTTCCGATGAATCATCGACTAATTCTACAACAGATTCTAATCAACGTAAAATATACTCAATGACATATATAGCCCCCCAAACCATTACTCCAACAGTCCTGTGCACATGCCTCTCAACAGCAAATCCAATATCGCGTCGCTCTCCACGACGGTGTCTTACCCTCTGACGGCCATCATGCATGCCTAGGCAGAATCGCGATTCGTCGCTGAATACGACATTATGCCATTCTGCTTCCCAATGCTGCCGTTCTCTGCACCAGTCCAAACGTTGACGACGATGTGATATTGGATTTGCTGTTGAGAGGCATGTGCACAGGACTGTTGGAGTAATGGTTTGGGGGGCTATTGCATATGGAAGCCGATCACCTCTTCTGTTTATTCGGGGCAGTATGACAGCTGCGCGTTATGTTGATGACGTCCTACAAACCACTTTATTGCCTTATCTAGATGGCCGTCCACACGTCCTTTTTCAGCAAGACAACGCGCGTCCACATATTGCTCGTCATACTATGGACTTTCTACGAGAAGCTGGCGTTAATGTTTTGCCGTGGCCACCCCGTTCACCGGATTTAAATCCCATCGAACATGTGTGGGACATAATGGGGAGAAGACTGACCAATTTGAACCATCCTCCACAAACTCTGGCACAGTTAATCCACCAAGTTCATGTTGCTTGGAACGAGGTGCCACAAGCAGACATCGACCATCTTATTTTGTCGATGCCTAGACGTATACAGGAGTGTCTACAGCTACGGGGTCGCTAAACACATTATTGATTTTTTTTCAAATTAATGTTAATAAAATTTCTTGGAAATCTGATCGTTTCATTCTTGACTTAAGCTTATCACATTACCAAAAAATCACGTCCAGGAAACTATTCCTTCTAGGTATAACACTTCTAATGTCATATGTTATATATTTTTTAGTTTTTGTTTGATATTTTCTTACTAAAATCGATATTTTTCCTGTTAATCAAGTAAAATGAAGTCCTTATCTAAAAACCGATCATTTGACCGGTTGCGGTATAATTAAATATAATTTAAATCTCGGTACGTTAAGTGTTAAAAACTATTATCGCGTTCGAATAAATGAAATATACAAACGTTTCATTCACCAAGTGAAAGTATAAAAACCTCTACTTCTGTCATAACATCCGTCTTATTCTAATATTTTTTTCGCATCGCTATGACATTTAGATGTAATTACGTAAACTCTGCGTACTGTCGATATCAGTTTATGATACCAGTTGTTAATATAATTAAAGATCCGAAGCAATTAAAGAGGAAGTACGCTGTTCAACAATCAAGACAAGCGTAGTACTGGGCTTTTATGAATGAGCGAGGCCTGAATTCGTCGAAGTCCATTCGTTCTGCAAATCGGAGTTTAAATTAATTACAGTTAATTTGTAATTATACAGTTTGAATAAGGTGTCGATCTTGGTATGATTGATCTTTCTTCATTTATTTGAAAAGTTCTCATCGAGCCACGAAATTTGAAAATAAAATTATGTACTTGAACAGAAATTTAATCACTTAATTATAGAAATAAATATTATAATTGTAATTAAAATAGATTAATTTCAAGAAGAATGAAAGAGGATGGAGAAAAATGATGAAATGATGCTTTTTACGAGGGTAGCCGTTTATATTTCGGGAGTAGCAAACAAAAAAAAATTTTTTATTATCGAAAATAGTTTTATTGCTTTTCAAAATATTCTCCTTGAAAATCAATACACTTTTGCATTTGTTTAAACCAACTCGAAAAGCATTATTGGCATTGTGAAGGCGGCATCTCCAAAATATGAGTTTTGGATGCCTCAACCGCCCCTTTCTGCGTAGAAAACCGTTGACTACGAAGTTTATTCTTCACGTGTGGGAACGAAAAGAAATCACAGGGTGCTAAATTATGTCTGTATGGCGGACGGCTCATCAATTCAATGTTTTGCCCGGTCAAATATTCAATTGTTTGAAACGACCTGTGGGAGCTCGCATTGTCATGATGGAAAATGATCTGTTGTTTTCGTTTTGTTTTCCTTATTTCTTCAAAAACTTTTGGCAAACAAATAGTTGCGTACCATTCGACATTGACCGTTCTGCGACTCTCTAAAGGCACGGTTGCAACCGTAACCGGTTTTTCCGAAAAAATAGGCGAACATTTGTGTGCTTCGAGCGCGAACAGCTTTTGTTGGTTTTGGCTCATCTTGGAATACCCACACAGTCGACTACTGTTTACTATCGGGCTCATACGTATAGATCCAAGATTCATCAACTGTGATGACTTTATAAATATTCTTTGAAGCACCGCCGTTATATTTTTTGTGAATTGCTTGGCACCAATCGACGCGAGTCCTTTTTTGAGCGATTGTCAAACTCTGTGGTACCAAACGTGAACATAGCTTCTTAACGGCTAAATGTTCATGCAGGATCTTATGCACGCTGTTGTTACTAATACCTAGAGATGCCTGGATCTCACGGTATGTTACATGTCGGTCTTGCATTATCAATTCAGACACTGGATTAATGTTTTCCGACACAACAACATTTGTGGGACGACCTTCACGAAATTCATCGTCCAAAGAACGCCGTAAAAGTTTGAATTCACTGTGCCAAGTATATACTGTAGTTTTCGATGGTGCTTCATCACCATATAAAGAATTCAGCTCGTCGATGCATTCTTGTTGAGATAACCACGCCAAAAGTTATGAAAAATGATTACACGAAAATGTTCGTGAGTTAATTCCATTTTTTCGCTGGCATAAAATTTTCAAGTTGCTTTCAACAATGGAAATAGCGACCGAATAATAAAAGTGTCAAGGTAAATATATTGTCAAAAACGGCAAACTTCACGATGCAATCATCAGGTCGGGGGCAACACTAACAGTGTTGCCAGTTCCAGAAATATAAACAGCTATCCTCGTAATCATTTTTACATATCGGAATTGTAGGATAAACACACAGAGATTCGTTCGTTAATAACATGAGTTTACCTGACGAGAGGTGAGTTTCTCGAAACGCGTAGTAAACAGGGTCTTATTAACATTTAAATGATTCTTTTAACCTTCACTTAATGGTAAATTTGCCCAGTTTTTAAAGTGTTTGTCTGTTTAAATAATGGTAATTTGTTACCTGTTTTAGCAAGATGATACATCCTTTTTTCGTTTGTATATTCGTATGTTTGAACGAAGTACGTACAATTATACCCTTTTACGATGCCAAATAGAAAAATTCTAATTTCAACCGTTTTATATATCGTATGCAGAAATTTTTGAAACAACTTTTCTGTTCTACCCTTGGGACTCAAACTCACGATTACATTTTCTCCGAGAAGAATGCCTCATGACTATTAGATCGCGGAGGCAGTTAATTCAAGTCCTTCTAATGTGCCATAAATTGCCTTATGGAAGCAGATATTAAATGAAAAAACCCACGCTAGGTTATTAATTGCATATGATTATGTGCTTCTACGATACCAAATTGAAAAATTCTAATTTCTGCATCTGTATTGCTTTTCCGTTTAGTTTAAATTGACTTACTCTGTTTTCGCAAAAAGTAAAAAAAAAAGTGTTCAGAATCCATTATTTTTAAATCACCTTTTCCCAAAATCCACTTTTTTATTAGAACATTTTTATTGCGAGAGCTTGTGTTGGCATGTTTTCACGTCTTCGCTCCTCAAACTCAAATCGTGAAATGAAATGATTTAAAAGAGTACTTTGTAAATATACGATGGTGGTCTGAAAACTTTCCGACCTAACAAGGATACAAGACATTTTTTCTTAAAATTTTTATTTTTCTATATAGTCTCCTTGTAACTCTACACACTTCTCCTAGCAATGCTCCCATCTCTTTAACCCGTCCAAATAGTACTCGGCGTTTTTCGATGCAAAATAATTGTTCACGAAGGTTATCGCCTCCTCATTTGATGAAAATCTCTGTTTTCCGAGCGCAATTTTTAGGTGAGGGAACAAAATTAAGTCGCTTGGGGCTAGATCTGATGAGTAAGGCGAATCTTCAAGCAGCTCAAACCGTAATTCGTGGACTTTCGCCATGGCAACCGCTGAGGTGTGAGACAGGGCGTTGTCTTGGTGAAACAGGATTTTCTTCTTCTGCAAATGTGACCGTTTTTCAACAATTTCTGCTTTCAGCTTGTCAAGTAATGATGCGTAGTATGCTCCTGTAATAGTTCCTCCTTTTTAAAGATAATCTATTGATAAGATAATTACATGACTGTCCCAAAGAACAGTCGACATCACTTTCCCAGCCGAAAAAGTTTTTGCTTTTTTTGGAGCCGATTTCCCCTTTGCAGTCCACTGTTTTGACTGTATTTTTTTCGGGCGTATAATGGTGTATCTAAGTTTCATCTACAGTAATTAATCGGCACCAAAATTCGGATGTAAACCGCGCCAACAGAGCGTTGGAAATGTTCATTCGAACACGTTTTTCGTCTAACGTTAGCAAACACGCGGGCAGCTTTCTCATACCTAAATCTTGATTTAACATGTGACAAACACGTTCGCTGGACATATTCATAGCCTTTGCTATCTCTCTCACTTTAATTCGACGGTCGTCTAGCACCAATTGGTGAACTCTAGCGATGTTATCGTCAGTAGTTGCAGTTTTTGTACGTCTCGAACGTTCATCATCTCTTACGGTCACGTCTAAATTCAGCTGCCCAAAATTTCACTCTGGTAAATAATGGTGCAAAGTTCCCGTACACAAAGTCCAACTCATCTTTGATTTGCGTAGGCTTATTGCCTTTCAAAAACAATAACAACTCGATATTCGATACTCACTTCGACTCAGTCAAACGACTGTTAAATAACAACTGCGCCTCCAAAATGTTTGAAACTTTGGTAAGTACCTGACAATAGATACATAACTACATTCCCTAGCTTTTATTGATCTGGATGTTGAGGTCGGAAACTTTTCAGACCACCCTCGTATTTGATCATTTTGATATGGGAGTGGTGGTCGAAAAAATCGTTTCTACGGGAATGTGCGTATCGCTGAAGATTGAGCCGCTATTTTCCTTTATCTTGATTCTTTACGGTAAGATGTTCGAAAGATTATAAATTCACAAATAACCTGTTACTTAGAATAAGGTTGATATATAACCCCTTTCCACATTAACTTCTGTAAATTCTGTATACACATTTCGACAACCAAGTTGTCATCATGAGCAGATAATTTCAAAGTGTCGCACCTGGTAAAACACGGCGAAAAACAACCGCATGAAAATCAAACTCCGTACGCGATCCACACCGTTCAAAACCAAGATGTACACTAAGTGTGTTAATTATGTACATAGATGAATGTTAAAGACTTAACAATATTAAAATTAAAATATATTATTTTATTTAGAACATATTTTATGTACATATATTAGTATTATGTGTTGACTATTATTGTTTTATGTATATTATGATGTACTTGATATAATAATTATATTTATTTTTCTTATTATACGAAATTAATGCACACATACTAGCAGGCATCAACTTTTGTCGTCGTGTACACATTGTACGTCAAGGGAAAGAATTCGCGTTCTCGGGCTAGCTGCGTCACTGTCGCTGCCGGGTAGTTTTATGATGTTTCCCCAATAAGTGCATGATTGATAGTGTCAAACATTTAATAATAATAATAAAAATTTACAGGACATAATGCACTTAAAAATAAAATTAAAATTAAAAACAAAAATTGGAGCAGTTAATGTAATACAAAGAAAAATAAGAATCCAATTAACAAAAAGTATACACACTTATAACAATGTAATCCAAGTCATTTAAAAAAACTGAACGAACAATAATAGATGCAAATTAATGAAAGGGATCCTCGTATAATACATTGACATTTCTGGACATATGTATAGTCAGAGACTAAGGTTTAAATACACCTCAAAAATTGTATGTTTAAAGAAAAGTAAACGTTTCAGAAAAACTTATAATATGCAGCTTTATTTGTCTTCATAAATAACAAAAAAACGATAACAAAATATTCTTTGTACATTGCAAACATAACGGTAAATCCCACAATAACAACAAAATACAGCGGACAAAAGTTTAAATACATCTTGCAAAACAAAAAACTCCCTTTCATTTCTCAAAAACAAAGTACAGTTATATTTTATGAATGTACATATGTTTCGATCAAATTGTTTTTTTAAAAGCCACAACTTGTTATTAGTAGCGGTCTTATTGTCAGCATTGGAAGTTCTATTGAAAATTATGGGCAAAGGTAAAGAAATTGAGTCCAGCGTTAAACATTTAATAATAAAACATTTTAAGGAAGGAAAATCCTATCGAGAAATAGGAAAATTATTAAATGTACCATTTTCTGTTATTCAAAATATAATTAGAAAATATAAGCAAACTGACTCAGTAGAAAATATGACAATAGGCGGTCGACCAAAAAAACTTTCCAGTCATGATGTTAACCATATTGTAAGAGAAGTGAAAAAGAATCCAAGAATAAGTGCCCCAATACTTGCAGATGATATCGCTAATAACTACAACAAGCACGCGAGAAAATTGATATAAAAGCAGAGTTCCCCGAAAGAAGCCACTGGTAAGTGAAAAAAACAGACGACTTATACTGGAGTTTGCAAATAAGTATAAAAACAAAGACGCTGGGTTTTGGAGAATAGTTCTTTTTACAGACGAGAGCAAATTTAATTTATTTGGAAGCGATGGACGTTCAAAAGTCTGGCGCAAGCCAAACACTGCCATTCAAATACAAAATTTGGTTCCTACGGTAAAATAGGTGGCAATGTAATGGTTTTGGGAGCGATTGGAGCAGCCTGGGTTGGGAATTTGGAGTTTATTGATGGCATAATGAATCAACATCTTTACAAGAGTATATTGGAAAGAAATTTGCAAGTATCCGTCGACATCTTGGGCCTTGAACCCCGTTGGATCTTTCAGCGGGATAACGATCCCAAGCACACCGCACTTTTTGTGAAAGAGTGGTTGCTTTATTATGCTCCCAGGCAGCTCCATAGCCCACCTCAATCACCAGACTTAAACCCAGTTGAGCACGTTTGGGATTTAATGAAGCGGAAATTAGCGAAAACTTCAATAACAAGTAAAGAGTCTCTAAAAGAAGCTCTTAAAAAAATCTGGTCTGAAATATCGCTTTCTGAAACAGAAAGCTTGGTACTTTCTATGCCACGCCGCTTGCAGGCAGTTATCGATAGCCATGGCGGTCCAACAAAATATTGAAATGTTTTTCTTTTTTAAATTATTTAAAAAATGGAATAACATTCAAAGATGTAAATATGTTTGTATTTAAACTTTTGTCCAGTGAATTTTATCGTATTTTTAAGAATTACCGTTATGTTTGTAATGAAGTCTATATTTTTTGTTATCGTTTTTTTTGTTATTTATGAAGACAAATAAAACTGCATACTATAAGTTTTTTCGAAACGTTTACTTTTCTTTAAACATACAATTTTTGAGGTGTATTTAAACTTTAGTCTCTGACTGTATATACCAGTGGAGCCTTGTAAAGAACATTGGTTCTTGCCCTAGTTATTAAGAATGTTGCCGATAGTATAGTGCCAAAACTAGGCACGAGAAATCAACCTGGAACAACAGCACAGAAGAATAAGATTATTTATTAATTTATAAAGAATACCGCCACTAGCTTTCTCTCTGCGCATACCAAGAGATTCAAAATTGTGCATAGCAAGTAGACCCTCATACGTCGAACCACAGGCAGGATAATGTCCATCAATCCTGTAGGATAAATATTTAAGGAACCTCTTTTGAACACACTCCAGAAGTAACTGCTGATAATGGTAAAGCGGGTACCACACAACTGAAGTATATTCCAATCTGGAGCGGACAAGAGAACCGTAAAGAACCTTCAAATTGTGCAAGCTACTAACTCTATTAGGGGTAGATGATTACGTTGATGCGTTGAACGCAAACCGAAATATTTTAAACTGTCTTTCGTTACGTAGAATTATATGCGTATATACCTCCACATACCGAACAGTTCGATGTTCAAAATAAAATTATTTAAAACATTTGCGTATTTTATTTTAATTACATGGGACTTTCAAAACTTCACAGAGAATATTACGCTATATTCTATTAATAATGAACAATATACACATCAAATACCACCGCATACACCTACGACATAATAATTTTGAAATAATAAACTCAAATTGTAAAGCTCTCTTTGTTTTCGTCATTCGCGGCAATTTATATTAGACTATTAACTTCCTTTCAGAATAATTTGCCGTTGTAATATTATTAAAATATTTCCCCTTCATTGTCATTCCTTTAACGGAGGCTTGATATACGCACGTAAAAGTTGAATATAATGTATAACTTCCGTTACATTGACTTTCAAGCAGTATTTATTTCATTGTTGCCATTATTCGTTTATAGTGTGAGTCAGACACAAATATGAGAATAAAATCTTAAAGTACGTAGTAATATTATGACTAGACATACTTTATTTTAGTCATTTAGGATGTCGTGTTGTTAATTTGAAATTGTACTCATACCAATAATAATACATGCCGGAAATTTTTACTCCACCTAATTAACACATAGCTAAATATGGTGAAAAGAAATACGGGAAAGCTGGGATAGTTCGCACAAGGGGTGGCTTTGGGAACGTTAAAATTTCTTTAGCTAATACAATGGGAAATGTCGTTTCAACAGGATCTAGAGCGCGCATTATAATCAAAACAGAATTTCTTTTCGATCTGTCGTTTCGTCGACACATAATCACAACTGTTTATCTAATTTTTTGTTAGCTAATATAATGGGACATGTCGATTTAACAGGGTCTAGAACACGCACTATAATATTCAAAGTAGAACGTTTTTCCAAACTTTTGTTTCGTTGGCACGTAACCACAACTGTTTATATTTTACTATAGCTTTGAGTTTGTTTTCGATGTCGTTACCCACAGTAGGTATATGGTTCTAAACGCTCTTCTGGATGGTATAGAGAATTCCAAAGGGGAAATTTAATTGCGGAGGATGCTGAGAGGCCGGGAAAACCACGAACGTCAGATACGGAGGAAAACGTTACTACTATGAGGAAAATACTTGGCAAAGACAGGCAGTAACCTACCAACAAATGGAGGGTACTTCAGGTCTAAATGCACCAGAAATTCGTTCGATTCTGCATGATCATTTGCACGTGAAGAAACTTTGTTCTGTCTGGGTGCCGCATCGACTGACTGAAGAGCAGAAGACACGACTTGGTGACGCGAGATGCTAAAAGAGTTTAATAAGGGACAATCTCGGTATGTGAACAACATCACAATAGGTGACGAGACTTGTCTGTACTATTACGATGTGCCGACCAAAGCTTAAAACAAAGTTTGGGTCTTTGATGGTGAGGACACACCCGTAGTTGTCAGAAAATCCCGATCTGTAGAGAAGAAAATGATAGCTATATTTTTCAAATCAAGCGGAATTGTGGAACGCCGTTTTTGACACACAGAAGGCAGTCACAACTAAGTGGTATACTGAACAGTGCCTGCCTAAAGTCATTGGATCTATGAAGAATCTGCGACTAAAATCAAGAATGGACACCTGGTTCCTCCATCACGATAATGCTCTAGCTCACCGCGCCAAAGCCTGCACCGAATATTTGACCATGACAGGATTGAAACTTCTCGAGCACCCTCCCTACAGTCCAGATCTTACTTCCTGCGACTTTGCACTGTTCCTGCATGTGAAAATGAAGCTAAAAGAGAGGCGGTTTTCCAGTGACGAGGACCTTCTGCGAATTTGGGACAACGAGTGTACTTTACTCCCTAGTGAAACGTGGCAGAACTGGTTTAAAAATTGGTTTCGGAGGATGAAGGCGTGTATTGGGTGTTGAGGAAATTACTTTGAAAAAATTAAATAAACAAAGTTGTATTGCAAAACTTTTCTAGTACCCTTTGTATAGATAAATTCATCAATAAACGCACTGCGTCAAACAATGGTCTTGTTTTTCCCGTACTCATGTTTGTCATACTTAATAATTATACATTCGTCATATATAAAGATCCGCTTGGTGCTAACTTACAATTTTACATTTCATCTGTTGTATTACATTATACTGGTGGGGGCACTGCGTACTCAGTACGAACTTGGGCCGACGGAAGACATCTTAACTCTGCAAATGTCAAATTTTTCTTACTCAATATTATACGAACTGGTGAATTGGAAATGGCTCAGCAGTTGCAAACCTCAAAGGTCCACCAGACTTAAATCGCCTAGATTATTTTTTATGGGGAAGGCTGAAGAAGTTTGTTTATGCAGAACAACTTGAAAACAGAGAACGATTTTTGCCAGAATTATGGATGCCACAGAAGCTATACGATCCTGAGACTATTAGCAGAGCTACCTATTCAATTCTAAAAAAGCAAAACTATGTACACAGCGACTGGGTGGAGACTTTGAACAACTAATTCAATAAAGCGACTTCTTTTTAAATGATTTTCATTGAGAATTTTTTGGCAGAGATACGTAATACTTGCACTAGTAGAGTTATCTAAAACTACAAATACTTGTAGCTCAGTTACGATAGAGTTTTGGGCATAAGTTAATTAGATATTTATATCTTGAAATTGCTCCAGAAACACATTCTTAAGATGTATAGGACACCCAGTATACGCGAAGTGTAACACCATTAAATAATCCTTGTAGTCCATCTGTGAAAAAAATTTGATAGAGCTAAGGCGTTTAGAATTCTACTTATTTCAAAAGAATTCGAAGATGATCGTACAATCATCCGTATATGAAAATGCAAATAATTCAGTAATATTTAATAGCCGTTACTCAACAATTTTCTGTAGACGTATTAATATAGATTAATTGAAGGTAAACCCTACGTAAATTTACGGAACAAGATAAATAATTAATTGCTGATACTTTAACTTTGGAAAGTTCGCAGCGATACATTTACGTTAGGGCCTGTTGGACGAAACTGCTACCAAATTTATTCTCCCGTGATAATCTAATACTCACTAGAATAATAATACATCATCTAGAATCGTTTAGTTAAGAGTATCAATGTTCCTAACTCAACGACTCCTGTCCACAATGGTGTGACCTATTTCAACATATTATTATGCAATATTCCACTACCAGATGATACTTCCGTCTTCATTCGACCCGACACGTGCTAGTTATTTTCGAATAACTTTTAGAATCACTAAAAATTTTTAATTAAGCACCGCAGAGGTCGCTTCACCTCGTTCCCATTTTTAATAATAGTTTAGTATCCATTACTGTTCTAATTAAGGTGATTAAAGTTTAGATGAACTTCTTTATAACATAAATATGAGCATTGCTGTTTTCATATTTTACCTACGAGTACTATATTATGTGAGGAATAATTTTAAATTTTAGTACAATTTTCTAACTTTAATATGTTTGTATTTTTTATTCCTCTGAATTTTAAAACACATTAGTAACAATTTTTTTTTGCAACTTTTTTTTTAATCAACATATCACCTTTTAGTGATTTTTTATACCATGTTTATAAAAAAATTTATCTTTCGCTTCATAAGCTTCAGTTTCAGCGATGACCTCCTCATTTGAGAAATCTTTTTCCCTGGAGCATTTTTTTAATTTCAATTTTGCCATTGTTTTCATCGACTTGTGGCAGGGTGCATTGTCTTGGTAAAAAGGATTTTTTTTCTCTGCATGTGCGGTCGTTTTTTTGCGATTTCCTCCTTCAAAAGCACCAGTAAGTCAATATAATAATCACTGTTGTCGAACCTTTTTCGAGGTAGTCAATGAAAATCACGCCATGTGTATCCCAAAAAACTGACGCCAGGACTTTGCCAACTTGCGTTTTCGGACGTTTCGGAAGAAACAAAATGTATCCATGTTTCGTCCATGGTCACGTAACAATCTTTTTTGTTGCGAGTAAATAGCGATAAACAGCTTTATGAATCATCGACTCGTTGCTGTTTTTGTTCCATCGAGAGCAATCGCGGCACCCACTTGGAAAAAACCTTTTTCATGCTCAATTTTTCATGAGGGATAGTAAATACACTTCCATATGATATCTGTGTCATCTCAGCAATCTCACGGAGCTTCACTTTACGATCTTTCATTATAATTTTTGTCACTTCACTCACATTTTCCGGTGTAACGGCTTCCACAGGTCTACCCGAGCGTTCCGCGTCATTTGTGTCGGTACGACCACGTTTAAACTCGGCAAACCACCGACAAATCGTTGCTTTTGATGGACAAGAGTCCGGGTAACATTTTTCAATCCATTGTTTTGCTTGCGTGGTGTTTTTACCCATTAAAAAACAATGTTTTATCAGAACACGAAACTCGGTTTTTTCCATGTTTAAACAAACTACAAAACGACTTTACTCCAACCTCGATAACTCAGCTGTTTCTGGTCCGATGTTTCAGCAAAATATTAATCACGCCATCTATGGGTTAGTCTCGGGACTTATTGATCCATGTGTTAGATTGTTGTAAAAATCTATAGAAAAATTATGAAGAAACAAAAACCTTACTACAATGTTCGTACTCTGTATACGTATTTCTGCGACTAAGTTGTCATTATGAGTAAAATATTAATCACGGAGTGGACGGTAGTGTTTACACAAACTCTGTGTACGTATTTCTGCAACTAAGACGTCATCGTCAGTAGAATATTAATCACGAAGTCGACAGTAATATCTACATAGACTTTACGTAGTGTGTTTCGCTTTTGGCGGAATAAGTGTGCAGATTTCTGTCTGCATTACAGCGAATCTAGGTGCGACACTGTGATTTATAATCTGCTGGTGACGATAACTTGGTTGTCGAAATACTTATATAGAGTACGAACGTTAGTGTGGTTATTTTGCCTTTCTTAAATTAATTTATTTAATCGCAGCCTACAACAATATTTACCATAACTTCTGTTAATCAATAATTATTTTGAAGTATGTGTTGTTTATGAAACGATGGCGCGATCACCAGATGTGTTAATCCTGAAAGATTTGGAGGACTATGACAGTGAAAACAACACGCGCTAAAATTCTTGGAAGTCCTATACGAAAATGATAGAGAAAATCATTGCTTGGAAGATTTGGACGAAGAAAGTGTCACTGACCATCGAGACGGATTTGGGACTTTGGAGTTTTCGATGCTCGAAGGGATATTTCTTTATACTTCAACTTATGATCAACAGATGGCATAAATCAAAACGGTAATTGAAGAGAAACAGTCACAAAACGGGCATGCGATCTTGTTATTGAACGAGAAAATATTTACAAGTGAGGAGTATTTGAATCAACAAAATGACAAGATGAATAATTGTATTTTCTTTCTAACTATGGCAGAAATTAATGAAAAAATCCCTATTCTTAAGTGAGGAAACGAACTCCAATCGTAAACATGCCGAGCGGATGCTCTATCATTAAACTATCCAGAAAGAATGTAGCAATCAATGGAATAGAGGCTTTCTAATTTTTCGAGGATTAAGAAGTTACGTCTTCAAAAATTTGCTCAAATTTTATCAAAAATTACAGGAATAGATGAAAGATAAGGACCAAATTGTCATATTCGAATGTTTTTGAAATAGAATGTTTAACATAACTTAATTAATTTATATTTTGAATCGGAATTTATTATGCAGTTAAAAATAGATGAATAATTTTTTTACAATTCGATGGAAACACTTTTTCATTGCCTATTGGAGATAATTTTTTGGTTAAAATGAGCATTTAAAACATAAATTTTTATATACATTTTTAAACACACGCTTCGATTTAGTATTATGTTATCAAGTTGGTTCTTTTTTCTGCAACAAAGAAAATATAAAAATGTTTATTTCAAGAGCTACTAATTCACGAAAATAATTCCCTTCGTCTTTTGTATGTTGCCATTCGGGAAAATATTGTGAAACAACGAATTTAGAGATAGAACGACATGTGAATACCATATATATATACGGGGTGAGGGCGTGCCTGAATATTTCAAATAACTTCCTTTCTTTTTCGCTTTTTAGCATTTCTCTCTTCCCGGACATGTGCCTACGTCTTCGTTGATCAATTTCAAAGCAAAAGAAACGGACGGGATGCTGTCGGTACGACTAGGAAAAGCGTTTAGATGTTTTATTACTTACTGCTTGCTCTTCCACTAGATAAATCTTCGTCAATCATCCAGTCAGAATCGACGAGATGCTATTTTTAGCAACTTTCATACATGCTCATATATACATATATATTTTCCTCGGATTTATTATAAAATTATTTATGTTTTTTCTATTCTGGTTGGGTTATTTTTCTATTTTGAAGTTTGTAGAATGTACAAAGACGTACTTATTTAGACCTGTTCACCCAATCGTCTTTGTTTGATGTAGCGTATTGTCATAATATCAATAATAATTTATAAATGCAATGGGGGATCATACATTCCTGTAAACGGTATAGTCCTTATTAAACCTATATAGTACATCAACAGCTTCTTTCAACGTTATGATTGCGAGTCTATGGGACTGGTAAAACAAATATAATCGTTTAAAATTAGGTTGAGATTACGTTTGTGTAATAAAAGTATACTATGCATTAGAGGGCAATAACAGTTAACGTTTTTAATTCTACATTTAATAAGTACTGGAAAACTATATCCTGATAGAAATTAAAGTAAAATATCGTCAAAAAAAAGATCAATGAATATCCCCATACAGGGGAGGCCAATGTCCATGTTTACTCTGTGCTGATAGGGTATAGCGTAAATTGTATTAGCCAATAAATTTTTTATCTTTTTTATATATGGCTTTCAGCCAATACATATAAACAACTAATCAATAGTATGACATTTGCTTCTATATACGGCAATTAGACATCCATTTAGATAATCGTCAGGCAGGAAGATTCTATGAGACCATCAATGTTGAAAACTTTAAAAATGAGCAACAAAAAATATTTAGAATTTTTTATTTATTTAAGTGGAAGACTATGTTTTCTACTACCAAATATAATTCTGTAAACCAATGGTTTAATGCCAATATTTTGCTTTATTAAACATTTCTTTAACTGTTTTCTTATGTTAAAGTACATATAGCAACCTTGGTCCAGAATGTCTATAATTTAAAAATAATTATGTCTCAAATTTTGATGCTCAAATTTTTAAGATTAACTTCAATTATTTATCACATTTTTATGATGTCCCAAACAATTTGTGATGTATGTTTTCAACGAATACTCAAATATGTATACGGTATTTGAGTTTTTGGAAATGCACACATGGCAAAAGAATATTCGAACACGCCATCAACACTAGTAGCGTTATTAATACATTTGGAAGATTAGTTAGGAGACTTTGTAAAACAAGCACATTTGTTCCCAGTTAACGTGATGCAGGTAGACCAAGACATCGTCGAACGATTCAAGATGAAGAAGGAATTTTGAATATTGTTCGTCAGGATCCTACTTTTAGCACTAGCCAAATAGCACAGGAAATGAACATTTCAAGTAAGACAACAGTTCTTCCAGTGCTTACGGAATGGTTTCTAAGACCGTTTCATGTTACAAAAAAACAACCATTAAACAAAAATAACAATTTGTTATGAATAATAAATCAAATTCAAGAAGACCCAAACATTTTATTACTTATTTTATGGAGTGACGAATACATGTTCACAGAAACTAGTGTCTTCAACAGTCATAATTTAGATCGTTGGGAGAATGAAATCCAGAGCTATTCGAGAATTTGGTCACCAATGAAAGTTTTCTGTAAAAGCTTGACTAGGCATCTTAAATCTTCAAATTGTAGGACTAATATTTCTTCCAAATAGACTAAATGCAAATGAATACGTAAATGTGTTGGAGGAAGTATTGCATAATGCTTCATTAAATGTCAGAGCTGACGTGTATTACATGCACGATGGTGCACCAGCTCATAATGCAAAAATTACAAGAGCGCATGGTTGAACGAACGTTTTCCAGATAGATAAATCGGGCGAAATGGACCAATATCATGGCCTGCAAGGTCACCAGAAGTGAATCCCTTTAACGTCTTTGTTTGTGCTTTTTCGTAGGGAAAAGCTTATGTGACGTCTCCGGCTAATGAACAGGAAGTAATAAATGAAACGAACGCCGCCATGCAACTAATTACTCCAGATATGCTGCAGCACGTCTTAATTTCCATTCCATAAAGGCTACAACTTGGTCATCAAACCAATGGTTATCAGTTTCAGCATTTACGTCAATTAATATTATTTTCATACCATTCCTACTGATTTATTGACGGTTTTATGCCATGTTGCCATATCTACAATTTTATGCAATTCGTATGGCTGAACTAATGATAATACATTTCCCTATTAGGATTGCCAAGTCAGAGTTAATCATAGAATCACCGTATCCGACGATTATTCCTGGATTTCTGACCACCCTGTACATAAGTTGAATACCCAATATCATTCAAATATTTTGCAGTTCAATATCAATACTTAACAATTTTTCTTGTTTACATACGAGCGTGTCTAGGAAATAACTGGACTACTTTGTAACATTTTTTTATACAAATTGTTACATATTAGACATGTTTCATATTCAATATATACTCCTCCATGAGCCACACAGCACTCCATTCGAATTTTCTACTATTTGAGACAACCTTGCAAGTCCATGTCTGTTAGTACTTGCATGAAATCCGCCGCTTTCATCTTAACTGTATGTATGTATTTACAGACTCAAACCTCGTTTCTTTTAGCGCAGAGTTTACATGTGAAAATAGCAAGAAGTTAGAGGGAACTAAGTCGGACAAGTACGCTGGGTGGTCCATGACTCTGACGTTGCTCTTCGCCAGAAACGTCCTAATGGTGAATGCGCTATATGACGGCGCGTTATCGTGATGACGCGTCCACGAGTTTTGCCCCATATTTCTGGTCTTTTTTCTCCTCCTTAACGAAGTGTCTCCAAAACGTTCTTGTAATAACATCGGTTAATGCTCTGCTCATCTGATACCCAATTGATGTAACGAAAAAACATCAGTGCCTTGAGTTTTACATTGTTTTTTCGTGCCTTTTTATGTTTTGTTACTTCAATCTAGTAAAATTTGAACTCTGCTTAACAGTGTTGGCGAGAGATTCAGATGTTAACAGATTAAAACAAATCTTTGGTGATAATGAATTTACAGATGCTTTAATTATTAACAAAGATTATTTTATTCATGTATTTTATCATTAGATGTCGTACAGTCGTTCTTTGTACATGCGACCATTTAATTCTGACAGCGAACACTGTTATATAAAGAAATTGTTGGAACATACCCTATGCTGCAAATATTTAATCCATCCTATCCACTTTGTGCATAGGTATTGAAAGTGCTGCTTAAAACGTCAAGTTTAAATTTATTTAGATTTATTATAGCTGCTGAACCCCTTGCACTTTCGAAGCAAGCAACGCTGACAGAAAGCTAGCAATATATGTATACTCTAGTCCTTTAACAGAGAGGATAATCTTTAAAAGTGCCCAATCATAAAACCGCTTTATTTCTTATTTAAATTCAACCCTCGATTCGAGCTTTCATTTATAAAATTGTGTTATAAGAATAACTTCATTATCGATAGTTCGATCAAGTTTAAGTATTTCACAAAATCTATTAAAAGTTTCTGAAAGAATTCCAAGTTCGTACTTGGGAAATCTTCAGCATTTTCTGTCTTACAAACCGACGATAACTTGAAAGAGTGAGTTTTACTTCAATTATATAAATTGTACGAATACACGTACATATATTGCACTGTCCTGCCCCTATGCCTCCCACCACATCACATATAACGTTGTCCGTAAACGTCCTGGGATTTCTGAACAGGATGGTTTCTGTGTTGGTTAACATGGGAAATTATCACGTAAACGAATTAATTCCCTAATAGCATTTGAGGTTCACCATGGTCCTAAACAGCTTTTAAATTATTCGATTAAAATGTTTAACTGACACCAGTGATTTATAAAATGTATAAAAGGTAATGTTTTAAAGATAATGTTTAATTTGGTCGAATTTAAATTTAGATTGCAAAAGGAGCCACGAGGTGAAAAATGTAGTATGTATAATGTATTTTATTTGCTTGTACGAAATCTTATATTTTAAATGTATTGGTAATTAATAACCTTCTTATTTTGATATTTTTTCGAATTTGTCAGAAACAAAACAAAAACAGATAGATACTATCGGGTAATCAGTAAAGTTCGTTCGATTTTTTTAAATAAAATTTAAACACCTAGAAATTTCCCAAGGAGAAACAAATTTGAATATTCCGGTTTTGAAAAACGTAGTGTTCCTAAAATTCAAAAATCTACCCACCTCCGCTTCAACTTTTGCTTCGTTGGTAAAGTTTTTCCTCTTGCGATTATCTAGAACCAAAATAATCATTTGGAGAAAAATCCTGCGAATATGGGGGAAGGGGTAAATTTTCCCATCGTAAAACAAAGAGCAAGAATAGCACTTTCTTTCAATTAGCTAGCCCTAGATGTTTCTGAAGTAAAGTAAAACATCCTACACATGCTGAAATTATAGTGTGATCGAATCCGTAATTGTTTGGCCCGTGTTCAGAAACTCTTATTGAACAACACCGATTGTTGTCCACCATACATAACACACATAATCTTCTGGGGGGTGGAGTGATGCATTTGAAGTGTGGGGTGCAGAGTTCTTTGGTGACAACCAATGATATCTTCGCTTGATGTTACAGTACAGGATTCATTTTTCGTCTCGATCAAGAAAAGGTTCGTATATACCACGTGAAAGAAGCGAAGAACCTATTGACAGCCTGTAAACTTAATCTTATCTGATAACGTCTGCGGAATCCATTTGCTATGATTCCATTATTTTCCAATTTGACACAAATGTATACGAATTGTTTCATCACTGATTTTAAACATTTCAGAAAGTTCTTGGTACGTTACTTTCGAACTTGATCAACAACCGCATGCGAAACTTCATCGCCAATAAAGCAGAGTCTTCCTGAACAGAGTGAATCTTCAAAGAATTCATCTCCAGAAGAAAATTTTTTGAACTACTTCTATACAGTGCGTTCTTCTATTGCATCTTTTCCAAATATCATGCGTATCTTACGACTTGCTTCTGCAGTTTTGAAACCAAATTTAAATTCATAAAGCGAACACACTCGAACACACAGCATTTGGACGACATATCAAAAAGTTTTAAAATGACAATAAAATAGTGCATACCAAGTCAAAGTGTACTGAGTGACTGGGGTGCGTTTGTGGTGGCTCAAACATATAGAAGTTTGCGCTCCGCAAGTCACAGCAAGTTATCAGAAGTCGCTTTTAATTCCATTGTTGGCAGAAGTCTTTATAAACACATGTGCGTTAAGAAACTCCATTACAACCACGAAAACTGGCCGTGTGATATGGATTTCATGCTGGAGGTGTGACTGGATATTTTCTTCGTCAATCAAAATGATCGCCATGTTACAGTCTATCGAGTTCGTTGTCTTGCCATGTTGGAAGACTAAGAGCTTAGGGACAATATCGAACGGGAAATTGCCAACGTTCCAGCCGATATTTGTGAAAGAGTGGTACAAAATTGGCTCCAAAGAATCGAACGCTGCAAACGCTTCCGACATCTAGAGTTATGACAAGATATTTAGCTGTATTTTCATATGGAATAAATTGTTGGTTAATGTAAACTGGTTTGTGTTCAATTCTTTTATTGGCAAAGTCAATATGCACTGAAAAACCTGATATAAGGAATAAATAAAATCAAACAAAAGAATTATTCGTATACGAGGGTGGTCCCATAAGTACACGGCCTGGCCTAGAGATGGCGGTAGTTGTTTGACAAGTATTACTGTATTAGAAAGTACACAATCTATAAAGCATATGTTTCAAGTTTGAAGACGTTACGTTGTTTAGTATTTGTTTGGCAACCATCAATAGTGAACGTTTTCAGTGAATTTGTAAAAATGGAGAAAATTGGTCATCGTTACGTGACACACTACTTTTATTTGAAATGCCTCAGCCCAGCGGATATAAAAGCTGAAGTGGATTCTATTCTGGGTGAGTCTGCTGCTTCGTTTACAGCAGTGAAATATTGGGTAGCAGTATTTAAACGAGGTCGTACGAGCTGACAAGTCGAGCATCGCAGTGGTCGATCAAATAAGGTGACGACTCCAGAAATGGTTAAGAACATCCACAAAGTGGTACTGGATAATCGTCGACTGAACGTGTGCAAGCTAGCAGACATAGTAGGCGTTTCAAAAAGTGCAGTATATTGCATATTATCTGAATATTTGGACATAAGAAAGTTCTGTGCAAGATAGGTGACGCGTTTGCTCACACTCGAGCAAAAATAGTGTCGTAAAGATGTTTCAATTGAGTATTTAGCGAAGTTTCAGATCAACAAAGCAGAATTTTTGGGCCGTTTCATAACCATGGATGAAACATGGGTTCACCACTTCACACCCTAGACAAAAGAACAATCAAAACAATGGACTCAAAAGGGAGAACCGGCTCCAAAGACGGCCAAGACCGTTTCATCTTCAGGGAAGGCCATGTCTTCGGTTTTTTGGAATGCGCGTGAAATAATTTTCATTGACTATCTTGAAAAATGAAAAACTGTCAACGGTGAGTATTATGCGAACTTATTGCAACGTTTGAGCGAAGAAATTAAGCAAAAACGGTCGCATTTGGCTGAGAAGAAAGTGTTGTTGCATCCAGACAATGCACCAGCTAACAAATCCGTTATTGCAATGGCCAAAATTAATGAATTAAAGTTTGAATTGCTACCTCATGCACCTTATTCGCCAGATTTAGCTCCCTCGCATTATTTTCTGTTCCCAAACTTGAAGAAATGACTCAGCGATCAAAGATTTTCCAACGATGAAAAAGTGAAATCGACAGTTAATGGCTATTTTGAGGAGTTCTTATTATAAAAAGGGTATCGAACTTATTGAACATCGTTGGGAAAAATGTATAGAGCTGAAAAGAGATTATGTTGAAAAATAGATATATTTCTTTCCAAAATTTTTCTAATTTCCCTGTTAGGTTGGGTACTTCTGGGACCAGCCTCGTTTATGCCTATTACCCTATTTACTGGAATACAAATCAGTATTATGTTGTGAATAGACACAGACATGCACACTATTCTGTGTTTTATTTAAAAACAAAATTGTTATGTTTTTGTTGATAAATCCGATCTGTATATATTAAAGATTTACGGCGTTTTAATTTAGAAATACACGCATATCTTTAAAAATTCAGTAATGCAAGTATTGTATTCTTTGCTGGTAAAATAAATTGGCTAATGAAATTAATCTTTCGACCACAATTAACGCAAAAGTTTGTCGTATCAGTAGCCAGGAGGGTGTTATTATTTTTTGGATAGACTTTATTTGTCCAATTTATTTTTTTCTTAAATAATTATTAAAAGGAAAATAAATTTAATTGTCAGGAGACATTACCTTTTAACTACCTAAATTTAATTTTATACAAAAAATTTAGTCATCCCGTTGACAATCATAAAAATTATTTACTTTATTCAAAATTTTCGAGAAACGTTTTTAATGCCTAAAATGAAAAGAAATTCCACATAATTACACCAAGGGCATTAATGTTATCCTTAATAGTTAAGGGTTTTACATATTTATTGGTACTACTTACTGTGACACCTAAACCGTTAAACCGCGCATAATTTCCCACCATTTTATTCTATCTCACACACTTATTATGCATGAGGGACCCGGACCGTATTTGAAATTCGAAAAAGCGGCTTAAAAAATTCATATCGCCTTGTGTGAACGGTTAATTTCGTAATCTATTCGTGCGAGACAAAAGGGGTTACACTTATCGTATAAATAACGTCCAATAATCTACGAGCAATTTTTATTGCTATCAATTAATGTACGGGATAAATTTTGTTTGATTTTCGATTTTATCTGGTGACCGATCAACTGAAAAATGAAGTCTTCGCTCGTCCGAAGGATTATAACAAAATCTCATTAAATCAAATAAAGACGAATTTATTTCGGAAAAAATAGGTATCGATTTTGAAACGCATAATCGGACAAATTTGATGTAAAATAAAACGTTTTAAGTAGTACCAGGTGAATTAAAAAAGTTTTCTTTCAGACATTGTAACAAATGAAACAATAATTTCTGTTGGTTTTTGAAATTTTTTTCAATTTTAATTTGCGATTATTTCTAAAATGACATCGTTTGGAGGTCTTACTCAAATTTATAAATAAAAAGAAGTTAGACGGAGCTCAATGCAGACAATAGTGAGTGGTCCAATTCAAAGATGTTATACTTTTACAGGGGATGGGTTGGCCTTCGGTCGCCTTGTGAACTCACGCATTAATCTCCTACAAGGCCTTTAGAATGTATTCAAAATTAATTCGATATGTTCCAAAAGATGTCGGCCACGAGCTTCCTAGCTAAGATTATACGAGCCCAATTTGGAAGCGTCTTTATAACCAATCGCATTGACTTTAATTTTGTTTCTGAATCTCAAGCCTCATCGCCTAAACATAGACCATTGCTTCGAAGAAATGACTCTTGCACTAGGTGATATTTGTCAATATCGCACAACGATATTCTACCAATAGATAGAGGGCACTTCAGGCCTAAATGGACCAGCAATTCGTTCGATTCTGCACGATCATTTGCACGTGAAGAAACTTTGCTTTCTCTGGGTGCGGCATCGATTGACTGAAGAGCAGATGACACGACGTGTGACTTGGTGCAAGGAGATGCTAAAAAAGTTTAATAAGGGACAATCTCGGTAAATGAACAACACCGTGACAGGTGACGAGATTTGGCTGTACTATTACGATGTGCAGGATACTCCTGTAGGCTTGGGACAACGAGTGTGTTTTACTCCCTAGTAAAACTTGGCAGAACTGTTTTAAAGATTGGTTTCAGAGGATGGAGAGGTGTATTGGGTGCAGAGGAAATTACTTTGAAAAAATTAAATAAACAAAGCGGTATCGCAAAACTTTCCTAGTACCCTTTGTATTTAATAATTTTGCACTAATTTTGCAATATTTTTATTTATATTATGCTCCTTTTTTCATGACGTTTCACATCCATGTAAATGGCGAACGTAATTAATATTACCATTATTATTAACATTTTTTCTCCCTTTTACAGGTTTCATATGATGGAAGAAATTGAAGAAGAAGGCAAGACAATTATGGCGCAACCTTCTTGAGCTGAACCTTTAGGTATGTCCTTTAGTGTAAATCAAAAAGCAAATGCTGCAGAAAATGGAATTGTACAATTATTACCACAAAAATTTTATGTTTTAAATCGAAAGTGTTGCTCTATATATTTAGGAGTAACCATAGCGGTATCGAACTAGAAAGAGAGCTTTCGCATGTGTCATTAAAATTAAAACGAACAATGGTGTGCATAGTGTGCAAGTCAAATAGCACACGAGTTTACATTTTGGACCTGATAAAACAAAAAGTTTCAAACAACTTCATTTTTCTCTAATCGTTTGGGCAATATTAAAAAAAGGATATACGAGGGAGCGTTTTTATATTCGCGGAATGAGCGGGTTGTAGAGGGGTCAGTAGGCGCATTGGGGGCGTGGCCTATGCAGCGACTCATGATTAGTATAAATACGAAGTTTCATTGTTATTAGACAGTTAGTCTTTGAGCTATCGTCAACCAAGTAACATAATCAGGAGTGAAAAGTGAAATATGGAAAAAATCGAATATCGTGCCGTTATAAAGTTCCTTACCAGGCAAGGAAAATCAGTCGCGACCATAATGAATGAGATGTCATTGGTTTACGGCGACTCTTGTCCAGGAAAAACCATGGTGTACAAGTGGCATAGTTTATTTAAACAAGGAAGGGAATCCCTTGAAGACGACCCGAGGCCGGGCAGGAGCATTGAGGTGACCACGCCAGTACTTATCCAAAAAGTTGAACAAATTGTACTCGAAGATGCCCGACTAAAGAAGAAACAACTCGCAGAAATGGTTGGAGTATCCGATACAACAATTTTTAAAATCCTACACGATCATCTCGGCATGTCTAAGGTCAGCGCAAGATGGGTGCCGAGAATGCTCACGCCGCCGCAAAAACAACAGCGCGTAGAGTGTTCACGTGCATCTTTGGACCTCTGTAATGAAGACAAGGATGGTGTATTGAGTGGAATTGTTACTGGAGACGAAACTTGGGTTCATCATTATGAACCTGAGTCCAAACAAGACTCCATGCAGTGGCATAAAAAGGGCACAGCACCTCCCAAGAAATTTAAAGTGTCACAATCAGCTGGGAAACTCATGGCAACGGTATTTTGGGACTCGGAAGGAATATTGTTGATTGATTATAAAGATAAAGGTGTTTCTATAACAGGAGAATATTACGTTTCAATATTAGAGCGACTAAAAGAAGCCATTAAAGAGAAAAGACGGGGAAAATTGACAAAAGGTGTTCTGCTTTTGCACGACAACGCGCCCGTCCACAAGAGCCGCGTTGCGTTAGCTGCCCTGCATAAGGTGGGCTTAGAAATTGTGAATCACCCACCCTACAGCCCAGACCTGGCCCCGAGTGATTATTACCTGTTTCCGAAAATGAAAAAAGAGCTGCGGGGTAAAAAATTTACTGCCGATGATGAAGTCAAGGAGGCAGTTTCGGCGTATTTTGCAGATAAAGAGAAATCATTTTTTTATGAGGGTATAAATAAATTAATTGAAAGATGTGAAAAATGTATCCGTCTTGCAGGTGAATATATTGAAAAAGAAAAATAATTTGGTTTTTTTATTTCCACCCTTTGTCCCCCATTCCGCGAATATAAAAACGCTCCCTCGTATTTATTTCACTTCGCATATATTTGAAAATATATCTGCCGAATTCATGTAGGATAGTCTTTACAACATGAAAACAAAACATATCCAGTCCGTACATGGTGTAAAGACTATCCTACATGCATTCGGCAGATATGTTTTCCTGTATACTGTAAATATTTTTGTGGTACCTACTGAACATCTATCAACGTTTAGATGATACGAGGATTCATCAACTGATAACCATATTTCTTTTATTTTCTAACACCGTCTTTATAAAAAACGTTATCGCCTCTTTCACTTGCGGTAAATTATAATTGTAATAGTCTTTTGGTTGGTAACTTATAGCAACGTCAAATATATTTTAAACATTTTATTTTCGCATATGAAATGACTTTCTTATTCATTCTACAGTTTGATGTTCGTTTTATTTTAATAAATTTTAGAAACACATTTCCATTTTTACAACGTTTCAAGAAATTAATATCTGGACTTTACTGTATATTTTGTGAAACGTCTTGTACACCTTTGACGGGGAAGTCGTCTTGAAGGTAATTTTGATGGAGCCTGTGGCTAATTAAATTAATCACTGAAAGCTGATATATAAGACCTTTCCACATTAATTTTCGTATTCTGTATACGTATTTCGACAACCAAGTTGTCGTCATCAGCAGATATTTAAACAGTGTCGCATCTGGAAAACTACGGCAAAATACCCGTACGAAACAAATTCCTCACACGATCCGTACAGTTGAAACACTTTCCGTTTCAATGAATACAACACGTTTCACAATATATACAGTAAAGTTAAGTTATTAAGTGCAGATATTAATTCCTTGAAACGTTGTAAAAATAGGAATGTTTTCCAAAATTTATTAAAATGAAAGCAACATCAAATTGTAGAATCAAATATATTTGCTCCAAAAGTGTTTGTCCCCCGCAGTTTCTGTCACTGGTTACCAGCAGTTTTTTCGAAAGACGTAAGTAATCAAATCATACGAGGGTGGTCCTAGAAGTAACCGACCCAACAAAGAAAACACAAACATTTTGGAAAGAAATATATTTATTTTTCAACAAAACCTCCTTTCAGCTCTGCACACGTTTTCCAGCGATGTTTAATAAGTTCGATACCCTTTTTATAATAAGAACTGTCTTGCTCTTGAAAGTAGTCATTAACTGCCGACATCACTTTTTCATCGTTGGAAAAGCTTTGACCAGTAAGCCATTTTGTCAAGTTTGGGATCAGAAATTAATCCGAGGGGGCTAAATCTGACGAATAGAGTGCATGAGGTAGCAATTCAAACTTTAATTCATTCATTTTGGCCTTTGCAATAACGAATTTGTAAGCTTGTGCATTGTCTTGTCAAAATGCGGTCGCTTTTGTTTGATTTCTTCGCTCAAACGTTGCAATAAGTCGCATAATATTCGCCGTTGATATTTTTCCTTTTTCAAGATAGTCGATGAAACTTATTCCACTCACATTCCAAAAAACCGATGCCATGACCTTGCCTGCAGATGAAACGGTCTTCGCCTTCTTAGGAGCAGGTTCTCCCTTTTGAGTCCTTTGTTTTGATTGTTCTTTTATCTCGGGTGGGAAACGATGGACCCATGTTTCAGCAATGGTTATGAAACCGCGCAAAAGTTCTGCTTTGTGGCTGTGAAACTTAGTAAACACACAATTGAAACATCTTCACGACACTGTTTTTGCTCGAATGTGAGCAAACGCGGCACCAATCTTGCACACAGCTTTCTCATGTTCAAATTTTCGGATAATATACGAGGTACCGCACTTTCGGGCGACGTTCATCTAATACAGCTTTTATTTTCTTCACCATTTCTGGAGTCGTCACTTCATCTGGTCGGCCACTGCGATGCTCATCTTAGCAGCTTCTACGGCATCGTTTAAACTTTGCTACCCAATATTTCACTGTTGTAAACGAAGGAGTAGACTCACCTAGAGTAGAACCCCGTTCAGCTTTTATATCGGTTGGGCTGAGGCCTTTCAAATAAGAGTATCGTATCATGTAACGATGACCAATTTCCTCCATTTTTATAAGTTCACTGAAAACGTTCACTATTGATGGTTGCCAAACAAATACTAAACAACGTGACGTCTTCAAACTTGAACCGTATACTATACATCAGGTTGTTACAAATGTAATGTCCGTTTTTTCCTTCAGTGTGAACTGAATCGCACCTGTGTGAAGACGTGTATGTTTTTGGTGAAAATTATTATTGTATTTGTAGAAAAAGGTATTTATTTTGAAGTGTGTACCTGTTCCATTTCTTGGAAAAATTAATACACTTGTCCTTGTCTCACCTATGGAAATGCTGTCGGCAAGAGATATTCGGGCAATTTACCTCTTTCAATTTAAAAAGGGATTAAATGCAGCTGCAGCAACGCGAGAAATTAATCAGACGTTCGGTGAAACCACGTGTAGTGAACGCACATTACGGCGATGCTTTAAAAAATTCAGCGAGGGAAATTTTGATTTGGAAAATGAGCCTCGCGGATATGCGCGTATCACCGTTGATGACGACGAGCTGCGTGTAGAAGTTGAAAGTAATCCGTCGACAACAGTGCGTAGCCTTGCAGAAACATTTCAAGTGTCCATTGCCACCATTAGTCGTCACCTTTCTTCGATTGGCAAAGTGAAGAAACTCGATCGATGGGTGCCGCACCAATTAACGGAAGCCAATAAGTTCCATCGATTAGAGGTGGCTACCTCTTTGGCTAATCGACAGAAAGTTGAACCGTTTCTTCATCGAGCGGTAACGTGTGACGAAAAGTGGATACTTATGATAATCGGAGACGGTCAGGACAATGGTTAGATCGAGGTGAAGCACCAAGACAGCATGCACGAACTTCACTTCACCCGCGAAAGATTATGGTGACTGTATGGTGGACCAGTAAGGGTATTATTCACTATTCATTTTTGCAACATGGTGAAACCATCACGGCAGCGTCCTATTATGCCGAACTGGAAACTATGCATGGAAAATTGAGCCGCTTGCAGCCCTCACTAGTCAATAGACATGGACCCATACTTCTTCATGATAATGCAAGACCTCATGTGGCACGATAGACAATCCAAAAACTTTCGGAATTTGGTTACGAAATTCTCCCTCACCCACCTTATTCACCTGACCTTTCGCCAACTGATATTCATTTTTTCCGAAGTTTAGACAATCACTTAACAAATAGGGACTTCCCTGATCGGGAGTCTGTAATAGCAGTGTTTGAGCAATATGTGAGCAATGTTGGCAACAAATTATTGATGTAAATGGAGACTATTTTGCAGAATAAATATTTATATTTCTTTAAATTTAGACTTTTTTTATTCCTTACAAAATCGGACATTTCATATGTAACAACCTGATAGATTGTGTACTTTCTAATACAGTGATATTTTTTAAACAACTACCGCCATCTCTAGGTCAGGCCGGGTACTTATAGGAACACCCTCGTATATATATATCATATACATGAGCTATAGTAAAAGCGTTTCGTCTACTTTCTTACTTTTGTAAATTACTGAAATTAAATGAACCTGCCTTTATTATAAAAAAAGACATGAAATATGTTGGATGTGGTGCGAAATTTCCCCTGAGAGCTAATAAGTCTCTTTACATGTAAAATGTAATAGGTGTATCTTATGAAATGTTGTTCAACGAAATACATAAACATGAACAAAGATAACAGCTACAGCAATGAGTTTTTTAATATTTCTTATAAGTGTCCTAATAAAACATATTGATATATATTAAACAAACACAAATCGTTCAATTCGGAAAAGAACGTAAAACTAATATGTCTACGAGAGAAAATTTTCCAATAAAAAATATTGACTTAATGAATGTAAATACGCAGAAATTAACTAGTCAAAATACATATTTATACGCGCTATACTTTGCAATTAATTTCATCATTTATTATTAGTTTTGCGTGGTCTTCAGTAGACGATCTATTATACATTTGCGGTGGCAATCACGAACGTTTACCGACGCGTAAAATATCCAACTAAATTAACAATTATTTTATGCATATACACACTTGTACGTTTGCCTTTGTGATTGGAACTGACAAAGATATATTCATGCGAAGTTAAGCTTCCGAGGCTAGGCATAAAGTTCAAAAATAAATATATTTATTTTTGGAATATTAAAGTGAAATAAAATTAGAGAAAATGTTCGCAGTTTCTATGAAGGGAAGTAGTTGAATGCCACGTTAGCGTTGCAAAACACACAACTGTTACGAACTTTAATTATTAAATTCAAACATTAGAATGCGTGTGTATGTTTTTATATTTTCATAGCCTTGTTGTATGAAAGATTGTTTTAACAAGTTGGTGCAAACTATTACACTCAAAATACGAGGGTGGTCCCAGAAGTATCCGACCCAACAAAGAAAACGCAAAAATTTTGGAAAGAAATATATTTATTTTTCAACATAATCTCCTATTCAGCCCTACAGACTTTTCCCAGTAATGTTCAATAAGTCCGATACACTTTTTTAATAAGAACTGTCTTACTCCTCAAAATAGTCATTTACTGCCGACATCGTTGGAAAATCTTTGACCACTGAACCATTTTTTCAAGATCGGAAGCAGAAAATAATCCGAGGGAGCTAAATCTGTCGAATAGGGTGCATTAGGCAGCAATTCAAACTTTAATTCCTTAATTTTGGCCATTGCAATAACGGATTTGTGAGCTGGTGCATTGTCTTGATGAAACAACACTTTCTTCTTAGCTAAATGCGGTCGTTTTTGCTTGATTTCTTCACTCGTACGTTACAATAAGTTCGCACAATACTCGCCGTTGATAGTTTTTCCTTTTTCAAGGTAGTCAATGAAAATTATTCCACGCACATCCCAAAAAAAACCGATGCCATGATCTTGCCTGCAGATGAAACGGTCTTCGCCTTCTTTGGAGCAGGTTCTCCCTGTTAAGTCCATTGTTTTGATTGTTCTTTTGTCTCGGGCGTGAAGCGATGGACCCATGTTTCATCCATGATTATGAAACGGTCCAAAAATTCTGCTTTGTTGCTGTGAAGCTTGTCTAAACACTCAATTGAAATATCTTCGCGACACTCTTTTTGCTCGAGTATGAGCAAACGCGGCACCCATATTGCAAACAGCTTTCTCATGTCCAAATTTTCAGATAATATGCGATGTACCGTACATTTTGAAATACCTGGTATATCTGCTAGCTCACGCGCTTTCAGTCGACGATCGTCCAGTACCGCTTTGTGGATTTTCTTCATCATTTCTGGAGTTGTCACCTCATTTGGTCGACCACTGCGATGCTCGTCTTGGCAGCTCGTACGGCCTCGTTTAAAGTCTGCTACCCAATATTTCACTGTTGTAAACTAAGGAGCAGACTCACCCAGAATAGAATCCAGTCCAGCTTTTATGTCGGTAGGGCTGAGGCCTTTCAAATGAAGGTATTGTATCACGTAACAATGACCAATTTTCTCCATTTTTACAAATTCACTGAAAACGTTCACTATTGACGGTTGCCAAACAAATACTAATAACGTGGCATCTTCAAACTTGAAACATATGCTTTATAGATTGTGTACTTTCTAATACAGTGATATTTTTCAACTACCGCTATCCCGGGTACTTATAGGACCACTCTTGTTAATTTTGAGTGTTACATCAAAAAATCACCAAAGTTATTACATGCATGAAGAAACATTTCTCCCTCCTTTCCAGCGCTTCTAGATTTGTGGTCGTATGAGAGTAAATTCTAATGTTTATAACGCCTTATTAACGACTCGTTTCGAGTTCAACTTTCTTCAGGTAAACTATAAGTATTATTAGTGAATTTATTATCGTACCGTCTTCTAATACATCAAAGAACCACAAAAATTACCTTCCTCTCTCGTCCAATCTAACGAAAAAGCGAAGTCTGTATTCGTCTTTCTAAAAAGATAAGTACGCTATCACGATGCGTGTATAGATGAACGCTTTTAATTTAGCAAAACCCGCCATAGGCGTCGATCGTATGAGAATAAATTCTAATGTTAATAATATCTTGTTTACACGTTCCGAGTTGTCAACTGTCAGACAATAGTTTTACCAAAAGAGGGTTGATAACTCGAGACTGCTGATAATTCGATTAGTTTGAAGAATCCATCTATAGGTGATGATTCTGACTTCCAGATAAAAACAAAATTTTCGATTTTATTATTTTCATTGTCATTAGTATGTATGTATTTGACATGCAATTGTATTTATTTGGCTAGCTCAGTATATGTACATGTATATTTTTGAAAAAATGATTTTATTAATTATTTTTTTATAATATAATTGTTCTAACAACAAGACATGGGATGGGTCTATCTACAACGGTGTGGGTCTGCTTCAATTCCAAACTAGGTGACAATGATCTTTTGTACAGATGTTTAGTTCAAAATCGATCCATTTAAATTCAAATTATTATATTCATATGCACATCATTTTATGAGAATGTACTTCTAGTATTACCAAAAGTCTAGTATAACATTGATATAAATAAACGTTCGCAACCGATCAATTAATTCAACAAAATTCAACTAAATATAATCAAATTTAATTTGAATGCTTTATATACCTTCCTTATCTGTATTGAATGCTTATATCTACTTGATTCTATCTACTTGAAATAAAATACTTTTAGCGTTTTAAACTTAACAAGCTTATTCACTTTTAATTACAAAACATATAACATTAAAATAGTAACAACTACACAGTCTGTCGCAGAGAAAACCGAATTTTTCAAAATAGTATTTCTTAGTGGCGCCATCTATTAAAAATATATGTCACCAAGTAGATCTTTCACCAATGTTATGTCAAAATATCATGACATTTGCATCATTAGGAACAAAGACATCGCGCATAAAGTAACAATGTATATTAGCCATTGGTCCAAAAATGAATTTTGAACAAAGAGCAAATATCAAGTTTTGTTTTAAACTCGGTAAATCGTTTACTGAAATGTGAAATTTGGTGAAACAAGTGTATAGTAATGCGCGTTTATCACGTACGAGTGTGTATGAGTGGTATAAATAATTTAAAGACGGTCGTACGTATGTAAATGATGACGAATATCCTGGTACAAAAGAAATCTGTGGTTACGGAAAATAACATCGAACGTGAATTTATCAGAAATGAGCCGAAATCATCATTGCAATACGTGAGAATGGAACTAAAATATTTCCAAAGATTCAATTGATCGCATTTTGACACAGTATTTGGGATTGAAAAAGATTTGTGCAAAGTTTGTACCACACAATCTAACTGAATTCAACATTGTACAGACTCGATTAAAGACTCAAAAAAGGACCAAAACTTCAGGTATTCTATTGTAAGTGGCGGTGAGGCGTGGTGTTTTCAATATGAGCCAGAGACCAAGCGGCGAAGCTCAAGATGGAAGGATCCAAGTGAAGAAAGTCCAAGAGAAAGCCGTTTGGAGCACGAGTGAAGACAATGTTGATTTCTTTTTATGATTCGAAAGGCAGAGTGCACAAAGAGTTTGTACCAACTAGTCAACCAGTCAATGCTGTATATTATCTTGGTGTTATAAAGCGTCTTTTGGCGCGTCGTGTGTGTGTGCACTCTCAATATCGTGAAAATTGTGGCTAGCGTTTGTTACATGATAATGCACCATCTCATCGCTCGACCCTTATCACTGATTTTCTACCTACAAATAGCATTTTAACTATCAACCATTCACCGTATTCACCGGATTTAACCCCCTGTGTGTTCTATCTATTCTCCAAATTACATTTTCCGATGAAACTACAGCGTTATGCCGACGTAGAGGCCATCAAAAAGGCGTCGACAGTGACCTTGAAGAATATCTCTAAAGATGAACTTAAAAATTAATTCGACATGTTAATTGACCATGCAAAACATTGTATTGAAGCCGATGGCGATTATTTTGAATAAAATAAACAAATTTTACCAAAATAATAAACTTTCGTTTTTATTCTAAAAAAGTTCGGTTTTCTCTGCCACAGATTGTGTACATAGGTCAATATTTAGATCGTCAGCTTCCAATTTGTCTTCGATAATCCTTTTATTAATATTCAAACGTTTGTTGTTTTTTGTATTACTGTTTATATCTTTCACATCACATTTATAGTTCATATAATTATTTAAATGATATTTTATTCCCATTCTACGCACTTGAATTACCATAATGTCCTACTTTCAATAATTAAATCTATCATATAGATATGAATGAACTGTTAGAAAATACTAATGTCAGACAGGCTTTAAAAGCTCACAAAATAACGCTTTAATAGCATTATTTTGTAACATCTCTGTATACAAACGTTTATACCATTTCTACTCAATATTCGTCATATACATTATTGATTTGAAAATAACGAAATCATGAAATCCTTTTGTCTAACGTTTGCGAAAACAGACGCTTTTTTCGTGTTGATACGCTGTCTCTCCAAACACTTTCCAATCAAATTTAACTGTGCTCTTGTCACTCAACGGCAATCAACGTTGTGTACGCTCGATGCAATCAGTCAAGCAAGTGTCGCCCGAAACGCCTAAATATTGACCGACAAGTTCGCAGTAGCTGAACGTAACGTGTAATGCGGTAATAGGTTTATTTATTAGAGACACCGTGTCCATACATCGAAAATGCATTTATCTCATTTTATTAAATATGATTTATGAACTTCATTTGATTACGTAAACAGGAATATAATTTATAGGATAAATTTTGTCGATTGGAATCTGTATTTAATTTGTCGTGGGTGTGATTAATTGTAATTCCTATAAAAAATTATGTTATTTCATATGAAATAGAGAAAGATTAATTTTGTAATAAAAACTATTGTAAATATTTTGTATGGAATGCATTTTTAGCAATCGACTTTTTAAAAAATTATATCGGCCGTCAATAAAGGTGACCCAACTAACGAAAAAGTCTACGCAGTAATATGAGGTTGTTACATATGAAATGTCCGACTTTGTAAGGAATAAAAAAAGTCTAAATTTAAAAAAAATATAAATATTTATACTGCAAAATAGTCTCCATTTACATCAATAGTTTGTTGCCAATGGCCTGGAAGCTGAAAAATTCCCTTTGAAAAGAAATCTAGGTTTTGACGGCTCACATATTGCTCAAACACTGCTATTACAGACTCCCTGTCAGGGAAGTCCCTGTTTTTTAAGTGATTGTCTAAACTTCGGAAAAAATGAAAATCAGTTGGCGAAAGGTCAAGTGAATAAGGTGGGTGAGGGAGAATTTCGTAACAAAATTCCGAAAGTTTTTGGATTGTCTGTCGTGCAACATGAGGTCTTGCATTATCATGAAGAAGTATGGGTCCATGTCCTAGTGAGGGCTGCAAGCGGCTCAATTGTCCATGCATAGTTTCCAGTTCGGCACAATAGGCCGCTGCCGTGATGGTTTCACCAGGTTGCAAAAATGAATAGTGAATAATACCCTTACTGGTCCACCATACAATCACCATAATCTTTCTCGGGTGAAATGATGCTCGTGCATGCTGTCTTGGTGCTTCACCTCGATGTAACCATTGTCCTGACCGTCTCCGATTATCAAAAGTATCCACTTCACACGTTACCACTCGATGAAGAAACGGTTCAAGTTTCTGTCGATTAGCCAAAGAGGTAGTACACCTATAATTGACGGAGCTTATTGGCTTCCGTTAATTAGGCACCCATCGACCGAGTTTCTTCACTTTGCCAATCGAAGAAAGGTGACGACTAATGGTGGCAATGGACACTTGAAATGTTTCTGCAAGGCTACGCACTGTTGTCGACGGATTACTTTCAACTTCTACACGCAGCTCGTCGTCATTAACGGTGCTACGCGCATATCCGCGAGGCTCATTTTCCAAATCAAAATTTCCCTCGCTGAATTTTTTAAACCATCGCCGTAATGTGCGTTCATTACACGTGGTTTCACCGAATGTCTGATTAATTTCTCGCGTTACTGCAGCTGCATTTAATCCCTTTTTAAATTGAAAGAGGTAAATTGCCCGAATATCTCTTGCCGACAGCATTTCCATAGGCGAGACAAGGACAGGTGCATTAATCTTTCCAAGAAATGGAACAGGTACACACTTCAAAATAAATACCCTTTTCTATAAATACAATAATAACTTTCACCAAAAACATACACGTCTTCACACAGGTGCGATTCAGTTCAGACTGAAGGAAAAAACGGACATTACATTTGTAACAACCTGATACTTATAACGGATGGGCAATGTAAAAGTTTAAATTTAAAAATGCAGTAAAACAAAAACGGTTTGAAATTTTGCCAAATTTATCCTTTTGTTGTGAAGTACAATTGTTCCGGTTAGAGATGGAATATTATTTCATTCATATGGCTACCGCAGCTGACCCCACAGTACCCCATTCGATCGGACCAATTTTCGAGCACTTTTTCGAGTGTATGGGGTCGTATCTCGGCAATGGCATCACGAATGTTGGCTTTCAAATGCTCAATTGTCTCTGGTTTGTCGGCACAATACTTGCCTTTAACGGCGCTCCACAGAAAATAGTCCAACGGTGTCAAATCGCAGTCTCTTGACGGCCAATTGACATCACCATTTCGGCTAATTAAACGGCCATCAAACCTTTGACGCAATAAATCGATTGTGGCCTGAGATGTGTGGCAAGTTGCACCTTCCTGTTGAAACCAAACATCGTTCACATCAATACCATGAAGAGCGGGCACAAAAAAATTGGTAATCATGGTGCGATAGGTGTCTCCATTGACCGTAATGGTTGCGCCGTCCTCATTTTCAAAGAAATATGGGCCAATGATGCCTCCGTTCCACAAGCCGCACCAAACACTCACTCGCAATGGGTGCATTGGCTTCTGTAAGACCACGTGTGGGTTTCCTGAACCCCAAATATGGCAATTTTGTTTGTTAACGTACCCACCAAGATGAAAATGAGCTTCATCCGAAAAAATGATTTTTTTGGCAAAATCGACATCATCGTGCAGTTTCTCCTTGGCCCATCTAGCGAAGCGAAAACGAAGCGGATGGTCATGCGGCTTCAACTCTTGAACCAAATGAACTTTGTAAGGCGTCATACCGAAATCTTTTCGCAAAATTTGACGTAAACTGGTTCGTGAAATGTTTAATTCTTGAGAACGATGACGAGTTGATGTTGATGGATTCTCACACATACTCTCAGCCACAGTTTCGATATTTTCGGGTGTACGCACTATACAAGCACGCTCACGTCTTGGCGTATCAACAATGAAACCAGTTTCACGAACTTTAGCAATAAACTTGCGTATACCGGGCACTGTTGTTCCTTCTCTGCGACCAAATTTTGTACGACATTTTCGTGCAATTTCCGCCAAATTGTCTTTGCTTTGGAAATAAATTTCCAATAAATCCAACGTTGCTCAAGCGTAAATCGATTCATTTCGTTCAGTGGAGATAACACACTGAATTTTGTAACAGAATAGAATGACATAAGTACTGCCAGATTCGAAATAACCGGTGGTTCAAATTTAAACCGGTAGATGCCCCATCCATTACAATAAAATTACGTTTAAAGCAGATGTGCACACATTAAATTTGAAATTCAGTGGCACACTAACACCGCCTGTGCATTGTATGAGCGTTCGTTTTGTCACCAGATTGCTAAAGTTTATAATGCTGTGTCTAGTGAATTTAAGCGCTTCTCTGTGACACGTTTTTGAGTCCTCCTGAAGCAGAAGTTGTTGTCCAGATAGCTGTATGTAATCTTCTCTACAACTTACCCGATCACTTGATTTTAGCTTGTTTGTTTATCATAGAAAAAAGTCTTTTTTTCTCTCTCTGATATATGTACTTACAGAATTTTAGGTTAAGTTAGCTTTTAGGCATTTTCTTTTTCCGTTAATTTGATTATTAGTCTCAGGGTGCATAGGAAGAACAACGTTGCTGGAAGTTGATATGCACCCTATGGTTTCCAAAGGGAGCAGAAGGGAAAAATAAGGAAATTTTATTTTCATTTATATTATATACATAAATTTGTATATTTCTTTCTTTTTTTTTGGAAATAAACTATTATTATTATTGTTATTTTTAAATTTTGTTTCTGCCAGGTGTACCGAAAAGTTTACCGATTTTTTCTTTAAAAAGCTACATAATTTTCAAAAAAATGGAAAAATTTATCTATTCGAAGTATTGGCCATTTGATTCTATACATCTTGCCCATCTTTCAGGCAATTTATGGATGCCATCACAAAAAAATTCTTTATCTTTTGAGCAAAACCATTCATCGACCCATTTTCTAACTTCTTCGAAATTGGCGAAGTGCTGCTCTGCAAGCGCGTCTCGCATTGAAACGAAAAGGTGACAGTCGGACGAAGCAAGGTCTGGAGAGTACAGCGGGTGCGATATTATGTCCCATTCAAGTGCTTTCAATGCTTCCTAGACCGGTTTTGCTGTATGAGATGGCGCGTTATCGTGCTGTAAAATCACTTTGCCGTGTCTTCGGGCCCATTCTGAAAGTTTTTCTATCAATTCATGATTCAAATTGATAATTTGTTATCTGTAGCGATCAATATTAACTGTTTCACCAGGTTTAACAGTTCGTAATACACCACGCCACTCTGTTCCCACCAAACACAGAATATTGTCTTGCAACTAAAACGATTTGGCTTGGAGTCGAGGGGCCGACTTCGCCAGGTGATAGCCATAATTTTTGGGCTTAGGGTTTTCAAAATAAATCCATTTTTCATGACCCGTCACTATTCGACGCAGAAATGATTTCCAATCATACCTTTGAAGCAGCATTTCACACACGATTTTTCGATTTTCCATTTGCCTATCATTCAATTGATGCGGCACCCATTTTCCCATCTTTTAGATTTTTACCATTGCTAGTAATCGTTTCTTGGATCACATTTGATGCTTCTGCTAATTGTTTTTGAGTGTGGGTTGGGTCTTCAGCCAATAACACCTGCAGTTTCGTATCTTCAAACTTTTTCGGTCTACCAGAACGTTCTTCGTCTTGTACATCGAAATCGCCACTTTTAAATTGTTGATACCACGCTTCACATGTTTTTATGGTTGGAACATGCCCGCCGTAAGTTTCTACCAGCAAACGATGAGTTTCAATGGTTTTTAAAAAGAAAAGCTTAAATTTTCGTCAAAATATAAACTTTCGAGTTTGGACTTCGCTGTATGTTTGACAATAGTGTTGAATGAACAGAATTTAGACCTTTCCTCTACTAAATGTAAAATCATTCAAAACTTGCAGAAAATCCATTTGCACTTTCGAGTTCCAATTTGCGTAAGGCTTTTCAAGTTTGTAATTCTCGCAGAATTAAGCCGAAAGAGATAAATTTATGTTTTAGATTCGTTTTCAGACCTTTTGAATTCTTTAAGTTTCTTATTTTACTAAGTCATTCTGTATTTTTTGGGAGAAATTAAATCGAGTGCAAAAGCATACAGAACGATTTCGTTTGGGTCCATACGCTACAAATTTTTCAATATTTAGACATATTTAACATAATTAGTTGTTTTACTACCCAAACGAATGAAAAAACGAATTAGAATTCTACAAACTTATATTGCAGACATAAAATTGGAACAGCGAAAAAATTACAGTCATTCATCTCACTATTACGTGTCATTTCCGTTGGTGTATCTAATCATTTAAACTGCTTGTAGATTGGACTACTATAATAGTTATAACGAATTGTAAATTGGTATTTCAAGCCGTTTAATGAGATTTAAATGTAAAAGTAATATCTCCAACGTGTAATTTCCAGTTTAAAAACTTCCACAATGTTAGAAAAGCCTTTGATGAATGTTGCGGCCTAAAATAAAATAAATATAAAAATTTCAAGGAAATGGGGAAAGTTTTTACTGAAAAGAAAAGTTCGCTGTTTAATTACTTTGCAAGAGTTTTATACGAAATTTTATAGTGCCATACCTAATTACGTACTTTATTTTAATGTTTCTTATTATGTTAGGAACATGAGGGTCAATATCCGATATTAATCTTGGAGTTTTGTGGTCACATTTTATATGGTGCCATTCACCTAGTTTAATACATTGAAGTTTTATAGAAGTTTCACAGATTTCAATTCTTTATGGCTTAATACATTAATAGATGAAATTCGTTATATTAACTTTTATTATGGTTTTTGGCTAAAATTTAAATTAGGGAAGTTTGGATTAGTCAAAAACGTAAAAAAGATCCTTTTTGCACGTTAATATTTGTATTCTGTATACGTATTTTGACAACTAAGTTGTCATCGTCAGTAGCAATTAAACTACACCGAATAAACCGCAAAGCATTTTAAACAAAGGCCAAAATAATATTGAATTTTACAAGAGCAATGCAGATCAATATTTCTTAATCTTAAACACTAACACTTGTGCTTCCAATCTTCGACATGATCGTATCTTGCAGGAATTCGTTCAGGCAGAAGTATGGTACCGGTTCTCTGCCTCCATTGAACGATTTTTTATTATAAAGGTGCTCTCGTAATTATGTAATTCTGGGTAATTGTTCATATTTTTAATATTTCGACAACCAAATTGTCATCATCAGTATAGATTAGTTTACATAGAATAAATCAAATGAGTAAAACATCGGAGAGATATATCCTTACTTGGATACCTATAATGGGCGCGTGTCAAAGAAAAAACATTATGCAGTAATAACACTGTCTAGAGAAGGAACACTAAATGACAATGGCATGCGCTAGCATTACGTCAGTAACACTTGTTCAAAATAAAGGGTGTTTCAAATAGCGCCTTTTTTTAAGAATAACTAAAACATAGATGGCGCACTGAATTTGTCTGGGTATGTGGGCACTTAAAAAGTGTGATGTATGACATTTATAAAAATGGCTTCGTACACGGTACAACAACGCGTTAGAATTGTTGAATCATTTTATGAAAATCAGCGTTCTGCGAAAAGAGTCTTTAGAAAATTCCGTGAATTTTACGGTTTACGTAATCGTCCATCTGAAAGCACTATTGGTCGAATTATTAAAAAATTTCAAGAGACCGGTTCCGTGGAAGATCAGAAAAGTGAAAAATACAGTCGTAGTGATCGTTCACAAGAAAATATTGGTTTGGTTCGTGAAAGTGTTGCTGAAGATCCTGAAATGTCCATCAGACGACGTTCACAACAACTTGGACTTAGTGGATAAACAACATGGCGTATTTTACACAAAGATTTAGCTCTGAAGGCATATAAGGTTCAAATAACACAGGAACTGAAGCCATTAGATCATTTTGAAAACGTCGTTCATTTGTCAATTTCTTCAATGAACAACCAGCAGATTTTTCAAATAATGTTTTCCGATGAGGCACATCTTGAATTTGGTGGCTATGTTAATAAACAAAATTGCCGTATATGGTGTGAGGAAAATCCACGAATTATTCATGAAAAACCTATGCATCCTAAACGAGTTACTATTTGGTGTGCATTATGGTCAGGTGGTACAATTGGACTTTACTTCTTTGAAAATACTGCTGGTGAAGCTGCAACTGCAACAATGACGGATCATAACCGAATTTTTGTCGCCTGAATTAATGAATATTGATCTTGAGGATATGTGGTTACAACAGGATGGCGCTACACCACACTTTGCACACGAATCAATTGAATTATTGAGAGAAAAATATCTTGGACGTGTAATCTTAAGAAACGATGACGTTATTTAGCCACCAAGATCATGTGATTTGACACCGTTAGACAATTTTCTTTGGGGTATGTGAAAAGTCAGGTTTATAAAAACAATCCACAACTGATACTTCAATTACCAATAAAATGTTTTTGAAAGTGAATGCAAATTATGTGTTTTATTTATTCTTTAAAAAAAACGCGAAATTTGAAACACCCTTGACAAAATGTTTTTTTTTAAAACATAAAGAAATACATAAGTTTACGTGGAAACAATAGACAAAAAATCTAAAATTTATTATCGATCACTGCTTAACCCGGTAACAGTGGCCAACCAGAATTATAGATGCTATAGTTAAAAAAACGCAATCTCCGAATCAGACCATTATTTACTGATGAATATAGTTCTTATAAAACATAAAAAGACAGAACTAAGAAGAGAAACTGAACACGAACAACCTTGGACACTGAACAACCTATATATAACCTAGACAACTCTTACGATGACACCACAGTTTCTCTGCTTAAATTGTGAATAGCCTTGTGGACGGGCGCGTTGTCGTGCAAAAGCAGAACACCTAATTTTCACCATCCTTAATATTGATAAAGATGAAAAGATGAAAAGCGAACGTATAGCATCACCAGAAGAAATGTTTCAGACACTTAAAATGTACTTACTTCAAACAACAAAGAGAGCTCTGAAGGAAAAGAAATGATCAAAAAAGGCGATTGCTGGTGGAATAAAAGATTGGAAAACATTCTAAATTAGAAGAAAGAACTATACAATAAAAGGCTAGCTACAAATGACCAAAGAGACAGATAAATATATAGGAGATATTGCTATTTGGCAAAAAAAAGAAATTTTCAAAAAGAAAATAACTATCTGGAAAGAAAATGTCAAAATATAGATGAACTACTGGGAAACACTATGTCTAGGGCGGTGTGGAAAGCAATAAGAACGCTGAAAACAAATACAAATTAAAAATCGAAGATTGAATGAAGAGCCGTGGACACGATATTACAAAAAATTATTAATAGAGGACAGAGGAGAGTTTAAAAATATTAACTACGACCCACAAATGGTTTAAATTAAATATGACATTTGCACTACTGAAGAAATGAGAAAAAAAAGTTATTAAAAAAGAAAAACAACAAATCACCTGGTCTTGGAGTTATATCTGTCAAGCTTCTAAAATTTTGACAATCAAAGTGGGTTTGTTACATTGTGTCGAGTTAATGATTCTTCTTTTATATTTAATTGCATTATTCATCAACAAACAGGAACTTATTAACATTTGAAATATTCTTAAACGATCATACATAGGTCGTAACAACACTTTCACCACCTGTCATGTTAAATCTCAGTTCTAGACCCCCATTTTGCTTTTTTCGTCGATTTTACTCCCAACTTTTCGCAGTGGATCGCTGATAAAAATAATCTGAATGTATTGTTGGGTTAGATGAGGTTTTTGAGTGTTAAGCTTAAGATGACAAGCAAAAGTAGTATTTGATTAATATTTGCATATTTTTTCTTCTTTACATATAAAATACCTATTACATGCGTAATAGGTATTAACGCATATTAACATGCGTCTCTATCTACTATCTTGGGTTTATAAAATAAATTTTAATCCTAATGTAAATTCTCTAAGTAGAAATACATGTTCCACAACACCCAAAGTTCCTTGATTACAAATGTAATTTCACGCCATCCCTTGATGTTCTTAAGCAGTCCAATCATATACGAAGATCCACCAAACATTTGCTGCATCTTTTCTACAAGTCGCAGAAACTAATTGCAATTATTAAACTATACTCAATATATTCAGCGTATCTTTTATATAATATAATCCCGCTTGCGATGTATCCTTTGAGAAATTATTTTTAAAAGCTATTGAAAAAACGGCTAATCGGATGCAGGGCATTAATCTTAATCAATGGACATGTTCGCTTTGCGATAATGGATTTGATCTTCTCAAACGCCCTGCTGTTGGACGAGATCACGTTCCTCTTTGAGAGATTCGCCTTTAATTAGATGCTGGACCTAGTGTGTTTCCATTTGCATTTTGTTACAAAACTGGAGAACAATAGAGGTGCTTATTCCTTTCATCTAATTTAAATTCAGTGGCCAGGTAGTTTTAAATTGATTGGAAAAGTTGTACATGTATTGGCTATTAGCTGCTGCTTTTCTAGCAAACTTAGATATTTACAAACCAGTAATTTACATGTAATTTGTTACCTGTAGACTTGCTTTGTGTATATTGCGCTTGCTTTACCTTGTAAATAAACAATTAACTTTGGAAATGAGCAGTGCTAAAGTCTATATAAAAGTTAATAATAAAACCGAGTTAATAGAATGGTTTTTCTTTTTTCATTTTAGCTTTATTTTTAAAACAACGGGTGTTTTTTTAAGAACTAGAGAACTTTAAATGATAAAACAAGACAGAAATATTGTTGGAATGAAGTTTTTCTTTTATAATCTGGTAGATAATTTCATGGCATTCATTTTTTAAATATGATTTCCGGCATATGTCCGCCGCGGCTACGAGTTCCGTTCAATCAATCTAATTATTGACTACTTTTTACAATAAATCTGGCTGTATGGCGTCAATGATGGCTCGAATATTGGCTTCCAATGCTTCAAGAGTTACTGGTTTGTCGGCATAAAAATGACTTAACATAGCCCCATAAAAAGTAATCCAGAGACGTTAAATCGCAGGAACGAGGAGGCCAGTGAATAGGACCACTTCTGGAAATAAAGTTATCACCAAATTGATTTTGCAATAAATCGATTTTTAAGCGCGCCTTATGGCAAGTTGCGCCGTCTTGTTGGAACCAAATATCGTCGATGTTTAGCTGATTAATTTTGGGAAACAAAAATTCAGTCAGCATGGCTCGATAGCGCTCGTCATTCAACGTAACGGCAGCTCCTTCTTCATTTCGAAAGAAATAAGGACCGATGATGCCGCCAGCGTATAAACCGCACCAAACAGTCCATTTTATTGGATGTAATGGTGATTCGTTAACGGCTTGAGGATTGTCTTCGCTCCAAATACGGCAATTTTGCTATTTAACCAGAAATGAGCTTCACCACTAAACACAATTCTTTGATAGAAATGCTCATCTTCGGCCAGTCTGAAATGAGCTAATCAGCAAAAATGCGGCGCAAACGATGGTCGTTTGGCTTCAATTCTTACACGAGCTGTATTTTATAGGCACGTAAGCCAAGATCCTTACTTAAAATTTTCCACGTAGTCGAACGACAAAGGCCAACAAGTTGAGAACGACAACGAATCGACATTTCGGCGTCTTCTTCAATACTTCGCGCTACAGCAGCAATATTCTCTTCGGTACGGACATTTCTTTGTCTTGTTGATGGTTTTGAATCGAGAAGAGTAAAATTAGTGCGAAAACGATCAATAACTGCACAAATTGCTTGTTCTCTAGGCCGATTATGTTGACTGTAAAATGGACGAAGTGCTCTATGAACTTCGCGAACAGATTATTTTTTTCAAAGTAAATTTTCATAATTTGGAAGCGTTGTTCTGACGTTAAACGATTCATGATGTCTCGCCAAACCTTACTGAACAGAAATATCAACACAGTTTGACATTATCAGTTGTCAAACCATATTTATCGATGTCGATAGTTATCATGCATTTTAAAAAACACCCGTTATAACGAGAGAGGTGGTTACGTAGAATTTAATCTTAAATATTAAATGAAATTATTTGTTAAAAACGGAAGATGTTTTTTGCCCAACTTCCTTTAAACATTTATTTAATTTTCCATGAAAATTGTAAGACTATTTTCGACAAAATAATTAATAACTTTATAACATATCTGATATCCCTTGATATGATTTTAAATTAAAGTTACATTAGAGACTATATCTATATAAAAATAACAACTTAAAGATCAAAATTCAGTCGCTTATATCAGAATGACTCTCTTGAAATCGAGAAAACCATTTCCGTGCTTTGCTTTCTCCAATTGCGTTTACACCGCAGGCGACAAAAAAGGTTTTAGCAGATTCTGATGTGTTACTTCTTGTCCAAAATGCTAGTTTTTTTCTACTTGACATGCCATTTTCTTACGTTAGTTTGCACAAATTCAGAAATTATTCAATTAAACAATAGAACGACATTAAAATAATCTGGTACGTAGTTTACCGCAAATGCACACACACTGACCGGTACCTTAACACCTTCTCCTATCATCATCCCGCCCAGAAACAGGGCGTTATCAATTCCTTAGTCCAAAGAGCCTTCAACATATATGACCAGCAATCTCTATCCCAGTTATTAAGTTATGTTACCCAAGCTCTTATAAACAACAATTTCTCCATCCATGATATTCAACAAACCATAGATCGACATCTTAATCCCAAAGTCTAACAACTCAATACACAGCATACATCATCTCTCCCCCTCTCTAAAGCCGATCTGCTCTATATACAAGTTGTTACAGACCGCATCAGTAAGGTACTTTTCAAAAACAACATCAAAACCATCTTCAAACCCCATTCCAAATTATCTGACCGATTTTTTCCGTAAAACACCGTGTTTCTTTAGAATCAGATGGTGTGTAGAGGATTCCTTGCTCTTGCGGCAGTATATATATTGGTGAAACAAAGCGGTCTGTCGGCACTCGTGTTTCAGAGCATGAGCGTTGTACTAGGTTGCTGCGCGTAGCTGATTCTGCACTTGCCGAGCATAGGTTGGAAACCAGGCACCATATCCAATTTAATTCTACTAAGATCCTATCCCTTACTAACCATTACTATGGTCGCAAAATCTGTGAATTTATAGAGATCTCTAAGCACCCCAATAACCTTAACTGGGATGACGACTACCCCCTACACAACGCCTGGCAATCCCACATCTCCAAACAATCTAACCGCAAACTTAACGCTTCATTGACCCATGACCCATTACCCATATATAAACCCGTCCACCATCGGCTTACACCAGTTTAGTGCAATAAACAGTAACAGTAGTTGAGCCCTGAAGATGTCCCATACGAATGGGTACGAATCGTCGGTAGTTATACCAGTGACGCGGTTCCAGCCCGAAAGCCCAGAAGAAAGTGACATTAAAATAACTTGCCAATTTTTTTTCAAGACGCTCTGATTCTAAAGATGTTTTTGTTGGAGGCGGAGAACTTTGAATTGAAATGAAACCCAAAAAAATGTTTTTAATATCCATGAAATTGGCTTCATTTAAAAGATAATTTTATGGCATTAATGTTTGTACATGATTTTTGACATGTGACCCCCGCGGCATATTCTAAAGGTCCAATTTTCATACAAATCAGGCTGTATGTCGGCAATAACGCGTCAAACATTCTTCCAAGTGCTCAATTGTTTCAAGTTTATCGGCGTAGACATACGACTTTACATATCTCCAGAGAGTATAATCTAATCGCGTCAAATCGCACAAACGAGGTGGCCAATTAAGTCCTTAAAACCCTATGACCAATTAGGAAAAAGTACCGCATAATTATTTTTAGATAAAATATTGGCAACGACTCTAGAATTTTTGGTACACTTTGCACTGCGATTCAAAATGTTCATTTAGTGTCGCTTCTGTAAACATATACAATATTTTTGAACATTAGTGTGTACACGACTTTCTATTATCCCATAAATTTTATATTTTTTAATTAATGATCTTTTCATTGATCCAAATTAATAAAACGCAAAAGACCTATAATTTAGTGTGACGAAATGTGTATATTTAAGTAATTGTTTTTCGGAGCACGAAAAGTACATTAATAGATTGGTTTTATATTGAATACTAGCGAAAGAAACGAGCTTTAACGCGGTGCTTATTTCCTATTTGTAGACAGTGTAATAAATTTGTGACTTATTCTATTTATTGAACGAAATTATAGTTATTAGACGTAATAAATACTTGGAGTTTATTATTAGTTTGTTATAAATACTCGTTTACTTAAGCCTCCAACTTTACAGTCAAAACTTGTCGGTTTGAGAACTTAATATTGACGTTAGATTCTCCTGCTACTTCTCTTGTTGCAATTGTTAATTGTCGCGTTTCATTATGATTAAGTTTATGTAGATTACTATTAAATTATTCATCAGCTATCCTCAACGCTTTCTAATTCTACATTTCTGTGACCTCCCTGGATTGAGCACATACTAATATGGACGTATCGTCAATAAATTGGGTATCTCTACGCGAGGTAGTATTATAAGGCATCTTACGAAGGATACTAGGAAAGTTTTGCAATACAGCTTTGTTTATTTAATTTTCAAAGTAATTTCCTCTACACTCAATACACCTCTTCATCCTCCGAAACCAATCTTTAAACCAGTTCCGCCAAGTTTCACTAGGGAGTAAAGCACACTCGTTGTCCCAAGACCACAGAAGGTTCTCATCATTGGAAAACCGCCTCCCTTTTAGCTTCATTTTCACATGCTGGAACAGTGCAAATTCGCAGGGAGCAAAATCTGAACTGTAGGGAGGGTGGTCGAGAAGTTCCAATCCTGTCGTGGTCAAACATTCGGTGCAGGCTTTGGTGCGGTAAACTGGAGCATAATCGTGATGAAAGAACCAGGTGTCCATTCTTGACTTTGGCCACAGGTTCTTCATAGATCCAATAACTTTAGGCAGGCATTGTTCAGTATACCACATAGCTGTGACTGTCTTCTGTGTGTCCAAGACGACGCGTTCCACAATTACACGCGATTTGAAAAATACAGCTATTATTATCCTCTTTACAGATCGGGATTTTCTGACAACTGCGAGTGTGTCCTCATCATCAAAGACCCAAACTTTGTACTGAGCTTTGATCAGCACATCGTAATAGTACAGCCAAGTCTCGTCACCTGTTACGATGTTGTTCACATACCGAGATTGTCCCTTATTAAACATTTTTAGCATATCCCGGCACCAAGTCATACGTTGTGTCATCTGCTCTTCAGTCAGTCGATGCGGCACCCAGAGAGAACAAAGTTTCTTCACGTGCAAATGATCATGCGGAATCGAACCAATTGCTGATGTGTTTAGGCCTGAAGTACCCTCTATCTGTTGGTAGGTCACTCGCCTGTCCTCGCCAAGCATTTTCCTCACAGTAGTAATGTTTTCCTCCGTAAATGACGTTCGTGGCCTTCCCAGCCTCTCAGCATCCTCCACAGTTAAATTTCCTTTTTGGAATTCTCTATACCACCTGAATATCGTTGTGCGATGTGGACAAACATCACTTAGTGCAAGGTTCATTTCTTCGAAGCACTGGTCTATGTTTAAATCACGCACGAAATTATAACGCGAAACTGCCCTTGTCTCATTTCGTGACCACGATGCCATCGCAAGCACTTTACATTCTCACTGCTAATGAATAACTGAGCCCATCGACATGGCGCGGCGACTACTATACACGTATGAACATGTCGTCTCAACATGCAGCAACAAGCAGCTTCCTACGATTCATTGTTGCGTCATATTGCAAAACTTTCCTAGTTCCCTTTGTATTGACGTAAACAAAAAAGAGCAAAGACTCCTATGTTGACACCTGTGGAACCACACGTTTAACTGGCCCTGCATCAGAGCACTGTTTGCTCCAAAACATGACTTTTTGTCTTTGTTTGTCAGTCCTCTCACTCCATACATATTCAGTTCTTGTAAAAGTATTGCATAGTCCATGGAGTCGAAAATCTTACTCACATCGTAACAACTCAGAATGATTAATCATTAAAGGTTAATAAAACCTCTTTTTCACAACAATTTTCGTATTCTATATACGCGTATCGACAATTAAGTTGTCATCATCAGCAGATAATTGATCAATCTGATTAATTAATAATTAATTTTATTTTATAATACTTATTAATTGTTAAAATTAAGCTAGAAAAAGAAAATAGTGTCACCTCACCTTAAATACCTTAGAAATAATCACAAAATAAAAATTGGTTCAAAGCATGCAACAAAAGATATTCAATTTTCTTAGCAAACGTTTGCTTGCTTTTTCACTAACAAAAATATGATACGAAAGAGAATTAAATTTTATTAAAAACATTGCGAGATTACAGTGGCTTTGATTCGTAAATAATCAATAGATTAATTAGAAAAGCTAACTTAAAGGAAAGACAATCCTGGATACAACATGTCTGTCACTTTAAAACAATCGAGACAAGTAATATACACTATCGCTCATAAGCATTTGGATGCCATTGTTTTATTACAGTTTCTATAGAAAAGTCGTAATTATAAAATTTATTTCTGCAGTAAAAAATAGTTTCATAGTAAACATTAAAATCTATGAAAGCTTATTCAAAAATAATTTTGCGATTACCCTATTATTCACAATGAATGATAATATCCTAATAAAACTCCAAATAGAATAATTGCACTTAAGGGATTAGATCTCTCAATTCTTAGAAATATTCAATTGTTATGATTTTATTTTAAGGTAGGGTGTTATTGTAAACTATTAAGTATTTATACTTGGGTATTTTGGCAAAAATGCAGTTAGTTTTTGTGAAATGTTCATAGTGATAACATTGTGTGCTTCGAACTAGTTCAATCGGTTAGAAATGCCTAAATGGAAAGAATTAAGTGTAGAAACACGATCGCTTATAATCGCATACAATAAAACTGGCAAAAGCAACCGCGAAATTGACATAGAACTTAAATCAGTCCACCGTGGGTTATATCATCAAAAAACACCGCGAATGTGGAAGTTTGTTGAGCAGAACTCGAAAAGGCAGACCAAGAGCACCAACTTCAATAGAAGATCTTGCAATGGTGGTAACAAACAAGAGAAATAGGTGAAGAACAGCCACAGAAATCACAGCAGAAATGAATCCTATTCGTCGAAAGCCTATAAATGTTTCCACGGCGATTAAAAGAAGCCGGTCTTCATGGACGAATTGCAATGCGGAAGCCGCTTCTACGCGAGCAAGACAAGCAAAAACGTTTAAAGTGGGCACGCGATCACCAAAATTGGACCATAGAAGATTGGAATAAAGTATTGTGGACCGATGAATGCAAATTCGAAATTTTCGGTTCACGAAGACGTGTTTTCGTGAGGAGGTCTGTGGGTGAGCGTGCCCGGAAAGAATGCATAGCCATTACTGCTAAGCACGGTAGAGATTCAGTCATGATATGAGGTTGCTTTTCTGGATCAAATGTGGGTGATATCGTAAAAATCGAAAGTATATTAAAACAGAACAGCATAAACTCATATTAGAGGAAAAGGCAGTCACCTCGGGTCAGAATTTGGTCTTCCAACAAGATAATGACCCGAAACACCCTTCAAAACTATGCCGGGAATATTTGCAGAAATTGGAGAACGAGGGAGCCATAATAGTTATGGCGTGGCCTCCCCAGAGTCTCGATTTAAATCCCATCGAGTTACTGTGGGAAGAATTTGACCGAGGGGAGAAAATCGGGCCCACATCTGCTGTTAAAATGTGGAAGAACCTGCGAGAGGCATGGGGTAAAATAAAACCTGAGACATTACGAAAATTAATCGAAAGAATGCCTCGATTGGTTGCTGCAGTGATTAGAAATAAAGGAGGGCATATAGACGAGTCTAAAATTTAGATAAATATATTATACAACAATTTATTTTAGATATAAAAAAAAGATATTAGTATTTCAATTTTAATTTTTGTTACAATTTGCTTGTTAAATGCGATAGTATATATGCTTACACTATCATTCAAAGATGAAAAATTTAAATAGGGTTTTTAAAGAGCACGGTTATCAAGTTTCATTTCGATCCAATAACTCCATTAAAACTATCTCATGAAATGCGAACGACAAAGTCGAGTTAAATCAGAAATCCAGGATTTATGAACTAAAATGCCTAGATTGTAGTAAACACAACATCGGCCAGACGAAACCTTCGATTGGAACCCAGTATAAAGAACACATAACGCATATTAAATTTAATCGACCTGAGAAATCCAGTTTAGAAAAGCACGTGTTATATTCATAATGTAACAGTAGATTGTCTATATTCAATCAAAAATGTAAATAATCATCTTGAAATAGATAACTATAAAAGCATATTTCACAAAATAAAAATAATGTGTTAAACACCAACGACATGTCCTTATCTGTCTGAATTCCTGGAAAAGAGAGATACTACCTTTAAAAAAGGTTCCTATGTGTAAGTGTGGGGCTGTATTTTAAGACAAGCGGGTGGTTTTAAGACGAGAATACATTTTAAATTATACGAAACGAATTTACAGCGTGTGCTTGACTTTTGTTGTAAGTCTAGTACAGATTTGTTTATGTGAGAGTTTTACCGCGGATTCAGATGCGATTATTTATCTGCTGATGATGACAACTTAGTTATCGAAATATACAGAATACAAACATTATCGTGGAGAGGGGTTTTACTTTCCGTTCTTGAATTTCAATCAATTAATTTCGAAACTTTAGCAATAACCTTCGTATTATACACAATAGTTCGCCATAATTTACACATAAACTACAACACTAATTTTACATTTTACGCAAAATTTATACTGCTACATTACTGCAGGGCATGATTAATTATATCCCTTGGATGTGGGCAATATTAAGCCTAATTGACACTGATATATTGCTCGACATCGACTGTAACGGACTCCAAAACCTGAGTACCAATACGCATCGTTCAAGTAAAACTGATTTTCCTTAATTCATCTCTTTCTTGTTATGTGACGCTTCGTTATCGAAGTTTAAGAGGGAAAGTTATTTATCAAAGTTTCTTTTTCCAAACACGTAATCTAAGTAATGAAGTAACCATGTAATTTAGATTAATATGAAAATAACGATATAATGCGTGCTGAAAAGGAAATATGAAATTCAATAAGACCCATGGCCATGCAATAATATGATATTAAATACACAGGGCGGGTACGTATTCCGTGACGAATGTTGACATCCTCAGTAACGATTAAAGGAGCGATCAAATATATGTTAACTAATTACAGTTAATATAACCCCATTCCATAATAATTTTTGTATTCCGTTTACGTACTTCGATAACTAAGTTGTCAACGTCAGCAGATAATTAATCACAGGATTGTAACTCGATCTACAGCAAACCCCGCACCTAAACGAAGTCCATACTAGATTTATATCGTTGAAAGCCGAACACACACTGTAGATTCGTTTAACATCATTTAAATTGTATTTCTGTCTTAAATTAATATGCCTGCATATGTAAACCTTTTGATAGGTCGTATATTATTTTTCTGTAAACTGAAACAGACATGTGCATGGTGTCATCGAACCACCATCGGCGTTTAACACATGGTTTCTGTTTTTAAAATATAAATACTTTCATAGATATCTAATTCACGGTAATTATTCACATTCTTAACCAAATATAGGCGTTGTTACGTTATGATTACTTTCTAGCAGATGCTTTGTTAAACTAAAATTCTCTGGTCGATTCCTTCCTTTCGATCGTTTTGTCTGGCCTATGTATTGTTTGTTGCAATCTAAACATTTAGGTTCGTAAGTCCCCGATTTCTTATTGAGCTCGATTTTGTCATACGCATTTCTTAAGAGGAATTTAATAAAGTTAGTAGACAGAAATGTAAGTTGAAAACCTATTTAAATTTTTAGTCAAAGGGTGAAATGGTAAACATATGAATTGTTTGTCTCGCTTGCTTTGAAGTAACAGATATGTGGTATCCCGGATTGTGTTTTTTATGTTAGCCTTCCTAATTAATCTATTGATTATTTCCGAATCAAAACATTTGTGTCTCGTAATGTTCTTAATAGCATTCAACTTCCTTTCATAGCCCACTTTTGTTAGTAAGAAACTGAACAAACGACTGATAAGAAAACTGAAAGAAGAAAGGTAATTTTGATGGAACCTGTAGTTGATTGACTATATCACTAATAACCCCCTTTAGTTGTCCAGATGCGACACTGTTTAATTATCTGCTGATGATGATGACAACTCAATTGTCGAAATACGTATACAGAAAACGAAAATTAATGTGGCAAGGGGTTATACATCAACCTTCAATGACCTGAAAGAAGAAATATTTAAGTGATTGTACAAAAATTCGAACAAAACGAAAAATAATTTGTAGTATTATTAGAGAAGGGATATTTTTTTCGTGGGCCAGGATCGTAAGAAGGCGGGTGTACGAACAAACAGGCGACGTTTCACGCATGCGTTATTTATATCACTTATGTTTTGCTTTACAAGCTTTATAAATAACACGCATATATTATTCAATATTGCTATTGTGTAACGCAAAATGGACAAGACTGACAAAATGTTTGCAGTATGACGTAAGTTCCCACATTTGTCTCAAAGAGTAACGTACCCCGTGCAGAACTGTACGTCATCTGTTTTATTATATTACACTAGTGGGAGCTCTGCTTACTCAGTACGAACCTTTTTTTAATAAACTTCGTCTTGTAGGTATAAATACATGTTTATTCTCTTCTAAGTATAGGTAAATTTAACTCAAAAACTAACTCTGATAAACAAAATCGTATATTTGAAATGAATATGTTGTCAATAATCAGCAACAGCTATTATTATTACTAAAATATTTCGGGCAACAGGTATTGTCTAAATATTTATTTAAAACCCGCAGTCAGGTTATTATGATGTCAATAATTATAAAGGGTTTTCCAATAGGGACTTGACAACTTTTAATTCAATTTGTGAACGCACCCTTTCACTAATCATCGAATTGTCACTCTCAATTTATTCAGAAAACTTAGCATTTTCATCATGGTAAAGTACACGAACGAACAACGTCTGCAAATTATAAAAATTTACTACAGAAATTCGGAGTCGGTGACCGCTACTTTAAGAGCGTTAACTCCGATTTTCGGTCGTAATTCTCGCCCTAGTAGACAGGCAGTAACAAGTTTAGTGCAAAAATTTGAGTCTACATATTCGTTGCGTGATGTTGCCATGCCAGTGAGACAGCGGGTTGGTCGAAGTGTCGAAAATATCGCTGCCATTGAAACGTCCGTAGCAAATGATCCAAATCAGTCAATTCCACGGCGTTCTCAAGAGTTGGGCATCGCTCAGACCACTTTATGGCGAGTTTTGAGTAAGGATCTTGGTTTACACCCATACAAGATCAAGCTGACTCAAGAATTGAAACCGATGGACCATTTGAAGCGACGTACGTTCTCCGATTGGGCTCTGGAAAAGATGCGCCAAGATGATCAATTTCATCGCAAAATCATTTTCAGTGACGAAGCTCATTTTTGGCTCAATGAGTTCCTCAATAAGCAAAATATGCGTTATTGGTCGGGTGAAAATCCAAATGTGCTTCATGAAACACCACTTCATCCACAAAAAATAACTGTTTGGTGCGGTTTGCATGTCGGCGGCGTCATAGGGCCATATTTTTTCGTCGACGATAATGATCGCCACGTTACTGTGAATGGTAATCATTATCGCGCCATGATTACCGATTATTTTTGGCCCGTATTGGAAGATATGGACTTGGACAACATGTGGTTTCAGCAAGACACACAACACACGTTACAATTGATTTATTGAAGAGTAAGTTTGATGAGCGTGTTATCTCAAGAAATGGACCAGTCGATTGGCCGCCTCGTTCGTGCGATTTAACGCCTCTAGACTTTTTTCTTTGGGGCTATATCAAGTCATTGGTCTATGCCAACAAGCCGACGACGTTGGAAAAGCTCAGAGCCAATATTGAACGCGAAATAGCAGCCGTTTCGGCCGAATTGTGTGGCCGAGTCTTCGAAAATTGGGTCCAACGAATCGACCGCTGCAAACGTGCCCGCGGTGGCCATATGAACGAAGTCGAGTTCCATTCATAAATGTTTTGATTGTACTTCAACTCGATAATAAAGTTTTTGAAATATCTCAAATGGTCTGCATTTTATTTTGAAAAAAAGTTGTCAAGTCCTTATTGGAAAACCCCCTATATAAACATATAATTTTTTCACGATGGGAAATTTAATGAAAATTATATTATTTTCTGCTACTCCATAGTTAATTAAATACACAGAAATGAATTAAAAATTTCTGTGCTGGAGAAGGACTCGAACTTCTATGTGCCGCTTTCTAGACGACTGCTTTACCAATTAAGCCCACCAGGCAGTGTAACTTCGAGTCTTTTAACACGCCATAAATCGCATTATGGAACAGATCTAATATTGGGTCTGGGAAAAAGTTCGTGGCGTTTTTCCCGATAGATGGCATTGGTTGCCGATAACTAAAGAACAACAAGTCACAGCGACACCACCGACGGCTCGTTTTTTAGATGACCTTCCGAACGTTAGTTTGAGCGTAGAAACATTGTAATCGGTGCAGTGGTTGGAAAGTTATTCGCACTTGAAAATGGAGAAGAATAATGAGAAATTTCGCTATATTCTGCAATATTATTATGATAAGGGGAAGAACGCTGCGCAGGCTTGTGATAAAATTTGTGCTGTGTACGGTGAAGGTACTTTATCGAAATCTGTTGCGCGGAAATGGTTCGCTCGCTTTCGTTCTGGAAATTTCAATGTGAAAGATGAGTCACGCTCCGGTCGTCCAATCACTGAAAAATCTGATGAAATTCTTGAAAAAGTCCAACAAGATAAGCATATCAGCAGTGTCGATATTGGCATGGAGCTAGGCATTGACCACAAAACTGTTTTGAACCATTTACACAAAGCTGGTTACAAAAAAAAGCTTGACGTATGGGTTCCTCATGAGTTGAGCGTGAAAAACATGATGGACCGAATTAACATCTGCGATGCGCTGCTGAAACGGAATGAAATCGAGCCGTTTCTGAAACGTTTAATAACCGGAGATGAAAAATGGATTACGTACGATAATCGGAAGCGTAAAAGATCGTGGATAAAGGATGGTGAGCCGTCACAAGCGTTCGCTAAGCCAACATTGACGCCAAAAAAAGTGATGCTGTGTGTATGGTGGGACTGGAGGGGAATCGTCCACTACGAGCTACTTCCAACTGGTCAGACGATTGATTCTCAACTCTACTGTGCACAACTAGAGAGATTACGCCAGGCGATTGAAAGAAAACGGCCCGAATTGATTAATAGGAAAGGTGTTGTCTTCCATCATGACAACGCCCGACCACACACTTCTTTGATGACCCGTCAAAAATTGAGAGAGTTTGGTTGGGAAGTTTTGATGCACCCACCTTACAGTCCGGATATAGCACCCTCTGACTATCATCTGTTTCGATCTCTGCAGAACTCTCTCAATGGAATTAAGTTGGTTTCAAAAGAAGCCTGTGAAAACTACTTGATTCAGTTTTTCGACCAGAAACCACAGAAGTTTTTCACCGATGGGATCATGGATCTACCAAAAAAATGGCGAAACATTGTCGATAATAATGGAGCATATTCGGTTTAAATGAATTCGTCCACGCGCCATGCGGGGACCAGTTGAATTTTACTGAAAAAACGCCACGAACTTTTTCCCAGACCCAATATTTATCTAATATCTATTTTAATCTAAACATACTCGTACTAGTAGACTCTTATCTGAAGAATAGTGTGAAAGTATGAGCATATTAAACGTCTTTAACAACAAAATTAAAAAGATTTGTGAAGAGTCGTATATTGGAATAAGACAAATCCAATTACTGCTCCATATTTTCCACCGATTTTCTTTTTTCAATACTTTGGACCAATCTTCTCTAAATGCACAGAAAATATAAGTCAAAACAAAGCTATCTACCGTGAGCTTGTGGAAAAAATTTTCAATTTGTTCCTGTGTTAATGCTTTTAAATAACAAAGTAAAAGAAAAGTGTCTATGGCTGTGCCTTTTATAATACCACTAATAAATAAGCAAATGCATTGAGCGTTTTTAAGAAGAAGCAAAAGCCATTGTGAAAGACCTAAATTATGTACAAAGTCTAAATACAACAAAGAATCTGGAAACCTTAAGAACTATGTGGACTACAATGTAATGTTGCTTTTCCATAATAATTCATCTTAAATAACGTCGACAAATTAAATTCTAATTAGTTTTTAAAACATTAGCCTTAGCTATGAAAGACGTTGTCAGTTTTACTGTATTTTTCCTAATATTTCCCCTAACTTCATAATGAAATATTATTTTTGTTTGTACCGGAATATAATCAACTATAAATATGCCAAAGTACATCGAGATATCAAGTTTATTTATTATAATATTATATATACATTAAACTAATGATACAGAGGCCACTTAAAAAAATGACGTTACTATACTGTATTCAGTAGTTTTTATTGAAGCACTAACGTGTTTTTGCGAGGATCCATAAACAAAATGAATTATTAAATGTTTGATTTCCTTAGGAAAGTAACGTTAACGTTTTTCTTTTCATATAGATGAAGGTATTAGCACATGATGTCTGAAAAAAATTATTTATTACTCTTGAATAATATATTACGTCGATTTTTTCCCTCGATCTAACACGGGGGAAGCGTTTTTCACTTCATTCTCATATCTGTGTGAGCTCGGCTTGACGTGGCTGATATTACGGGTCTCGTAACCATCATAAAACGGTATTTACGTTTTATGGTCTTTTGTAGATCCACATGGATACAAGAGCTATTACTAATAATTACCACCTCAAGCCTGAACTGGTAACTAATTACATCAGATTGTACTCAGGACCAATATTCGTCTTGTTTTTCTTCTGTTGCTGTCTAGTTCTGTCAAGTCGTCGAACATTACTTCGGGTATTCGTGAAGTGTCCTGCTTTGGCTGAAGAAAAGACCATAGTTGGTGAGGATTTTCTTTATTAGACTCCCCAACATTCAAGTATACCTTGTAGTGAACAGAAATTAAATATTTAATAAAACTGCGAAGTCTTTTATATTCTTCACAATAATAAACACAACAAGATTTCCATTCTTTATTGTAATGTTGCTGTAGTTTTAAATTGGTTATCATTTCACTATTGAACCACGGAAGGTAAGATGATACAATGAAAGATTTAAACTTAGGGACAGTTCTATCAAGTATATTGTAAATAATATTATAAAAGGCTTGTAATGCAAGGCTAAAATCACTAAAATCATCAAGGAAAAGCCAACCAGTTTGACAAAGGTTATCGTCGAGTTTATGGAGGTTGGCTCTACGAAAATTGTAATGGGTAAGAGTACACGGAAAAAAGCCACGAAACAGTCTACTCAATGTCCGCACAAACATGGTGGACATTCTTTTTGATGAAAACAAATTATTTACTTTTTAAATATTTTTGAATCGACGATGATAAGATATATATTTCGAACACATATTTTTTCATCAAAAAAAGTAAATAAAACCCCTTTCCATACTTAAATTGCGTGTGAAATACGTGGGATGTCTTAAGTTTTGCATATAAAACTGGAATAAAACAGTAGATAGCTTTTAAAGACTTCATTGTTTTTCGAAGTATTCTCTACGAAGATTAATGCGCTTTTGCATGCGTTCGAACCAACTCTAGAGGCAATTGTTACGCTTGTATGTTAGTACAGTCAAAATTGCGTTTTTGAAGGCATCGACTGCTCCTTTTGGCGACTGAAACCTTTGACCACGCAGTCCGTTCTTGATGTTTGGAAAGGTAAAGATATCGTTGAGACTTAGGTCTGGATGGAGGACAAATGTCACGATCATCTTTTTTGAAGACACTTCGAGAACGGATGACTTTTGATGGCGTATCTTCACCTTGAAACAATCAAACAAACGACTGGCGTTTATTTTCTGGCTCGTGTGAGTAAATCCAAGATTCATCACTAATAACAATGTTGTACGTTTTTAGAGTTTCCGACGTTGAAGCTGCTTTCTGTTCTTCGGCCAACAGATGTGTAAACAACGGGAAACTCATTTCTTTACACATAATTTTCTATGCAAATTTTTTTGAATTATGGTCTTTGAAATCATCAACAATGCTTCTTCGTTGATGATCTTGCGAACAGCATCGACGTTTTCTTGAGAGACTGTCGCTTTTAGTGAACCTGGATCGTCGCTAAGATTAATCCGTCCACGTTTGAATTCTCTATATCAACGAAAAATTGTTGACTGATGTGTTCTTCGAAAACAGAAACCAACTCGGTGAGGCATTCTTGGTGAGATAATTGTCTTCGAAAATTATTAAAAATTATTCCGCGAAACTGTTCTCGGTTTAAATCCATTTTTCAAATAACTTGAGAGCTTTGACAGCTTTGACAGTTCGTTGTAGCTACAGTACTACACGTATCGCACTGGAACTTTGATTTAGGTTAACCTAACCCTTTAGTTAACCTAAATCAAAGTTTCAGATTTCAAAATTAACCTCCATCTTTATGGAGGTTAATTTTTATTACTGACATTTGAGTAGTGGCGCCCTCTATGTCCCACCATGCAAAACTTGAAAGACATCCCATGGAAGTCAGTGTGTGTTTCCACCGCGGATCCATGTGCGACTCTGTAATGAATTACCTGCTAATTATGACAACTTGATTGTCGAAATACGTATACAGAGTACGAATATTAATATAGAGAGGGATTTCATTTACATTTTCTGTTTATTCAATCAACCACAGTCTCCACTAAAATTTATCTACGTATTTTTTTCCTATGCAAAGTGTAAATTTTCATTTGCAAACAATACTATATTTTCCATTCATCTAGTTTTATACTGACACGCCAACATAAATACGCTTTGAGTCTTTTTTTTAAATAGGCTCGTCAGCCGACAAATTCAGAAATGCCCAATTAAATCCACAAAAAATCAACAACATACAAATGAGCGATACTCCATACACACTTTTCATTCAATTGACTGCTATTTGTTTGTAATTCAATAGATCAAAGTGATAGAGTGAGACAGAAATAAAAGCCAACGCTTCAGGTTAATTTGTATCGTTATCACGCCTTAATGTTCCAATGAATAGGTGGATGATAATTTTGCAATACTGTTGTCTAGAACAGTTTCACCAATTGAAATATTAGCGCTCTACAATGTAACTTAGCAACTGCAAAATATATATTGTGAATTCTAATAAAGGGAGATGTATCCAATGAGTAGATGTCGAGGTTGGCGATACAATCGATCGTTCGTAATTAAATTCGATATATAATTTTATATTGGATTATTAGTTATAAAAATATTGATACAAATACTTATAAATAATAAATTTCAATTATTTTTAAATAAATATTAAATCTGCTTTTGTACGTGCTAGTGTACATCCTTAGGGGTTACCAAAAAGTGAAGCATTTATAAATGATTGCTTGGAATGCAGTTGTAATTGTTAAAAACAGAAAACGACATTTAATACTATATGTACGTTTTTATATGTACGTTTTTACTTTCCCTAAGAAAAAATTATGTCTTCTGCTTGTATTTTGCTTCTGCGTTTTTCTGAGATTGATGACAACCTTTTTGTCAATTTGAGCTCGCTTGTGTCTTGGTTTTGGTATTTTTCTTCAACTAATCTTTTGACTGTAATCTGAATAATATTACACATTTAACAGGCGAACTTAAAAACAAACATATATAGAACGAATAGAACTTGGGTGGTCCCAGAAGTACCCGAACCAACAAAGAAAACACAAAAATTTTGTAAAAAAATATATTTATTTTGCAACATAAACTCTCTTTAGCTCTATACACTTTTCCCAGCGATGTTCACTAAGTTTGATACCTTTTTATAATAAGAACTGTTTTGCTCCTCAAAATACCCATTAACTGCCGACATCACTTCTTCATCTTTGGAAAATCTTTCATCGCTGAGTCAAGTTTGGGAACAGAAAATAATCAGGTGAGTCTAAATCTGGCGAATAGGTTGCATGAGGTAGCAATTCAAACTTTAATTCATGTGGCCGTTTTTGTTTGATTTCTTCGCTCAAACGTTGCAATAAGTTCGCATAACACTCACCGTTGATAGTTTTTCCTTTTTCAAGATGGTCAATGAAAATTATTCCACGCGCATCCAAAAAAAAACCGATACAATGACCTTGCCTACAGAAAGGGTCTTCGCCTTCTTCGGAGCTGGTTCTCCCTTCTGAATCCATTGTTCTAATTGTTCTTTTGGCTCGGATGTGAAGTGATGGATCCATGTTTCATCCATGGTTATGAAACAGCGTAAAAATTCTACTTTGTTGCTGTGATACTTCGATAAACATTCAATTGAAACATCTTCACGATACTGTTTTTGCTCGAGTGTAAGCAAATGCTGCACCCATCTTTGCACACAGCTTTCTCATGTCCAAATTTTCAGATAATATGCGATGAACTGCACTTTTTGAAATGCCTACTATGTCTGCTAGCTCGCGCACTTTCAGACGACGATCATCCAGTACCGTTTTGTGGATTTTCTTCACCATTTCTGGAATCGTCACCTCATTTGGTCGACCACTGCAATTCTCGTCTGCTACCCATTATTTCACTGTTGTAAATGAAGGAGCACTCACCCAGAGTAGAATCCAGTTCGGCTTTTATATCGGTTTGGCTGAGGCCTTTCAAATAAAAATATTGTCTCACGTAACGATGACCAATTTTCTCCATTTTTACAAATTCATCGAAAACGTTCATTATTGATGGCTGCCAAACAAATACTAACAACGTGGCATCTTCAAATTTGAAACATATGCTTTATGGATTATGTACTTTCTAATACGGTGATATTTTTCAAACAACTACTGCCATCTCATCCTCGTAAGTGCGCGTGTGTTTTGCTTATTATATCTAGTCATTAAACAAAAAGATTAAACTTTCTCGAATCTTTGGGGTGCGTAGAAATTTAGAAAGGTTTATTTGTTAGCAAAGTGAGTGACGTTATAATCTACAAATAATATGAGAGTATCGTATAGTCTTTTAATAAGGGAAGACTACGGTTCAAACACCATTTGTGAAAAAAATAACTGCTACATATGAGGAATCAATTAATGGTAACCCATCGTCACGAATATGAAACACGAAACCAAAGTAGTTTGGTCATACCGTATCATCGCATTGGGAAAAGTCAGTCAAGTTCAAATTACATGATCGTGAAGATATACAATGCTTTGCCTTATATGTTTAGGAGCCTACCATGGATTAGTCTCAAGAGATTGATAAAAAAGGTGCTGATGGTAAACGTTTTCTATTCAGTAAATGACTTTTTGAAGTATAAATTTTGACATTATCATTTTTGAGCTTTTATGTTTTAATCGTTACTCTGGTATATGTAACATCAATATTATTATTATTATTATTATTATTATTATTATTATTATTAAAGGACTCGTGAAAGCTTGAAATTAATTAACGGTGGGAAATGCTGAAGATTTGAAATTGCAAGGTCGGCTTCTAAGAATAGCCAGTTTGCTAATAAAATCTATAATTTGAAACAAGCGTTTAGAAAATTTTGTATTATGCTTCGAATGTTAAATAGTTATCTGCACGATGTATGTATTTCTATGTTATTTATACTTACATGTGTCAAAACCACAGGGGAAAGAAAATCTCTATTACAAAAAATTTAACTAAAAATTTTTTTGCATTGTACAAATCTTAAACTTACATTCACCAGCTCCTGCCGGTCATCCTATTCAAATAAGCTTTCAGCGTAGTATAATGTTAAGTTTTTCAATACGCTATATATTCTCAAAAATCTTGGATTCTTTCTCTTTGACATAGCCATATTACTTATACGAACACTAAGACACTAGATATCTAACTTGTTAGAGCACTAAATATAAACTGAATGCTACTTCGACTTCTTTTCAGTTAATTAGAGTTAGGGCTGGGCCCTCTTACTTTTAATCGTTACGTTAATTCGTCCTGATTTTGTTAAATTGTTGTTGCTAATCGCTGTCTTCGCTACCGATTTCCATTCGTGGTCGTTTATATTTGGAGTGTTGTGTTGTGTATTCCGTTCCCCGTGTAAGTATCGGGTTAGTGTTTTATCAATGTTTGTAGAAGCCTTTGGCTTGGTTTCTGATGTGTGCGATGAGTGGTTAAAGTCTAGCTTCTCTGTGTATTTGTGCGTTTCGTACGTAGTACGGCGCCTCGAGTGCTAACCGTAGTGTTTTGTTTTGGAAGGTGTTTATTCTTGTTCTGTGTGTTTTTTTGATATGTGGCCATATCGGTGATGCGTACGTTAATATTGGACGTATTATCTGTTTGTAAACTGAATGCTATAAAAGCTATAGCTGTTTTATATAAGACCATCATTACGGTTGTACTTATTACCTGCCTTAATTATATGTTGTTCATGTCCATTGTTAAGAATGTTACAGCAGTCATAATTATTATACATTTATATGTATGTAATTACATGTAATAAACCGAAAGACCATCACTTATTATATTAAAATATTTAATTATGTTTAGAAATTATAGAAATTGCAATAAATTTATTAAGTACCTGGCTTAATCCGTCTATACGCAATCATTACAGCCTTTATTATATGTATTAAAATAATTATGTTTAAAATTGTAGGAATTGCAATAAAGTACTAATATCCATTGTAAAGGAATAAATTTTCATTTAAATTTACTGTAGTGGCTGTATACGAGGGTAGTTTGACAAGTAGTGAGAATGGAAAAGAAAAACGAATTTTTTAAATACAAAATAATTTTTATTTTTCAATATATTCTCCTAAAAGAGCAATACAATTATTCCAACGGTGTTCCAATGCCCTTATGCCATCTCTAAAATACGATTCCGGAAGGCTTGCAAAATACTCATTTACGAAGATGATAAGCTTGTCGTTAGATGAAAATTTCTTTCCACCTAGTGCCGGTTTCAATTTTGGAAAAAGGTGGAAGTCGGAAGGGGCTAGATCCGGCGAATAAGGCGCATGCGGCACTAATTGGAAATGCAACTCGTGGATTTTGGACATCGCAACTGTGCTGGTATGCGAGGGAGCGTTGTCTTGGTGAAACAGGATCTTTTTCTTTGCCATTCTTGGCCGTTTAGCATTTAGTATCTCAACATCTAATTTTTGTAGAAGTTCTGCATAATATTGTCCGTTTATTGTGGCACCTTTCTGAAGTTAATCAATGAGCAAAATGCCTTTTGAATCCTAAAAAAATTGATGCCATCACATTGTTTGCCGATAAAGTGGTTTTCGCTTTCTTTGGAGGTGCAGAACCACATTCTAACCATTGTTTCGACTGTTGTTTAGTTTCAAGTGTACTGTAGTGTATTCAAGTTTCATCGCAAGTAACAAGTCGCCTACAAAAATCAACCGGATTCCGCTTATAAAGATCCAAACACCCATTGGAAGTGCGCAAACGAGTGAACTTTTGATCAGTCGTAAGCAATCGTGGCACCCATCTTGCCGAAAGCTTAGAAAGGCCCAATTCTTTCGTTAAAATGTGGTGTACGCGTTCTGTTGAAATGTTTACCATGCCTTCCAGCTCTCTCACTTTTAGTCGTCGATCTTGCGTAATAATATTAAGAATTTTTATAATTATTTCCTTAGAAGTCACGATTTTGGGTGCTCCAGAGCGCGCTTCATCAACACAGCTTGTTCTACCACGTTTAAATTCATTTAAACATCTACTTATTGTGGCGGATGATGGAGCAGATTCACCTAATGTTTCCCGTAGTTCATCTTTTATTTCGTTAGCTTTCATACCCTTAATTACGAAGTATTTAATCACCGCATGATACTCTGCTTTTTCCATTTGAAGAAAACGACGTGTTGCTTCTTTTTCAATTAACTGTCAAAAATAAACTAATCAACCGATTTATCTAAATATCGAAATGTAAACATATAAATAGGCAACCTAAATTACAGTGCATTTGTTTTACCAATTAGAGCGCCACCTATGTGTCATTCTCGCTACTTGTCAAACTATCTTCGTATACTCTAGTTTATTATTTGTGTTATGTATATATAATTGGTATATTAAAAATAATAGTAATAATTATTTTTATTATTATTATAGAAGAAAAATGTGAATATTCCTTCACCGAGAAAGTCTGTAATTATCGGATACAGCTGTTATATTTAATTCTGTAGTACGCAGTAATTGATTTTCGTATATCTAATTTGTGTTAACGCCTTACTGGGCTTATAACTTTGTGTATATAGTTTTAATTAAATAACAATTTTCTTCTTATTTTTCCTTTAAATTCTAGCGAAACATTTCAAAAAAAGAAAAGATCGTGCTATAAAATCATTATGTAAAAATACAAAAACTACTTCCTTTGAACAATTTATAAATGTATTCATTTTACTCTTAAATAAAAAGATTAGAAAATAGCACTTACTTAATAGTCGATTTACAAGTAATCATACGTACACAATAAAGGTATCTAAATAAATTAACCACCCGTTTTGTTACGACACTCGAACAATTTTCGTTACAATGAAAACCTTACATTAAAATCGAGTTGTTATGAAACGAGTAATAAAACGAGTACCGAACCGAAACCGTTTATTGTTTTCATCTTTACCTCTGTTAAATATGCTTTTCGAATTTACTCAACAGTTCATAATTGTTTGTCAAAATGAAATTAGATTTCGAGGTATTTACAAGCTAAAAACAAAACTGATTGAAATACAAATAGATATTGAGATAATGGTGTTAAATTTATTATTTTTCTTAAGCAATGGGATATGAAAGAAGGAAGTTGAAAATAATAAAAGCAACAGACTAGATTTTTGCAAATTACGGTGTAGATTGTTGCTAAATGTGTAATTAAAAACGTAAAAACGAACGATCAAATTAATATTCGCATCCTAGATACTCTGTCGCCTTTAATAAAAAAACGAATCACAATCTTTTTGAGTAGAGTTACTCTAGGTCAAAAGCATTTAAAGCATTTCTTTGGGGAACAATCGCAAAATTTACCATGGACGTATAGAGCGTAAAGATACGCGTCATTTTTTGGATAGAGTATTTTTATTTTCTATTTTGATTTTTAATTCGATTCAAATAAAGATGTTATTTAATTGTTGCTTCCAAATGTAAATGTTGGCAAATACATTAATTTAGTTCAAGTATATTTATGTGTATTTTCCCTTAATGTATTATTAATGTAGTTCTCGGAAAGGATCTAATTATACATGGGATATAAATCCATTGTATAGACTACTCAATCCTTTACATACGACTTATAGTATATAAAGGATACTAGGAAAATTCTGCAATATGACGCAACAATGAATCGTAGGAAGCTGTTTGTTGCTGCATATTAAGACATGTTCATACGTGCATAGTAGCCGCCGCGCCGTGTCGATGGGCTCAGATATTCATTAGCAGTGAGAGCGTAAAGTGCTTGCGATGGCATCGTGGTCATGAAATGAGGACAGTTTTGCGTTATAATTTCGTGCGTGTTTGGAACATGGACCAGTGCTTCGAAGAAATGGCTCTTGCATTAGGTGGTGTTTGTCCACATCGCACAACGATACTCAGGTGGTATAGAGAATTCCAAAGGGAAAATTTAACTGTCGAGGATTCTGAGAGGTCGGGAAGGCCACGAACGTCAGTTACGGAGGAAAACGTTACCACTGTGAGAAAAGTGCTTGGCGAGGACAGGCGAGTGACCTACCAACAGATAGAAGGTACTTCAGGCCTAAATGCACCAACAATTCGTTCGATTCTGCACGATCATTTGCACGTGAAGAAACTTTTTTCTCTCTGGGTGCCGCATCGACTGACTGAAGAGCAGATGACACGACGTGTGGCTTGATGCCGGGAGATGCTAAAAAAGTTTAATAAGGGACAGTCTCAGTATGCGAACAACATCGTGACAAGTGACGAGACTTGGCTGTACTATTACGATGTGCCGACCAAAGCTGAAAACAAAGTTTGGGTCCTTGATGATGAAGACACACCCGTAGTTGTCAGAAAATCCCGATCTGTAAAGAAGAAAATAAGAGCAGTATTTTTCAAATCGAGTGGAATTGTGGAACGCGTCGTTTTGGACACAGAGAAGACGGTCACAGCTAAGTGGTATACTGAACAGTGCCTGCCTAAAGTCATTGGGTCTATGAAAAACCTGCGGCCAAAGTGAAGAATGGACACCTGGTTCCTCTATCACGATAATGCCCTAGCTCACCGCGCCAAAGCCTGCACCGAATGTTTAACCACGACAGGATTGAAATTTCTCGAGCACCCTCCCTACAGTCCAGATCTTGCTCCCTGCGACTTTGTGCTGTTCCCGCATGTGAAAATGAGACTAAAAGGGAGGCGGTTTTCCAGTGATGAGGACCTTCGGCGGGCTTGGGACAACGAGTGTGCTTTATTCCCTAGTGAAACTTGGCAGAACTGATTTAAAGATTAGTTTCGGAGGATGTATAGGTGTATTGAGCATAGAGGAAATTACTTTGAAAAAATTAAATAAACAAAGCTGTATTGCAAAACTTTCCTAGTACCCTTTGTATTCCTTTTGAGGTCCACTTATTGTATTTATTAATAATAAAGTTTATGTATTTATATGAATGTAATACGGGAAACTTTTATTGATATATATATATATATATATATATATATATATATATATATGTATATGTATATGTATGCTTTCTTTTTCTGTATATTGTAAGGTCCATTTGAAAAGAATGTTTAATTTACGTAATCCTATACTTTTTTTAGGTATTGAATCTATATTACGAGGGAGCGTTTTTATATTAGCGGAATGGGGGACAAGGGGTGGAAATAAAAAAAACCAAATTATTTTTCTTTTTCAATATATTCACCTGCAAAACGGATACATTTTTCACAAAGACATATATACATATAAATATGTTATTTATATTGATGTCCAATATAGACGATAAAACTATATCTTGGTCAAATGCTTTGCTCTTCATCCAAAGAAAGAATATAAAAACCACAAACGACAGTAACAAATATACAAGACAGAGGGCTCTGTCGAGATCTGATTGTATTTTAACCAATCCGAGTTCATTGCTATGACTGACTTTATCCGTGTCTATGACATAGGTTTTCCCAAGGGAAGATCACTTTTAGCCCAGTGTATTCAGTCACACACAATCTCGACCTTTTTTTTATGTATGAAAGCGGAAAACGTCCGGGGAAAGCAAGAGCTCGGCGACATCTGTCGATAGCTACTTTAGATTCGGTCACCTACGTGATTTGTGTAATTGGAGGTTTTTTCTGGCATCGAGCCCTTATTATTGATGAATAAATAAATTTCGATGTCCGTATTTTCGAAAATGAAATAAATCCGTTTTTAAAAGGGGAGCAAACGTGTCACAATAACGGGATGATGAATACATTGTTCAAAAATGTCTCGTAAAATATTGCGTGAAATTATAACGTCGTATATAAAGCAAGATGTGAATTAGATATGTGCTATAAAGTACGGAAATAACCGAGAAGTTATTCGTCATTGGAAATAACACGTCTTTCAAAATTAAAATAGTATATAGCATAATTACGGTCTTATATTTGTGAACAACATTGTATAATATATATATATACAGACTTGTTCATTCTAGAATTAGATATGCGCTGTCCACAAGTGGAAAGAGTGCAGTTAGGTTAAAGCGCGCGAGAAAGGAGGATAGAATATCTCTCACTGGCAGTTTCGTTTTCTCCCACTTTTGTATTGCAAACAACTTCCCCTACTGTATTCACTTATTTGACGAAGATCAAGCTAGAATTCGTCAGTTACCTGAAGACCGAGAACAGAGGGAAATCGAGGTGTGCAGTATTGTTGAAATCGAACCTTCTTATTCTAGTAAACAAATATCTGAAGTAGTTGACGTAAAACCTCTAACAGTTCGTCGTATTCTACACTAGGATTTTTAAAAGTTTCTTTTAATTTTTTCATTGTTTGAAAATCTTTTTAATTTTTAGAATTTTCTATTTCATTTATTTCAAGAATATTTTATTAGTTTCACGCCAAACGGCAAAACATTTCAAGAAAATAGCCATGTTGCATTTTATTAAAAGATTCAAATAAAATGCATCAAATAATTTATACAATTCAAAAATGTAGGTACGTATTGTCAATGCATAATGATTTACAGCCCCGACCTACACACATCATGTCGCTGGTGAAGACTGATTTCAGACATTCTCACGCGTAACACGCGAGAAAGTAGGGGAAGTTGTTTGCAATACAAAATTGGGAGAAAACGAAACTGCCAGTGAGAGATATTCTATCCTCCTTTCTCGCGCGCTTTAACCTAACTGCACTCTTTCCACTTGTGGACAGCGCATATCTAATTCTAGAATGAACAAGTCTGTACATATATATATATATATATATATATATATATATATGAGTAATATTAGATTCTCGGGCTCTCCGCGTTGTTGGACAGAAGTTTTTGAAAGAATGGGCGTCTCGACGTTTTGATGACATCTCAATCATCATCTTCAGGAGTTGCTTCGTAGTGAAACGTCAACTAGAAACTTGAACCTTGCACATCACCACTTTTGAATTGTCAAAACCACGCCTCACATATTTTTATGATTGGAGCATGCCCACTGTAAGTTTCTACCAACAAACGATGACTTTCTACGGCTTTTTTCTTTTGATCAAATAAGAAAAGTAATTCCTGGCGCAAATGCACTTTCTCAGGCATAAAACTCTATATTTTCAAAGTGGTATAAATCCATGATGGTGTTACTTTCGCAAAATGTAACATGTATGGCTCTGAAGCTTGATGTCAGTAGAATAAAATGACATATGTGTCAAATCATAACATTGCATACTTAAGCCTAGAGACATCTGTTAGAGAAACCGGTAATGACTTTCCGGTACATCTGATACACTAAATGTAATGGAAGAGCTGTTGGGGAGTCTCAGTTTCCCGACGATACGATAGTAGTAATACTATTCCTATACTTTATTTTTAAGTTTATCTCACCCTTACACAGAAGCTCATCAAGTTCGCGTTTCACCCTCCTGGACATCGCTGTAACAGTATTCGATCTCTGGAGAAAACAAAACTATGCCATTTATCAATTTATCAACTCCCGAGATTTTTTACGTACTATTTGAACGTGGGACTCAGATGCCGAACACATTCGTAAAGGCCGAGACCATTTGGGATCTTTATTACTCAAAATTTAACAAACTTCAACGTTAAATACAAAATAAAAATATTAAATAAACATACAAATTAAGAATACAAAAAAAATACAAATTCCACATCTCTAGACTTTTGTCCGCGTTTTATCGTTCAGTTTTATCAGCATTTTCGATAATACAACACCTTTCAAACTGTACATGTTATCTTACGTTCCAAAAATGTTATTATCCCGGGAAGAATATGACCCTCCAGTCTCTCAATTTCTCTTAACCCCAACACAAACTTATTTACGAGTTTTATACTACAAATGGAAGATAACGAAAGTCATTTAATCCTGTGTCTCTGTTATATTTATAACAACAAAAGTTACAGCTGTAGGTTTATGAACAATTTATAATGTGAAAATTAAGCGAAATATAATATAAATTTTGACGATTTCTATTGGGAAGCAGGAAATAAATAGCAAATATCGATCCAAACTTTATTTTTTATTATATAAGTACGTGCTTCGTTTTATATTTATTTCAATGCTTGGGAAACTGGTGAATACCAAAAAAAGGTAAGCAAAACCCCTTTCCGAATCAACCTCGGTTAAATCATCATAATATGTTTCCTACTATTAAAACTAAACGCTTACAGTACACCCTCTCTTCCACTTATGGATCTTTTGCATTAATGATCATCTTTTCTAGGAAGTTGAAAATTAACCTTTGTGAATACCACTAAAAAAAAATCTTTGGTCACGTATACAGTGAAATTGACGCTTTTATTATTTCCTCGCCTCCAAGGTGGGCTTAAGAGATGCAAAGGGATGATAGTTTTAGGATAATAAATCTGAAGGGACGTGTGCGTTCTTTTGCTAAACGAGCAACATGTGAAAGGGCATTGGAAATTCGCATAGTTTTTTGCGAACTGAATCTGGTGTAAGTCGATGGTGGACGGGTTTATATATCGGTAATGGGTCATGGGTCAATGAAGCGTTAGGGTTGCGGTTGGGTTGTTTCAGAAAACAGTTTCAGTGCGACAGACTGTAGCAGTAGTTGAGCCCTGAAGATGTCCCATACAAGTGGGTACGAAACGTCGGCAGTTATACCAGTGGCGCAGTTCCAGCCCGGAAGCCTAAAAGCAGATAGTATGAACAACGACCGCGGAAGTCTACGTACCGGACTAAATATCAGTTATTTGGAATGAACAGACGTCAGTATGTTAAACGACGCCCTGGTGAATCGTTATTGGAACCATGTTTACACACTATCATTGTATTTCGGCAGCAAATGTGGGTGAAATAGTCAAAATAGGGGGTAAATTAACTGGTGAGAAATACAGAACACTATTAAAAGAACATGCCGTACCATCAGAGCAACGACATATTGGTAATAATTCCATTTTACAGCAAGATAATGATCCCAAGCATCCCTCAAAACTTGTGAAAACTTATTTAACATAGCAGGAAGCAAATAGGGTATTGCAGACTATGATATGTCCACCTCAAAGTCCTGACTTAAATATTATTGAGCATGTGTGACATTATCTTGACAGGAAAAAGTGTGAAAGGGGGCCAAAGAACAAAAATGAACTGTGGAACGTACTACAAGAAGAGTGGTACAATATTCCTGAAAATTTCTTTAATTCATTAATGGAAGGCCTAGCAAGAAGAATGCAGGATACCATAAAAAATAAAGGTGGTCATACAATAATAGAATGATTCCTTTTAACATTCTTTAATTGGCATAAAGCCTAGATGTAAGTTTCTGTCTATTATACACTGGAAACATAGTCTCCGATATGTAAGATAGAAGCGTTCTTGCTTTGTCGGTCAATACATTTATGTATTGGTCGAGAGAGGGAGATATGATATTATTCATTATTTTCTGTATCGAAAGATATGATAATACACTCTGAAGGAATTGTTCATTAATAACACAAATCAACCTGACGATCCGTGATATCGGTGAAACATATGTAGTTGATAGGGTGTTATTAATAATAGAATGATTCCTTTTAACATTCTTTAATTGGCATAAAGCCTAGATGTAAGTTTCTGTCTATTATACACTGGAAACATAGTCTCCGATATGTAAGATAGAAGCGTTCTTGCTTTGTCGGTCAATACATTTATGTATTGGTCGAGAGAGGGAGATATGATATTATTCATTATTTTCTGTATCGAAAGATATGATAATACACTCTGAAGGAATTGTTCATTAATAACACAAATCAACCTGACGATCCGTGATATCGGTGAAACATATGTAGTTGATAGGGTGTTATTAATAATAGAATGATTCCTTTTAACATTCTTTAATTGGCATAAAGCCTAGATGTAAGTTTCTGTCTATTATACACTGGAAACATAGTCTCCGATATGTAAGATAGAAGCGTTCTTGCTTTGTCGGTCAATACATTTATGTATTGGTCGAGAGAGGGAGATATGATATTATTCATTATTTTCTGTATCGAAAGATATGATAATACACTCTGAAGGAATTGTTCATCAATAACACAAATCAACCTGACGATCCGTGATATCGGTGAAACATATGTAGTTGATAGGGTGTTATTAATAATAGAATGATTCCTTTTAACATTCTTTAATTGGCATAAAGCCTAGATGTAAGTTTCTGTCTATTATACACTGGAAACATAGTCTCCGATATGTAAGATAGAAGCGTTCTTGCTTTGTCGGTCAATACATTTATGTATTGGTCGAGAGAGGGAGATATGATATTATTCATAATTTTCTTTATCGAAACATATGATAATACACTCTGAAGGAATTGTTCATTAATAACACAAATCAACCTGACGATCCGTGATATCGGTGAAACATATGTGTTGATAGGGTGTTATTAATAATAGAATGATTCCTTTTAACATTAACAGTCATACAAAATATTGAAAATTTAAGTTGTTTATGTTTAAATATCGATATGTGTTAGTTTTTGTACATTAAAAAAAAATTCAACTTGTGTAAGATTATTATTTAACCTTTTATTATACTTTCTTGTAAAATTCAAGAATGTGCTTCTTTCTTTTGCACATTACTGTACATGTGTTTTAATCAGAATTCAGTATAAATTTTCTGCCTTTTTAGAATGCCTTTGAACGATCTTATCGTAAAGTATTTCATTTCAGCATTTCCTCATTTTAGTACTTTCTGCTAAGTTCCGTTATCCAATACTTGATATTACAGAAAAAGATTTACCTGCGATACCCATTGCAGAATCCATATTTGTATATGTAACATTATTTTATGTGTATGACAAGGAGAGCAATAGAAAGTTATTTTTAAACCAATATTAAACAAAGGTAAAAATAATAACGAACAAAGTATTTAAAAGTATTCTGTGTACGCATTTCGACAACTAAGTTGATTGTACATCTTGGTTCTTAGCGGTGCAGATCGCGTACGGAGTTTGTTTTTCGTACAGGTGTCTTTCGCCATGTTTAACCAGGTGCGACACTTTGCAATTGTCTGCTGATGATGATTGTGATTAATTATTGTGCTGATGATGACAAATTAGTTAAAGAAATGCGTATACAGGATACGAACGTTCATGTGGAAAGGGGTTTTATTTACCTTTTCTTGATCAACTTAATCAACCACGGTCTCCATTACAATTTACCTCTGAAAATAACAACATAATAAAAACGTGAACTCTACTAAAACAGCGGTATTATTTTCAATCGATTTCGCATCAATCTTAGCTGAACGTTTATTAAGCTCTCTATCAAAACAAACCATGATTATTTATAGAAAATTCAACCCGCCTTCCCATCCATTCATAATTCGCCTTGGCATATGGCATGCTAAGTTTTCAATTCTTATGACGACGTAGCGAAATCTTTCCTTCCACATTGATACGCGCGTATATATGTACATACAAGTATAATGTTCGCGTTTCCAGACAGATACTTCATCAGTTTCCAATACTGCGCATTATCGGAAAGTATATATGAAATAATGACATACACACGCAACATATTTATCTTGTCAAGGATCGACCGTGTTTCTGATATTTATTATTCTGGGAGATTAATTGAGATGTCGGTCAGAACCAGAAAAAAAGAACTCGGCTTCGCTGTAAAGAAAAATGGAAAGACCTAAATGGAAACGTAAACAATTAGAAGTACTGTGCTGAATTTTTGATAATTAAGTTACTGCGAAATTTGGAAGGGTGATTTGAATTTGTAATTGGATTTCGTATAGAAAAAAATCCAGTTGACGGCCGAAAAAATATATACGTTCGCGATTTGAAGGCCGAAAACATCGAGGGATTGGTTTTGCGCGAAAAATTTAAATTAGAATATAGCCTTTTTACTAGAATATTCAAGCGTGTAAAATAGTCAAATAAGATAAATAAAACCCCTTTCCACGTCAATGTTCGTATTCTGTATACGTATTTCGACAACTGAGCTAACTACTAATAAACTAACTCAGTGTATTTGGTTGTTAGAGGGAAAAGTTGTGTGAGTTTTACCGCGAATCTACCTGTGATTAATTATCCGCTAATGATGGCAACTTAGTTGTTAAAATGGATATATACAATACGAACATTGACGTGGTAAGGGGTTCTATTTACCTTTTTTGATTAACTCAATTTGCCATCCACATTAAAACTTCGCGTAAAATAGAATTACGGGTTTTTAAATGTGAAAAAATAGCGGGGTCTTTATTGATCCCGTGAAGTAACTACAACATGATCGTTTTCGCTTAGTTCGCTATGTATATTGGGTTGGCAACTAAGTACTTTCGGTTTTGTAGTATAAAATAAAACACTTTTTTTTAAACAAAGAATAGTTTTTAATCAATTATATATTTTCCATGTTGCTCAATGACCTATTGCCATCTTTCTTTCAGCTGCATGATCCCGCGCTCATAAAATTTCTGGTCCTTATCAGCAAAAAACTGAACCAGGTGCGAGTGAAGGTCATCGTCATTTGTGAAAGTTCTATCATTCAAAGAAATCTGCAAATTTCGAAATAAATGGTAATCAGATGGTGCTAGATCTGGGCTGTATGGGGGATGTGGCATCACTTCCCAGCCAAGCTCCAATAGTTTCCCACGAGTTGCCAAAGATGTGTGAGGCCTTGCATTATCTTGGTGGAAAATTACACCTTTCCGATTTGACAATTCTGGCCGTTTTTCTTTGATTGCTTCATTCAGTTTTATTAATTGTTGACAGTAATCATCACAACACCTTTGTAATCCCACCAAACTGACAGCATGATCTTTTTTGGATGCAATTCAGCTGTCGATGTGGTTTGAGCTGGTTTATCGTGTTTGCTCCATGATCGTTTTCGAACTATGTTACTGTACAGGACCTATTTTTCATCACCAGTGATGATTCTTTTTAAGAAAGGGTCGGTTTCATTTCGTCTAAGGTGCATATCGCAAAAGTTGATTCTTTGTGTTAAATGAATTTCTTTCAATTCGTGAGGTACCCAAATATAAAGCTTCTTAACTAGCCTAAGACATTTTAAATGTTTTTCAATTATTGTGTGCGATACATGTAGCCTCTCCGCAACCTCTCGAACAGTTATATGACGATCCTCTTCAATTATGACTTTGATTTGGTCATCAACTTCAGTAGGCCGACAAGAACGTTGCTCATCTTTGAGGGAAAAATCTCCAGAACGGAATTTTTTATACCAATTCTGACACGTGCGCTCTGTTAAGCAATTAGTACCATAAACTTCACATATCTTTTTGTAAGCCACAGCAGCTTTCTTTCCTTTACGGAAATAAAATGGTAAAGTATGTCGAAAATGTTCGTTTCTGCACTCCATTTAAAATTAACCCACAACTAATAGCTTTAATAAAAATCACGCACTACTAGCTTCTGAAGTTACGTCAATGTGACTAGTATCACGCGACAAACGGTAAAGTACAGCACTAACATACGTTATACAAAAAATAAAGCAACGCTCTATACCAGTAAAAACTGAAAGTACTTAGTTGCCAACCCAATACTTCCGATGCTAACTATCTCTATATCAATTTTTCGAGCTTAAAAAACAATTGAAATATCATAGATTAACAAAGTTTCACCTGTAGCCATAAAAAAATTGCAAATATATAACATAATGCAGTTTCCCTAAAGATGATATATTCACAGTTACATTTTTTGCCTCCAAAACTATTATATGTATACAAGGGGTGAAATAATATTTGTAACTTGTAATTATTCTTTTCTTATACTTGTTTAATTATATTTTTAATTGACGACAACCTTTATACCGCTCTTCACTCATTCGTAGGTTGATAAATTTACACTGCTCTCCAAATTTCTAAATTGCCCGTTTCGATTTCCATTAGTATTATCGTTCTCGTAATTGATAAAGTGTAACTAGTAATTTATACTGGTATTCCTAGTCCACATACTCAGTACACGAATCTCTAATTAAATTTTAATGGATCCACTATCTGGACTTCAGTTATACTCGCCTGTACACATAAAGTGTATCTGCATTAAATTGATTACTATTGATTCGCATAATTAGTAATAATATTAATTTAAGTACACCATGAAAGGCGGATTACTTACAGCACAAAATTTGATTAACATGAGGGTCGTGTGGATAGTGCATTCTACTTAATACATTAGACGCTGCTAATATTAGATTGTCGGACATTGGGGCTGTTTTTTACCACTCTAGTCTTCCTCTGTGTTAATCTAATGTTCTCTACAACGTTATTTAACTTATTCATCTTTGTGTAATATTTAAATTACTGTGTTATTCTAATATCTATTGGTCCCCGTATCATTATCTCTATTAATTATGCTTCCTTTGTCTCCTCTGTGTATGCCTTCCAGTTATATTATGCAATCTAGAATTCACTTTTTACTATGGACAATATCATATTTATTCGATGATATCTTGTATATTAAAAGCCTTCTTTAAATCCCATTGCTTCCTACCTATAATTATTCCTGTAAGTGAGCTTCTATCTTTACCTTTCCCATAAATGTTTGTGCTGTTTACAAACGTTTTAATTATCCTTTCTCGCATTTCTATGTTAATTTTTCGATTTGTTACTTACGTTGATTAATTGTACCTCTTCTTGGTAATTAAGTGTTACGTATCGCTAGCAAGTTTCATATGTTTTCCCGCATTTCGTTGAAGTCATGTTTTCTCAATACCTTTGCGAAGTATTATCTAGCTATTGTTTCGGTTTCACGTTGTTTTTAGGTTACTTTCTAATTTCATTTGTTAAATTACTTCTTTAGTTATCGCTATCGTGAGTTTTTCTTTGATGTTTTGAGATGTTTGCGTTTTTTTCTTCGTTATAAGTTCACATGTCTAACTTTTCTAATTTGATAGACATTCCGTTATGCTTCTAAACACAAAGTGGAAGCTTTGGGTGTGTTTTGTGTTTTCTTTAACAGAATAAATCTGGTATATTAACGTCTTTACATATAGCCACTTTTATGTTGTACGTTTAAATATCGAGTATTAGTTGTCAAAATTGGATTTAAACGTGCGAATTACAACGTTTCCTAGAAAAAAGGCTGGAAGATAAAGTATGTCGTTTTTTCTTTGGCGCTCTTCAGATTGAAAGCATGTTTTTTATTTATCTCCACAATGAAGGCGTTTTACGATTTTGCTAATTTCTTCCCTAGTCGTTTTTTAAGCCTTTAAGTACGAAATAAGTAAGAATTTTAAGTGCTAATTTAAGTGTGGATTAAGTGGTCATTTTAAATACAAGTTTTAGCAGCAGTTTTAAGTACAGGTTTCAAATACAAGATTAAATACGTTCCATGTAGTTCACCTGCCGTCTATTCCATTAGTTTACAATTTTTGAGTCGCTACTTAGTTTAGACTGAGTTATGACTAAAATCAACATCTCCGTTGCAGTATCGGAGTTCCTTTTGTAAATTTAGCAGATGTTTAATTGATATACCGCGTACACAAGAGATACCTTTTTTTGCTATTATATGCAATGAGATTTTCTTTAATGTAATTTATGGTAGATTAAGAGACTTGAAACTGTACTGCTTAGTAACTTATTTGGCTAGAGTAACCGTCTCAACGTCTAGAGAACGGTTCAAGTCCTGGTCCGATGCGGAAAAAAATTTTAATAACAGAAAATGGTAGTTTCCATTAATTTCTCATCGCATAAGGCTTAATTAAATACTTACTTAGTATCGAAAGCACCCACTCTTTCACTTGAGATTCGAACCCATACTTTGGAATCTCTTACTTTATAAACGAAGCAGTAATAACGGGTCTTCCAATAAGAGGTTTCATTTTGATATGTAAAGAAAAGCGAGTATTTTTAAGCGAAATCATCGGATGTTTATTTAATTGTAAAGAGGAGGGTATGCCATTAATAACGGAAAACAATATCAGCCAAATGGCCGACACAACTATGCTTGCAGGACCATATTCTTTTCATGAAATTTTCCATCAACAATTCGCACATTTGCGACTGTATGTCCTCGATAAATTCACGAATTCCATCTTTAAGGTCTTGAATCGATTGTGGACTATTGGCATAGGCCGTTGGCACAGACCTTATCTTTCCCGTAGCCCTCCAAAAAGAAGTCTAAAGGTGTTAAATCACAAGATCTCGGTGGACAATTGTGATCGCCTCGTCAGGAAAGTTTTCACGCAAAAGAGCGATGGTATCTTTACCATTTGTTCCAAAATTTATTAAAATAAAAGCGATGGTATCGTTACTTGAGTAGCATGTAGCGCCATCTTGGTGAAAATAAACGTCATCTACATCAATATCTTCCAATTCCGGCCATACAAAATCATTGATCATCGTTCGATAACGCAATCCATTCACCGTAGCAGTTGCTCTAGGCTCATTTTCGAAAAAGTAAGGTCGAATGACCCCGCCAGACCAAAAACCGACCAAATAGTCACACGTTGAGAATGGAAAGGCTTTTCAACAATAATTCTTGGGTTTTCCGAGCCCCAAATGCGACAATTCTGCTTGTTAACGTAGCTTCCGAGGTTAAAATAGACCTTATCACTCAAGATGATTTTTCGATGAAATTCCGGATCAGTTTTATGCATTTTAAGGTCGGTAGGCGTGAGTTCTTGTCTTAACTGAACTTTAAAAGCTTTAAGACCTAAGTCTTTATCAAAATACGGTGTAATATCGTTTATGGAATGCTCAATTCCAAAAATCGACGACAAATGGACAAACCTGGGTTTTCCTCAACGCTATGGGCTACAACAGCAATACTCTCAGTTGTTCTTGAGTGACGTGCACGAGTTTGATTCTGTACATCACTAACTTGTCCCAACAGCTCAAATTTTTCCACCAGTTTCACAATTTCTGGCCGAGAAGGTGCTTCACGACGACCCAAAAATGCTTTAGTTTTGCGAACTGTGACCGCGGAATTTTCACCATTTTTGTAGTGAAATTTAATAATTTTAATGCGTTGTTGAAGCGCCCTTCCATTTTTATTAATGGCGTAGTTTTTACTTGTCATTTCTCAAGTAGTTACAGGTCGGGTCATGACAACTGTTAAAATGGCGGGCTATTGAAAATGAAATGTGTTATTGGAACACGTTTTACTTTGTATAAAAGAAGTATTTTTATTGAATCAAAAAATGTAAATAAAACCCCTTCTCGTAATAATTTCGTATTCCGTGTACGCATTTCAACAACTAAGTTGTCACCATCAGCGGATAATAAATCACATTGTCTTAGATTTGCGGTAAAATTCGACGGTTAATGTCTGGTACGAATTTACTTCTGTACGAAGAGATAAAGAGTACCTTATTCTTATTTAGTTAACTAAAATAATTTTTACGAGGTAGTAATTTAAATTATTAAAAACTAATTTCGCAACTAAAATTGTATTCGGCTTACACAACAGAGACAATTTAATATTTCAAAATACATTTTAAAAACTCCGCGCACCAGTTGTGTCTTCCATTATATCGCAACTTCCCACGGGCGTTATCTGCGGAAACTCGGACCAGACAACCGCGCGAGCGTACGTGACCCGAACGGTACAAAACTACCGCTGAGGGTGATTTAAAAGTAACTTCAGTATCAAACAACACAGACGGACGCTTAACCCTGGAGGAGACATCGTCCTCCCGAAGTGAAAAGAACCGTATATAAGCACATTTCCTGAAATTGAAGCGACCGAAATGGCTTGTGAATTTGGGGTGTCGTGTTTCAGTTTTGTTTTCGTGTCTCTTGATGGTGCGAGTGGATAACTTTATTCCGGACTTCGGTCAATGTAATTATGAGACTACGGATTTCATATGAAGATATTCGGGGTGACACATTAAATTAGAGACGTCGAACGAAGAAAGTTTCGGTAATCTTATTCGTGGTGTTGATATAATTTTCGAATTAGAAGTGTTATAAAGGGTTTTTCAATAAGGACTTGACAAATTTTTTTCAAAATAAAATGCAGACCATTTGAGATATTTCAAAATCTTTATTATCGGGTTGAATTACAATCAAAATATTTATGAATGGAACTCGACTTCGTTCATATGGCCACCGCGGGCACGTTTGCAGCGGTCGATTCGTTGCACCCAATTTTCGATGACTCGGCCACACAATTCGGCCGAAACGGCTGCTATTTCGCGTTCAATGTTGGTTCTGAGCTCTTCCAACGTTGTCGGCTTGTTGGCATAGACCAATGACTTGACGTAGCCCCAAAGAAAAAAGTCAAGAGGCGCTAAATCGCACGAACGAGGCGGCCAATCGACTGGTCCATTTCTTGAGATAACACGCTTATCAAACTTACTCTTCAATAAATCGATTGTAACGTGTGCTGTGTGACTTGTGGCACCGTTCTGCTGAAACCACATGTTGTCCAAGTCCATATCTTCCAATTCGGGCCAAAAATAATCGGTAATCATGGCGTGATAACGATTACCATTCACAGTAACGTGACGATCATTATCGTCGACGAAAAAATATGGCCCTATAACGCCGCCGGCATGCAAACCGCACCAAACAGTTATTTTTTGTGAATGAAGTGGTGTTTCATGAAGCACATGTGGATTTTCACCCGACCAATAACGTATATTTTGCTTATTGATGAACCCATTGAGCCAAAAATGAGCTTCGCCACTAAAAATGATTTTGCGATGAAATTGGTCATCTTGGCGCACCTTTTCCAGAGCCCAATCGGAGAAAGTACGTCGCTTCAAATTGTCCATCGGCTTCAATTCTTGAGTCAGCTTGATCTTGTATGGGTGTAAACCAAGATCCTTACGCAAAATTCGCCATAAAGTGGTCCGGGCGATGCCCAACTCTTGAGAACGCCGTGGAATTGACTGATTTGGATCATTTGCTACGGACGTTTCAACGGCAGCGATATTTTCGACATTTCGACCAACCCGCTGTCTCACTGGCACGGCAACATCACACAACGAATATGTAAACTCAAATTTTTGCACTCAACTTGTTACTGCCTGTCTACTAGGTCCAGAATTACGACCGAAAATCGGAGTTGACGCTCTTAAAGTAGCGGTCACCGACTCCGAATTTCTGTAGTAAATTTTTATAATTTGCAGACGTTGTTCGTTCGAGTACTTTACCATGATGAAAATGTTAAGTTTACTGAATAAATTGACAGTGAAAGTTCGATGATTAGTGAAAGGGTGCGTTCACAAATTGAATTGAAACTTGTCAAGTCCCTATTGGAAAACCTCTTATTAGAAACCGTCGAGTTATAAATGTAATTAAACTCGAAAGTTGACGGCGGCCGAATGTTTTGAAAAAAGCACAGAGGACCCGATGTTCTTGCAGACAATCGTTACTGGTGACGAGACTTGGGTGTACGCGTACGACCCGGAAACCAAGATGCAGTCATCAGAATGGCACACATCGTCCTCTCCTCCACCAAAGAAATCACGTCATGTCAAATCGAAAACAAAAGTGATGCTCATTGCATTTTTTGACAACGAAGGTGTGGTGCACCATGAATTTGTACCAGCTGGACAAACGGTTAACGGTCCTTTTTACATGCAAGTTTTGAAAAGAGTGAGGGAAGCAGTTCGAAGAAAACGTCCAGGCAAATGGCAAGACGGATGGTCACTCCATCACGACAATGCTCCCTCCCACACGTCGATTGTTGTGCAAACATGGCTTGCAGAAAAAAACATTCCAGTCCTCCAGCAGCCTCCCTACTCACCGGATTTAGCGCCATTGGATTTCTGGCTCTTCCCCAAGTTCAAAAAGGGCCTCAAAAGTAACCGTTTTGATACCGTAGAAGACATCAAAACCAACGCGACGGCTTAACTTCGGAAGACACCACAACAGGACTTTCATCGTTATTTCCAACAATGGCAGGAGCGGTGGAGCAAGTGTGTGTGTTCAGACGGCGCCTACTTTGAAGGAGATTAAGTGACTGTGTACCTATGTTGTGGTAATAAAGAGTTAAAACAAAATTCCGGGAACTTTTTGACTCCTCCTCGTATATCAATCTTCAGTGATTAAAAAAACATTATTTTTGTTCTTGTGTTTTTGTTAGAACTGTTGCAAACGGTTAATGTTCCAGTGGCTTGTCTGGTCTGTTCCCCAGTGTCTTGAAGATTTTAATAATCCCATACACACAACAAACATAATAACTTATTAATTTGGTACGTAGACTTCCGCGGTCGTGGTCCATGCTATCTGCTTCTGGGTTTCCGGGCTGGAACCGCGTCACTGGTATATCTGCCGACGTTTCGTACCCATTTGTATGGGACATCTTCAGGGCTAAACTACTGCACTGAAACTGACTGACTGACAGTTTCAGTGCAGTAGTTCAGCCCTGAAGATGGCCCATACAAATGGGTACGAAACGTCGGCAGATATACTAGTGACGCGGTTCGCCCGGAAACCCAGAAGCATATAGCATAATAACATATTCTCCGACAGGTCTATCAATAACTTTTGACCATCTATGGGGAAGTTTGAACGTTTTTGTTTTTCAAAGCTTTCAAAACATTTTTTATCAGAAAAAGAACAAGAAATTTTCAAATTTCGCGAATAATTTTTTTAATTATTGAAATTGTGGTAGTTAATATCAAACAGATCGTAAAATTAGTTACATTTGACTTCTACGATTGACAAACGTTTTTGTAGATTTTCCAAAATATGCGAAGGAATTTTTCATTTATTTATGCTTAAAATGGGGTTGTCCTTTTAAAATTAAAGATAATGTAAATAAATTGAAACTCGTTGTGATCCCAACATAATTCATTTTACCTTTAAAAGTGAATTTATTGAACTACTATAATTCTGCAAAACTCCAGTTACTGATATGAATTAAAATATTATGATTTTATGTATACAATCTCCCTCGAAGGAATACACGTCCGGTATTACTTATAATCAACTTGATTTTATGACATTTTTGCACATACTTTCATTGACTGACTTCGTGAAATTTTAATACCCGTACGTTAAAGTTTTAAGTGTTAGATCATAACAAGAAAGAGAGACATTAAAGTGATGTCACCATTACGGATTTACGATACGATGCGAGACTTTTGCTATTTTCCTCTTAACCTCTTTTATCTCTTTAAAATCCGCATGTGAACAATTTAAAGTGATAAAATTATTTAGAGGAATTTAAAGCAAAAATGTCGCTTAAAATGGAAATTATTGTGGGAAAGGAATAGTTGTTTACCAAATTTTTAAGTGGTATTCTGAAATAAATAAAAAATTCGCAATGTAATGTTTGAGGAATTTAATCTTTAAATCTAATTCGAAACTTTCAGACCCCTTTTCATTTAAAGACCAGGTGTTGGTGTGCGCAGTATTCCTTGCTCGTGTGCCAGTGTATATTTTGGCAAAACAAAGCGGTCTGTTTCAACGCAAAAGCGTGGTACCAGGAGCTGCGCGAAGTTGGTTTTGCACTTGTTCAGCATAAGCTTGAGAACGAGTACAATATCCAATTCAATTCTACTAAAATCCTGCCCGAAAGTTCCGTGAACATATTAGGTGCGCAACTAAGTTCACGCTGTTTTTTGATGAAATTGCAACTTTATTGTGCAAAAATGTTTACAAATGGATCATTCAAGATATTGCCCATCGCTAGCGACAACTTTTTCCCATCTTTCTGGCAGAGCTCGAATACCGTCACGGTAGAAGTGTTCGTCTTTTGAGGCTATCCACGAATCAAGCCATTTTGAGATGTCTTCATATGAGCGGAACTACTGATTAGCCAGACCATGTGCCATCGAACGGAACAAGTAATAATCGGACGGCGCAATATCTGGAGAATATGGCGGGTGGGGTAGGACCTCTCATTTGAGCGTTTCTAAGTAGGTTTTAACGGGTTTGGCAACGTGAGGCCGAGCGTTGCCATGCTGTAGAATCACTTTTTCGTGTCTCTGCTCGTATTGTGGCCGTTTTTTGCGCAGTGCTCGGCTCAATCGCATCAATTGAGTTCGATACCGTTCCCCAGTGATGGTTTCGTTCGATTTCAACGGCTCATAATAAATAACACCGCCCTGGTCCCACCAAATACACAGCAGAACCTTCGCAGCGTGAATATCCGGCCGAACCAACGACGTAGAAGCATGACCGGGCAGTCCCCATGATTTCGTTCTCTTTGGGTTGCTGTAATGAATCCATTTTTCGTCACCCGTAACGATGTGATGAAGAAAACCCTTCCTTGTTTTGCCGCTGGGCAGTTGTTCACAGGCGAAAAAACGACGCTCAACGTCTCTTGGCTTCAAATCATAGGTGACCCAAGTTCCTTGTTTTTGAATCATCCCCAACGCATGCAATCGCTGGAAAATGGCTTAGCGGGTAACTCCTAATGCTGAAGCAAGCTCTTTTTTCGTTTAGCACGGATCTTCATCGAGCAATGCCTCCAATTCAGCGTCTTCGAAGGTTTTTGGTCTTCCTACACGCGAACGGTCGTCAACATGGAAATCACCGTCTTTGAAGCGACGGAACCAATGACGGCACGTTGTTTCACTTAGGGCAGCATCTCCGTAAACTTTTTGGAGTTCTCGATGCGCTTCAGCCGCCGTCGTTTTCGAATGAAAGAAGAAAAGCAACACTTTCCGCAAATGACGATTATTTGGCACAAAATCAGACATTTTCACACAACCAAAAGTATATGAAGCAAAAACAAAATCACTAATGTGTCAAAGCGGTTTGTTTACCATATGCCTAAGCTTGGTTCATGACGTTTTGGTTATGTCACAATCGACCAGCACTTACTACTAGAGCCATCTCTTGAAAAACAGCGAAAACTTAGTTGCGCATCTAATATAAGAACTTCAAAACACCCTAATAACCCAAACTGTAGTGATAGTTACCCTTACTCCTAACCGTAACGCTACATTAATCCGTAATCAACAACACCCTTATATAAACTAATCTACAACACACTTACACTAGTTTCAGTGCAATAATGAAAGGAAAGGAGTTGCAGCGCTTAAGTCCTGAGGATGTCTCATGCAAGTGAAGGCGAAACGTTGGTAGCAGAAGTACAAAGGACGCAATTCTAAGGAAAGAAACTATTATCTCAGTAATTCTCTTTGTTTAAACAAACTCTGTTAAAGAAAGTTAACAGTCCGTTTTGTTTTGCCACGGCACATACTCTTTTCGAGTTCAAAACATTAGTTTAATTGTTCTGAGATTTGTTGCCCTTGTCTTGTCAGTTTTTCTTTCAGGTCTCACCTAGTTATTATTGTTTATTTCTGCATACGCCTGCTCGATAGTATTTAGGTCTGTACTTTGTGGCAATGTATTGGGCAAATGAAGGACATTATAAACTAAATATTACCTGGCATTGCATTACGTGTGTTTAGGGTCATTATCCTACTTGAAGCAAAACCCTGATCCAAAACCCACTCAAGAGTGTCTCATGAAGATTGGCTACAAAAATCAAAATTAGAGACTTGGACAACGAGATTTTAGGACTATTTTTATGTCAATAATCTGGATACAGGAAATATTCAGCATTTTTTATGATGGGATACTATCGTTGGAAACCAACACTTGGTAAAACAATATTTTCTAACTATAAGGCATTTAACACCTGGAAACAAGAATGTTCTACGTAAAAATCTAGTTGATCCTGAAAAAGTAGTATTACCTCCACTCCATATCAAACTTGTGGTAATGAAATAATTCTTTAAAGTATTGGGCAAAATAGGTCGATGTTTCCAATTCTTGCGTGAAAAATTTCCTAGTCTGTCAAAAGCGATGGTTAAAGAAGGTATGTTCGTTGGTCCTCTGATAAGTTTGCAGCGGTATAAGCATCCTCGAGAAAAATTAACGAAGCAATTCCATCGACTGCCGTAGAAATACGACAGAATACGTCCAAATAGCTTCAATGAGATAAGACAAGCGTACCTTCCACGTGGAGCGAATTTCACAGATCTTTTTTCAAGAGGATATTCTTTAAGTCATCAGCAGACCAAATAAGAATCTCACAACTTCCTGCTTTTAAATTCCTCAACAGAGGCGTTCAAATTTACGAAAGTATAGTACGTCTGTACGGCTTGGAGTTTCGATGCTTAGTGAATCACACATATAATAAAATCAACGTCGAATAGCATAGCCAGGGGAGAAGGGCGAAGAAGAAAATATTCTGGAAAATTCGAGAAAAAAATCACGCACTCATTCAACTCACATGCGGGACAGAGGGTAATCAATGTACAATGAAATTATTCGTGTCATTGGTGAGATAGAGCCTCATTTATGTCAAAATGTCATTAAAAGTTTTAACAAAAGAATGGACGGCTGTGGAGCTGCAAGAGGAGGTCATTTGGCAGATATTATTTTTCGCATATAAATATCATAACTGATGCTTCAATTACCAATAAAAAGTTTTTGAAAGTCAATGCAAATTATGTGTTTTATTTATTCTTTAAAAAAACCGAAAAATTTGAAACACCCTTTACATGCATTTTACAAATTAAGTGTGATAGATCTCCTTTGTACATTTCGTTAATCGAATAGTTAATCTTCATTTATGCATATTTCAAATACAATAAGTTATTAAAGATCATGAACTAGATTCTCCTACACACGAAAACCTTTCAATTTTGACCTTTTAGAAAGCAGTATGACCTTACACGCTGATCCTAATGTTAAATTCCCGTGCATATTCTACCAGTATATACAGAATATTCTAAGAAATGGAATAAATTATTTAAATTTTAACATAATAAAGAAAGGACATTGAAATTATTTTATAACCCAACCAAATATAATTATATAAAGCTTCGACTTTACATCCTGTGTACATAAAGTCAAAGCATTATGTAATTAAAATACATTCTATTTGACGGTAAACTTTGGAGACTGTGATAGATTGTATTAATAAAAAAATGTAAATAAAATCCCTTACCACATCATCATTAGTATTCTGTACTAATAATAACGATAACTAGGTTGTCATCATCAGCACATAATTAATCACAGAGTCACAACTGGATCCTTAGTAAAATTCGCACAGATTAACTCCAGACAACTTTCCCTGATGACAACCAAACATACACTGATTGATTTCACGCACAATTCAATACAAAGGGTGTTTCAAATTTAGCGGTTTTTTTTAAAGAATAAATAAAACACATAATTTGCATTCACTTTCAAAAATTTTTATTGATAATTGAAGTATCAGTTATGACATTTATATGCGAAAAATAATATCTGCTAAATGGCCTCCTCTTGCAGCTCCACAAACATCCACTCTTTGTTAAAATTTTCAATGACATTTTGACTTAATTGGGGCTCTATCTCACCAATCACACGAATAATTTCATCTTTCAAAGAAGAAATTGATTGCGGATTGTTTTTATAAACCTCACTTTTCATATAACTCCAAAGAAAATAGTCTAACGGTGTCAAATCACATGATCTTGGTGGCCAATTAACATCACCGTTTCTTGCGATTACACGTCCGGGAAATTTTTCTCTCAATAAATCAATTGATTCGTGTGCAAAGTGAGGTGAAGCGCCATCCTGTTGAAACCACATATCCTCTAGATCAATATTCATTAATTCAGGCCACAAAAATTCTGTTATCATCCGACGATATCGATCACCATTGATAGTTACAGCTTCACCAGTAGCATTTTCAAAGAAGTAAGGTCCAATTACACCACTTGATCATAATATACACCAAACAGTAACTCTTTTAGGATGCATAGGTTTCTCATGAATAATTCGTGGATTTTCCTCACCCCGGATACAACAATTTTGTTTATTAACATAGCCACCAAATTCAAAATGTGCCTCATCGGAAAACATTAGTTTTTGAGAAAAATCAGCTGGTACTTCATTGATAAAATTGACAAATGAACGACGTTTTAAATGATCTAATGGCTTCAGTTCCTGTGTTATTTGAACCTTATATGCCTTAAAGCTAAATCCGTGTGTAAAAAAACGCCATGTTGTTGATCCACTAAGTCCAAGTTGTTGTGAAGTCGTCTAACGGACACTTTAGGATCTTCAGCAACACTTTTACGAATCAAACTAATATTTTCTTGTGAAGGACCACTACGACTGTATTTTTCACTTTTTTGATCTTCCACGGAACCGGTCTCTTGAAATTTTTTAATAATTCGACCAATAGTGCTTTCAGATGGACGATTACGTAAGCCATAAAATTCACGTTATTTTCTAAAAACTCTTTTTACAGAACGCTGATTGTCATAAAATAATTCAACAATTCGGATGCGTTGTTGTACTATGTACGAAGCCATTTTTATAAATGTCATACATCACACTTTTAAAATGCCCACATACCCAGACAAATTCAGTGCGACATCTATATTTTATTTATTCTTAAAAAACACGCGCAATCTGAAACATCCTTTATATATATATATATATATATATATATATATATATATATATATATATATATGCACATCCATGAAAGCAAAAAATCGTGGAATCGTTATCGGTTTTCATAGACCGACCTTTCATAAAAAATTCCAGGCCTTGATTGTGGAAAATTATGCAGAACGAGACGACGATATTTTCACAATCTTCGAAAATAAAAGGGAAAGTCGATGGAGATGATGTAAAAGGTGCGAAAGCACCGCTAAAACCCACATACTTGTGCTCGGAAGATTGAAGAGTTTTACACAAAAGAAATTATTTGAATAAGAACTCATAAATAATTTTTTGAATAGACAATGGAATGGATAATGAGAGAGGGAATCTTCAATGTTTAGTTATGGAGATTCGACGAAAATAGCAGACAAAAGAGGTTAGTGTAGGGAAAATTGGATTATCATAACAAATATCGAGAATTTGCATTACGTATACCGGGTGTTCCATGACATGATTGCCACAGCTTAAGTATGTGTTACGGCAGCAATTTCAAGTTAAAAATGTCTAAAGAACAAATGCCCAAAACTCTATCGTAACTGAGCTATAAGCAACTTTTTAAACGATTTTCGTATTACATTTTTCGTCTTGGAGCTAATAAGATTGAATATGGCCATTTAGGCGGGTTTATTGCACGACCCATGATATTAACAATAAAGTTTTTGTTACAATCTGTTGCTTCATACACATATGCAGAGTTTTTTCATTCTCCAATTCCGATTTAATTGTATTTTTAATACATTGGCGAGCAGATAGTATACAATTTCGTAACCTTTTAAAAGTAGGTAATTTACATTTTTCGTATTTATTCCAAAATGAAGCAAATCGTTCGCTGTTGTACTGAACATACATACATACATCGAATAGAAATTGCTCATTCGATCGTACGCCAGTTTTTTCTTTGCCGGCCACTCTCCACGTGTTTTTTGCAATTATATTTGGTCCTGCACATGAACGGTGTGTCGCAAACTAAGCATTACACTTTTGCGTTATCGCATTAAATCCAGAAATTCGCAAATAAACTTTTTACTATGTCAGATGATGATGATTTTATCGACTTGCGTAAATACAACACAACATAATTCTATACAACGTACAAATCCTGTAACACAAGTTAAACACTTCCAAGGAAAGACGCGTACTGCATGACATACATATATACTAGCAGCGAAATCCTTTCTACGTTCTCGGCGCACGCTTAATCAAGCGCCGATCGAATTTCTTCAAAAATATCAATTTGCGAAGTATATTCATTTGAGAGAGCATATATGGTGTATGTATTGGGTGGGCAACTAAGTACCTTCGGTTTTGTAGGATAAAATAAAACATTTTTTTTAAACAAAGAATAGTTTTTAATCAATTATATATTTTCCATTTTGCTCAATGACTTTTTGCCATCTTTCTTTCAGCTGCATGATTCCGCGCTCATAAAATTTCTGGTCCTTATCAGCAAAAAACTGAACCAGGTGCGAGTGAAGATCATCGTCATTTGTGAAAGTTTTACCATCCAAAGAATTCTGCAAACTTCGAAATAAATGGTAATCAGATGGTGCTAGATCAGGGCTGTATGGGGGGTGTGGCATCACTTCCCAACCAAGCTCCAATAGTTTTCCACGAGTTGCCAAAGATGTGTGAGGCCTTGCATTATCTTGGTGGAAAACTACACCTTTCCGATTTGAAAATTCTGGCCGTTTTTCTTTGATTGCTTCATCCGGTTTTATTAATTGTTGACAGTAAACATCAGAATTGATCGTTTGGTTCCTTGGAAGCTGCTCAAAAAAACACAACACCTTTGTAATGCCACCAAACTGACAGCATGATCTTTTTTGGATGCAATTCAGCTTTCGATGTGGTTTGAGCTGGTTTATTGTGTTTGCTCCATGATCGTTTTCGAACTATGTTACTGTACAGGACCCATTTTTCATCACCAGTGATGATTCTTTTTAAGAAAGGGTCGGTTTCATTTCGTCTAAGGTGCATATCGCAAAAGTTGATTCTTTGTGTTAAATGAATTTCTTTCAATTCGTGAGGTACCCAAATATCAAGCTTCTTAACTAGCCTAAGACATTTTAAATGTTTTTCAATTGTTGTGTGCGATACATGTAGCCTCTCCGCAACCTCTCGAACAGTTATATGACGATTCTCTTCAATTATGACTTTCATTTGGTCATCATCAACTTCAGTAGGCCGACCAGAACGTTGCTGATTTTTGAGGGAAAAATCTCCAGAACATACCAATTTTGACACGTGCGCTCTGTTAAGCAATTAGCACCATAAACTTCACATATCTTTTTGTGAGCCGCAGTAGCTTTCTTTCCTTTACGGAAATAAAATAGTAAAATATGTCGAAAATGTTCGTTTCTGCACTCCATTTAAAATTAACCCACAACTAATAGCTTTAATAAAAATCACGCACTACTGGCTTCTGAAGTTACGTCAATGTGACTAATATCACGCGACAAACGGTAAAGTACAGCACTAACATACGTTGTACAAAAAATAAAGCAACGCACTCTATCAGTAAAAACCGAAAGTACTTAGTTGCCAACCCAATATTTAAACATGTTTTAGGGAAAGAACATAACATAAATTCGACTTACAATAAACGTATAATTAAGGAAATGGTATACATAAAAAAAGACCGAAAACAATACTATCAATCTCAATGATATTTAAAACAACTAAGTATCTTAAAAAAACATTAAAAAGGTTAATAATTTCATCTTCCTGCATGTAAATCCAAGCATCCAAAATAGGAATTTACAAATACGCATGCAAATATACTTAACATGAGATAAAAAGGAAAAGCAAATATCAGATGCTACTTTTAGAAAGTATCAACTAAAAACATTTAGAATGAATAAGTCTTTTGGCAGATCCGCAATCGCAACAAGAAATTGTTAATTTGCAAATGCTTGTGTGTTTTTAAATTTTTACGATATTAAACAAAAAAGCATATTTTTAACAAATGTAAATGTTCACAAATACTTATTTATATATTAAAAAGAAACTATTTTCCACAATTGGAAATATTAAATTTATCTGCAAAAGGTATTGCAGGTTGAAGAAAATAAATAACTTGAGAAAGGCGACCGTTCCCCCGAAACGTTGTTAATATAAATTAAATGTTTTACTAACTCAACAATCGAAACTCCCAATAAACTTGAGGAACAGTTATAATGTATGTATAATAAAAATATACGAGGGTGGATCCCTTTGCTTCACACCTGACCCACTCACAATAAAAAATTTTCAAATATTTTACTCTTACTTTTCTACATAGTCTCCATTAACATATTTTTCCTATCGATGTTCTAGCATTTTTAATGCTTCGCGAAAAAGAATTGTTCAACATCTACAAACTACTGATTTACCGTACATATCACATCATTATTTGATGGAAATCGTTTGCCACGCAAGTGTTCTTTAAGTTTCAAACACAAGTGGTGAATATGGAGGATGTTCGACTAATTCGAAGCCTGCTCGAGCTATTGCAGCTGTCACAATTGCGGACTTATGACTGGGTGCATTATCCTGATGCAAAAGAGCACCTGTGTGTAGCTTCTCCACACGTTTTTCTTTTATCGCGTCACATAATTTGGGAATTAAGTTAGCATAATAAGCACCTGTAATTGTGGCACGCCTCTACTGGCAATTACTCCTCCAGCTTGCCAAAATAAGCATTGAAAGACTTTGCCTGCTTAATGTTGCATCTTAAATTTTCCCGGCAATAGTGACCATCGATGTGTCCACTCCTTACTCTGTATTTTGGTATCTACATCATAATGATGAATCCAGAACTTAGTCATAATCACAAATCTTGCAAAAAAAATTCCTTTGTCGTGTCTATACCGCATTAAAAGACGACTGCAATTGTCTTTTCGAGTTTCCTTGTGTACATCTGTTAACATTCGTGGTACCCATCTTGCAGACAATTTCTTCATGTTTAATCCGGCAATAATTATATACCACATGATGTGAGAGACCAGAATCTTCAACTAGTTATCTAATAGTCACACGTCGATCTTACAGCACGAGATCATGAAGCTTTTTGTTTGTTTACCTTATCATCGCATGACAAAAAATCTAAATAGTATTTTTAAAGATCGCGGGCTTCAAGTCTGTTTCCGCCCCAATAATTCCCTTAAAATGCTTCTAGGAAATGCAAAAATAAAAAATTTTAACATTTTCTTGGGTAGTGAACACCTTTCGCACATAAAATTCATGGGCGCTCCATCTGCATATTCGTCTGTACACGACTGTCTGTCACATTTAATAAATTACAGGCAGGCACTCTGTCATGACCGGAATTCCCTTTTTTCAATGTAGTGCATGTTAGTTTAAGTAAGAATAATTTTAAAAATCTTTTAACTATGCCATGTGATGATACTGCATTGGTTGTCGAAATTCAAAGTTAATGTGGAAAGGGGTTATATATCAACCTTATTGATCAAGTCAATCAACCACAGGCTATCATGTATCTCCAAATCTTGATGAATTTGAGGGTTATCTTTTTTAAAGGCAAGTATTTAATCACTCTCCGTTGCTCGACATAATCCATTTTGATACTGATATATGACTCTCTCGACCTTGGGCGTCTATTGTAGGCACACTTTAACAGGTTCAGACTTGTAAGTTTGTAGTGTTAGTATATACATAGCAGGTTACAATGCGACGTGAAGATAAATAATTGTTTTGATATATAAATGGGTCAGGGAAGGACCGAAGGATCAGCCCCTGTACTTCTTTTTTATAATAAAAACATGACAAACATAATTTCGTAGAAGCAAAAATGAATATTTAAATATCAAAAAGCTGTATATAAAAAGAAACCTGAGAGTAAATAGCCCGAGGATGGACGTCTCATTAATTGTGAACACTAGAAAGAGTACACTGTTTACTATGGACTTCTTTACGTGCGTATGTACCACATGCGGCTAATGTTTGTGTACGTTGCTCCATCGTTAAATAAATGAATCTAAAAAAAGAGCAACTATTATGCATCTATTATTCTTTGTTGCAGTTTCGGTTCTAATTAAAATGCAACATTAATCAAAATGAATTGCTTTGCTTTCGTGCTGTCCTGCAGTAATCCCAAGCGGAAGCAAGTGGTAGTTCTCTCTTAACAATATGAAAAATGTTCAACTAAATGATATATAGTTTATTTCCCTTGCTTGCCATGGAATATTTTATATTTTCGAGTAGTGCTGAGAAAAAGAGCGGCACTTCCTGAAAATGTGTTTAGTAAATGTTGAATCTCAAACCAACCACATATTAAAAGATGTATAATTTCTATCGAGAGTGGGAGAAGTGTAATCTCATTAATTGAAATATTTTAAAAAAAGGCATAAGTATTTGAGAATATTGTAATGATATTTCGTAATTACAGAAATGTTTCTAATATCCTGAGATGCTTTTTCTTGTATTTTTTAAATAAATACCTTGAAAAAGATGTAAAAAATCCCCCGAAACGTCGTGTGTGTTTTATCGCTAATGATCAAAAATTCAAACACACTGGAATAAAATTCATATTTAGAATAAAACAGCCAACAAATTAAAAAAGGAAAAAATTAAAAACCAGTTATTATTTCGAGGCTGATGTTTGAAATATCAAATATTTTCTTTACTTTGGACAGGGAGCTGTCATAATGTGCTCACTAAGTCAGGAACACAGTGTCCTACACATTTGTCGTTTAGGCAAAGATGCTGCAGGTCACAAACGACCGGCAATAACAGAATAGTGATCAGCTAGCGATCGCGAAGATGATGGTTCACAAGCTAAAGTAAAATCAGAGGTAGATGTTCATAAACGGGCGCCAAGAACAAACAATGGCACACGTAAAGTTTATTAGTAGGCCGTAGCTCTATTAGCCTACTAAGTTGACAGACAATTCCCTAAAGATGTCCAACGCTACAAAAGAACACTCAATATATGAGCTAATACTTTATTTAAATAATAAGTCAGTTAACAAATTATTAAAGAACTGATTTAACATGAAAATGTAATAAAAGGTACGCATCAAACGAATAAATAAGCAATATCTAAATGTTGCAGTAGAATAACGTATTTCAAAGAATAGTTGGTTCCCTTATATGTATATATATATATATATATATATATATATATATATATATATATATATATACACGAGGATAGTTTGACAAGCAGTGAGAATGACACATAGGTGGCGCTCTAGTTGGTAAAACAAATGCACTGCAATTTAGGTTGCCTATTTATATGTTTACGTTCCGATATTTAGATAAATCGGTTGATTAGTTTATTTTTGACAGCTGTTTTTGTTAAAATGGAAAAAGCAGAGTATCGTGCGGTGATTAAATACTTCGTAATTAAGGGTATGAAAGCTACCATAATAAAAGATGAGTTACGGGAAACATTAGGTAAATCTGTTCCATCATCCGCCAAAATAAGTAGAACAAGCTGTGTTGATGAAGCGCGCCCTGGAGCACCCAAAGTGGTGACTTCTAAGGAAATGATTATAAAAGTCCATAATATTATTACGCAAGATCGACGACTCAAAGTCAGAGAGATAGCAGACATGGTAAACATTTCAACAGAACGCGTACACCACATTTTAACGAAAGAATCGGGCCTTTCCAAGCTTTCGGCAAGATGGGTCCCGCGACTGCTTACGATTGGTCAAAAGTTCACTCGATCGCGCATTTTCAATGAGTGTTTGGTCCTTTATAAGCGGAATCCGGTTGATTTTTGTAGGCGATTTGTTACTTGCGATGAAACTTGGATACACTACAGTACACCCGAAACTAAACAACAGTCGAAACAATAGTTAGCACGTGGTTCTGCACCTCCAAAGAAAGCGAAAACCACTTTATCGGCAAACAAGGTGATGGCATCAATTTTTTTGGGATTCCAAGGGCATTTTGCTCATTGATTACCTTCAGAAAGATGCCATAATAAACGGACAATATTATACAGAACTTCTACAAAAATTAAATGTTGAGATTCGTGCTAATCGGCCAGGAATGGCAAAGATAAAGATTCTGTTTCACCAAGACAACGCTCCCTCGCATACCAGCACAGTTGCGATGTCCAAAATCCACGAGTTGCATTTCCAATTAGTACCGCATGCGCCTTATTCGCCGGATCTAGCCCCTTCCGACTTCCACCTTTTTCCAAAATTGAAAACGGCACTAGGTGGAAAGAAATTTTCGTCTAACGACGAGCTTATCATCTTCGTAAATGAGTATTTTGCAAGCCTTCCGGAATCGCATTTTAGAGATGGCATAAATGGAATAAATGTATTGCTCTTTTAGGAGAATATATTGAAAAATAAAAATTATTTTATTTTCCATTCTCACTACTTGTCATACTACCCTATATATATATATATATATATATATATATATATATATATATATATATATATATATATATACTATTCTTTCTTCTCTTATTTTCTATTCTTCTTCTTTACAGAAAATCATACAATGCCAAGTGACTCTAATTAAATTTATAATTTTGATGTAATAATTGTTAATGAACTCAGTAATACTTGAACGATTTCTTACGCTAGAGTAGAGTTCGGGAAAATATAGCCGAAGAGGTCTGGTGTGTGTGGGTGTTGTCTCCTTGGTGTTATGCAATGAGAAAAATTCTCAACGGAGTAACTTCGATAACTACATAAATATATATTCTTACGTATACAAAGAAACCTAATTTCTTTAAGAATGTGCTTATATAAATAACATATACCATAAATAGCGTACCTTCATTGCTGGGCGGATTTTGCTGCGGCAATTTTTCTTTACATCCCTCAACAGAGACGTTCCTAAATTTATGGACGAATAGCACGTCTGAAAAGCTTGGAGTGGTGATGTTCAATGACCCACATATACCAAGACTCAACCTCAAGCCACGTACGTGGCCAGGGGCAGAAGAGTGCAGAGTAAGAATATTCTAGAAGGTTCGAAAACAAAAGACACATGTTGACAGAAAATAATCACGTACACTTACAGCTCATTTAACGATGCAAGTGGGAGTAAGATAGATACACTAGTATGATGCATGCATATACATATATAGATATACAAAAACTCAAGACATGATGAGACCTTCTTTCTGAGACTTAAATAAAAGACTGTATTGAATCTAATAAGAAGTTAACATAAAATACGCATAAACTAACAGCAATATTTACGATGAAATGAACTAGCATTTGATGATAATGCCACATCTAATGTAACTGAATCAAAATAAAACGTTACACCAAGAATACATGAACATACGTAAATAGCCAAATGCTATTATATAGTGTTTTTGAAAAACGAAAAAAGTATGTGTAAGATGAAACCATACCAAGCGTTATCACTAGGTTTCTTCAACTGCAACACATCTTCGCAGAAAATTTGTGTCCTTTTTCTTCAATTCAACACTCACGATACCCATCTTGTTGTTAACTTAATCACAGTCAATTCTAACATCTAAAATGATTTGTACGTGTTCGGTCGTTATCCTTGATTACAATGTGTGGGTCATTCAAAACCAATATTAATTTTATCATCATTATAGTTCCAGAATTAGAATTTTTAATGGTTGTAGTCACACGTCATCTTCAGTATACAAGTCATAACGTTGAAATCGCTTCGTGTTTATCGAAAATTCGTCGTATATAAATATCAAACACTTCGGTTCAAGAATTTGAATGGCGGAATAGTAAAAATTACCCTGCATTTACACAAGGGTAGTCTGAAAAGTTTCCGACCTAACAAGACATTTTTTTCTTAAAATATACATTTATTTTTCTACATAGTCTCCATGTAACTCTACACACTTTTCTCGGCGATGCTCCCATCTCTTTAACCCGTCCAAATAGAACTCGGCGTTTGTCTCTGCAAAATAATTGTTCACGAAGGTGATTGCCTCCTCATTTGACGAAAATGTCTGTCCTCCGAGCGTAATTTTTAGATGAGGTAACAACAGGAAGTCGTTTAGGGCTAGATCTGGTGAATAAGGCGAATGGTCAAGCAGTTTAAACAGTAATTCGTGTATTTTCGCCATGGTGTGAGAAGGCACGTTGTCTTGGTGAAACAAGATTTTTTTTCTGTAAACGCGGCCGCTTTTCCACAATTTTTGCCTTCAGCTTGTCAAGTAATGATGCGTAGTATGCTCCTGTAATAGTTTTTCCTTTTTGAATATAATCGATTAAGGTAATTCCATGACTATCGCAAAAAACAGTCGCCATCACTTTCCCAGCCGAAAAAACAGTTTTTGCTTTTCTTGGAACCGATTCCATCATTGCCGTTCACTGTTTTGACTGTATTTTTGTTTTGGGGCGTATAATGGTGTATCCAAATTTCATCTACAGTAATTAATCGGCGCCAAAAGTCGTATGTATTGTTCCTGATCTGCGCCAACAGAGCGTTAGAAAACGGCCACGTTTAAATTCTGCTGCACAAAATTTCACTGTGGTAAATGATGGTGCAGAGTCCTCGTACACAGAGTCCAACTCATCTTTGATTTGCGTAGGCGTGTTGCCTTTCAAAATCAAATATTTATTGACAGCTCGATACTAGATTTTTTCCATTTTCACAAAAACACTCACATGGACTCACTCAAACGACTGTCAAATAACAACTGGTCGTCCGAAATGACTGAAACTTTGACCTGAGTACCTGACAATAGATGCACAACTACATTCCCTAGCTTTTATTGATGAGTGCTGCCATCTTCACGTTGAGGTCGGAAACTTTTCAGACCACCCTCGTATTTTATAAGCACGCGAAATATCAAAACCAAAGTCAAAATATATCAAACTTCCTTTACAAAAAGAAATAGGTCGAATCCAAATTGTCCGACTTGAAAAATATCTTTTGAAGTAAAGAAAAAACAAAGTCCGTTATTGACACGTAATCATTACGACTGCTTCTAATTTTAACGACGTTCGAAATGTATTATTGTCGCGGATAGATTTTAATTAAGACGCTTAATGGATCATTTGCGAGCGGGCTCTGTCGATTTTTCAACGTCGCACCTCTAATTGTGAAACCCTTTTAGTATAAATTGGGCGTCCCGATATGATTCGCCCTCATCCTCGCAGACCTTAATCCAAAGACTCGATGTGGGGAAACTTCGCTGAGAGTAACCGACATTTCATGGTAATCACACTCCACAATTCCGTTTTCATTTTATGATGTTGTTTTCGTACTGGATTATAGGCGTTTTCTTTTCTTATTACTGGACATAACTTCCTGGGCTTCCCTTTTACGACACTGTTGAATAAAAGTTTCTTTAACAAAACCAAGGACATTATATATATATATATACATATATATATATATACATATATATATATATATATATATATATATATATATATATACAATATAAAATAGTATGCTGACGGTCAGAAGCTGTCCGTTGATTAGAGATGTCCGTTAAGGCAGAATATACTACATATATAATATATATGTATATATATATATACACAATATATACATATATATTATATACGTAGTATATTCTCCCTCCACGGACATCTCTAATCAACGGACAGCTTCTGATGCACCGACTGTCAGTATACTATTTGCTATATAACAATATCTCTCACCAAAGAACATTCTTAACAATGGACACGGATACTAATATACATCCCCTACAATAAATTTAAATGAAGTTATTTCTTTACATTGGATATTAGTACTTTATTGCAATTCCTATAATTTTAAACTTAATTATTTAATACGTATAATAAGTGCTGTAATGATTGCCTATAGAAGGATTAAGCCAGGTACATATGGTAATAAATTTATTGCAATTCCTATAATTTTTAACATACAAAGGATACTAGGAAGGTTTTGCAATATGACCCAACAATGCATCGTAATAAGTTGGGAAGGAAGGGGAAATTTAACTATGAAGAATGCTGAGATGCCAGAAAACATTACTACTGTGAGGAAAATGCTTTGCGAGGACAAGCGAGTGACCTACCAACAAATAGTGGGTATTTCAGGCCTAAATGCACCATCAATTCGTTCGATTCTGCATGATTACTTGCACGTGAAGAAACTTTGTTCTCTCTGGGTGCCACATAGAGTTGATGACACGATGTGTGACTTGGTGTCAGGAGAGGCTAAAATGTTTAATAAGGAACAATCTCGGTATGTGAACAACATTGTGACAGGTGACGAAATTTGGCTGTACTATTACGATGTACCGACTAAAGCTCAAAACAAAACTTGGGTCTTTGATGATTCAGAAAATGCCGATCTGTAAAGAAGAAAATGATAGCTGTATTTTTCAAATCGAATGGAATTGTAGAACGCGTCGTTTTGGACATACAGAAGACAGTCACAGCTAAGTAGTATACTGAACAGTGCCTGCGTAAAGTCATTGGATCTATGAAGAACCTGCGGTCGAAGTGAAGCATGAACGCCTGGTTCCTCCATCACGATAATACTCCAGCTCACCACGCCAAAGCCTGCACCGAATATTTCATCACGACAGGATTGAAACTTCTCGAGCACCCTCCCTACAGTCCAGATCTTGCTCCCTGTGACTTTGCACTGTTCCCGCATGTAAAAATAAAGCTAAAAGGGCGGCAGTTTTCCAGTGATGAGGACTTTCTGCGGGCTTGGGACAACGAGTGTGCTTTACTCCCTAGTGAAACTTTACAGAACTGGTTGAAAGATTGGTTTCGGAGGAAGGAGAGATGTATTGAGTGTCGGTTGAGAGGAAATTACTTTGAAAAAATTAAATAAGCAAGGCTGTATTGCAAAACTTTACCGTTACATTTTGTAATTACATATTTTAATATAATAAGTGCTGTAATGATGGTCTTTGGGTTTATTATATTCACAAACACCTGTATTAAAATAAACAAGTCCTATATAATTTAAAACACAATAATTGAACGAAATGCTTCAAAATCTAGCGATATACGAGCCCGCATTGCACACAAACTGCCTTGAGCAGGTAAAGAAATACCATCGCTAAGGGACGGATTACCCGAGCAAAATTAACTAAAAATCCGTAGATGTTGTTTTCTCTTTTATTTAACAACACATTTTCAATTCCTAGAAATTTATTTTGAGAGTTAAAGTGTAATAATATTAAATATGGAAACAATATAGTTGGAGAAATGAATATTTTGCAAATGGTCACTTACTTACACACACTACTCTCTTTTTCTCTCTCTCTCTCGCTCTCTCTCTCTCTCTCTATATATATATATATATATATATATATATATATATGTGGGCAAGGTGAAAAGTTCTCTGCCTGGCAATGAAAGACTGCGATTTAAATTTAAAAAATGATTTTATTTTTCTACATAATCTCCCTTGAGTTCAACACACTTGGTCCAGCGTTTTTCTAACATTAATATTCCTTCCCGGAAGGAGTCTGGAAGGCTGTCAAAATATTCTTCTACGGTCCTTTCAACTTCTTCGTTGGATGTGAATCGCTTTCCAGAAACAAATTTTTTCAAATTTGGGAATAGATGGAAATCTGAGGGTGCCAAATCAGGAGAATAGGGAGGATGGCCGAGCAAATCGTACCCCAAATCCCGCAATTTTCCCATCGCCAACGCACCCTTGTGTGCGGGTGCGTTGTCCTGATGAAAAATGATTTTTTTCTTCTTTAAACCAGGCCTCTTCTCCCGAATTTTGGCATTCAGCTGGTCAAGAAGGTTAGAGTAATATGCGTCTGTAATTGTTCTGCCTTTTTCAACGTAATCAATTAACAAGATTCCTTTTGCATCCCAAAACACATTGGCCATGATTTTTTCGGCAAATGCGATCGACTTCGCTTCCTTTGGCGCTGAGCCACCGGCTTCCACCCACTGCTTCGACTGCTATTTCGTTTCTGGCGTGTAGTGGTGGACACATGTCTCATCCATGGTGACAAATCGCCGCACAAAATCGGTCGGATTCTTGTTAAATCGGTCCAAAGAATGCTCCTAAAATCGTTAGCGCATTTGCTTTTGATCGACATTCAGTAAATGCGACACCCATCTTGCGCAGAGCTTTCTCATTTCTAATTCTTTGTGCAAAATGTTTCGCATCCTTTCTTCCGATATCCCCACAGCCTCAGCTATCTCACTCACTTTCACTCGTCTATCGTCCAACACAATATCATGTACTTTTTCGAAGATATCTGGTGTGGTTGCGGTTTTTGGCCGTCCTTCACGTGGGTCATCTTCAAGGGACGTACGACCACGTTTAAATTCAGCTGCCCACTTTTTAACGGTTGACATCGAAGGAGCAGAGTCCCCGTACACTTTTGTGAACTTCGTATGAATTTCCATAGGGGTTAAACCATCCAAAACAAAGAATTTTATAACAGCACGATATTCAAGTTTATGCATTTAAAAAAATAACACGCACGACATCTACTACAAAAATTCTTGCAAACAAACTACTTGAGAGAACAAGTTGAAAGTTTTCATATGAACTAAAGACACATGCACCCACGCAGGAAACATAAATTTCTGTTAATTGTAACGACATCTCTGTTTCAGGCCGAGAACTTTCCACCTATATATATATATATATATATATATATATATATATATATGTGTTATATTATATGTTTGTATTTATATATATATATATATAATGCGTGTACTATATTTCTAGCGTAAAGATAATTAACAGCTAAACCCTTGAAAAATTCTCCTTTGCCCAGCTGGCCCCTTTCCAAGCGTAAATTGGAATTTTATGTTAATGGTGACATTGGAATGAAATAGGAAGTGAACTTGTTTTGACGTCCCTGATACATAAACGGAAATGACTAATTGGAAGTGGGGATATTCGAAAAGAAAAATTGTTGGCGCATAATGCAAATGTCCGCGAATAGAATTAGAAATAGATATAACAGTTTAAATATGACGATGGTGATTTTAAAGAAATTGTATTTTAGAAAAATAAGTAGGTATAAAAGTAAAAAACCTTTGCTCCTAATTTTCGTACATGATACTTAATTTTGTTCAGAAATATAAAAATAATACGGAGGAAAAAATATGCGAACGTTATTTATTTATTTATATATTATATTTAAATATTAATAAGTAATGGGTGTCCCCAAATTAATGCAAGATTTGAATCTGTCGCCATTTGTGCAGTAAAGCGTTGGCAACCCTAAAAAAAACAATTCGACAGCTAACAGTTTAGGGTTAGTAAAAATGGAGCGTTACACGATAGAACAACGTGTCTTCATTATTGAAAAATATTTCAAAAATAATGAAAGCTTGGCGGCCGCAGTTTGAAAATTTCATACAAAATATGGTCGGAATAGTGTTTTAACTTCGTCAACTGTGAAGAGATTAATTGAAAGATTCAGAAAGACTGGATCCGTTGGAGACTCCAAACACACTGGTCGTCTAAAAACAAACCGTTCAAATGTCAATAACGAAGCAGTGCGTGAGGGTGTAGGTGACAATCCAGGAACCTCAATTCGGCGTCGTGGACAAGAATTGCAAATTTCAAGAAGCTTTCTATAGCATATATTCACTAAAGATCTGTGTCCCCACGCTTACAAAATTCAATTAACACAACAACTGAAACCTAATTACCATGCACAGTGAAGAGAATTCGTTGAATGGATTATTGAACATCAACAAATGAATGCTGATTTTTCGAGCAAAATCGTCCTAAGCGATGAAGCATATTTTCACCTTGATGGCTTTGTTAATCGCCAAAATTGCCACTTTTAGGGTTCTGGGAACTCATATGTGATTGTCGAAAAACAAATGCATCCACAACGTGTCACTCTTTGGTGTGGATTTTGGGCTGGAGGCATAATTGGCCCATACATTTTTGAAAATGAGGCTGGTCAAGCAGTGACTCGTAGTGGTACTCGATATCGCGACATGATAATACAGTTCTTTCTGCTGAAATTGGATGATATTGATGTGGCCAATATGTGGTCTCAACAAGACGGTGCCACATACCATACATCCCGTGAAACAATTCAATTACTGCACGAGACATTTCCAGGTCGTGTACACTCTCGTTTCAGTGATCAGAATTGGCACCCTAGATCGTGTGATTTAACATCATTAGATTTCTTTTTATGGGGTTATTTTAAATCACAAGTCTATGTCAACAAGCCCACAACCACCTGTGCATTAAAGGAGGAGATTCAACGCTGCATCAACGAAATTCTGCCATATTTATGCATAATGGTAATGGAAAATTTCGACAAACGAGTGCGTATGTGCATGCAAAGCCGTGGAGGTCATTTGCCCGATGTGTTGTTCCATAAATATCCCTATCCTATGTACTATATATATGAGTCAATAAAAAAATAACAACCAAAAGACTAAAAACTGTGTTTTCTATTTAATTCTATTTAACTCAAATCTTGCTTGTTAATTTTGGGACACGCTTTATTTATGTAATTGTATGAAAATTACATATTCGTGTGATGATTCTATCTTTCTTTGTTTATATCCATCCATTATTACTGAAAATTGAAATCATTTTATAATAAGGGTATGTCAATCGATAAGGAAAGGAGGAAAGAATTTTTTTTCTAATTCAAATTATATATTGGGTCTGGGAAAAAGTTCGTGGCGTTTTTTCAGTAAAATTCAACTGGTCCCCGCATGGCGCGTGGACGAATTCATTTAAACCGAATATGCTCCATTATTATCGACAATGTTTCGCCATTTTTTTGGTAGATCCATGATCCCATCGGTGAAAAACTTCTGTGGTTTCTGGTCGAAAAACTGAATCAAGTAGTTTTCACAGGCTTCTTTTGAAACCAACTTAATTCCATTGAGAGAGTTCTGCAGAGATCGAAACAGATGATAGTCAGAGGGTGCTATATCCGGACTGTAAGGTGGGTGCATCAAACCTTCCCAACCAAACTCTCTCAATTTTTGACGGGTCATCAAAGAAGTGTGTGGTCGGGCGTTGTCATGATGGAAGACAACACCTTTCCTATTAATCAATTCGGGCCGTTTTCTTTCAATCGCCTGGCGTAATCTCTCTAGTTGTGCACAGTAGAGTTGAGAATCAATCGTCTGACCAGTTGGAAGTAGCTCGTAGTGGACGATTCCCCTCCAGTCCCACCATACACACAGCATCACTTTTTTTGGCGGCAATGTTGGCTTAGCGAACGCTTGTGACGGCTCACCATCCTTTATCCACGATCTTTTACGCTTCCGATTATCGTACGTAATCCATTTTTCATCTCCGGTTATTAAACGTTTCAGAAACGGCTCGATTTCATTCCGTTTCAGCAGCGCATCGCAGATGTTAATTCGGTCCATCATATTTTTCACGCTCAACTCATGAGGAACCCATACGTCAAGCTTTTTTTTGTAACCAGCTTTGTGTAAATGGTTCAAAACAGTTTTGTGGTCAATGCCTAGCTCCATGCCAATATCGACACTGCTGATATGCTTATCTTGTTGGACTTTTTCAAGAATTTCATCAGATTTTTCAGTGATTGGACGACCGGAGCGTGACTCATCTTTCACATTGAAATTTCCAGAACGAAAGCGAGCGAACCATTTCCGCGCAACAGATTTCGATAAAGTACCTTCACCGTACACAGCACAAATTTTATCACAAGCCTGCGCAGCGTTCTTCCCCTTATCATAATAATATTGCAGAATATAGCGAAATTTCTCATTATTCTTCTTCATTTTCAAGTGCGAATAACTTTCCAACCACTGCACCGATTACAATGTTTCTACGCTCAAACTAACGTTCGGAAGGTCATCTAAAAAACGAGCCGTCGGTGGTGTCGCTGTGACTTGTTGTTCTTTAGTTATCGGCAACCAATGCCATCTATCGGGAAAAACGCCACGAACTTTTTCCCAGACCCAATATTAAAGGATTAAAGGAATTTTGTAAGACTTAAGGGGACATAATGTAATCAAAATGATCACGAAATGATCAAATTATGTCCCTTTAAGTCTTATAAAATTCCTTTAATCTTTTAATATATAATTTGAATTAGAAAAAAAATTCCTTCCTCCTTTCCTTATCGATTGATATGCCCTTATTATATTTATAATTTGATTTTACATGTATTTATTTTTTAGGTCTTTTTAACTAACATGTCATTATGTTTGCATTAACTCTTATGGATAACAACATAACATTATACGTGGGTTGTTTTCTAAGTTTTGCTTATAAAACTGGGATAAAACAGTAGATAACTTTTAAAAAGTTTCTTGTTTTTCGAAGTATTCTCCACGAAGATTAATGCGCTTTTACATGCGTTCGAACGAACTCTGGAAGGAGTCGTACCACTCGTTTGTTGGTGCAGTCAAAATTGCGTTTTCGAAGGCATCGACTGCTCCTTCTGACGGCTGTAACCTTTGACCATGTAGTCCGTTCTTGATTTTTGAAAAGGTAAAGAAATCATTAGGACTTATATCCGTACTGTACGGAGGGTGGTCCAACAATTCGTCGTTTTATTGCCTTAAAAATTCAATTGACTTGTGTACTATGTGCGAAAATTGTTTTGGTAGAGGATGATTCGTCGTTTGGTGTTGGTATTTCGAAGCTCAGCGCTGGCTTGCGGTAAACAAATTGTTGTATATCAATCAACAGTAACAGTTCCTTGACCTGGTAGAGGAATTGTTGCTACATGACTTATTTCGGGACACTTCGAGAACGGATGACTTTTATTCGCTTTCCTTCACCTTAAAGCTTCCAAACAGACGTCTGGCGTTTATTTTCTGGTTCGTATGAGTAAATCCAAGATTCATCACCACTGACAATGTTGTACACGTTTTTCGAGTTTTCGGCGACCTCAAGTTCTTTGGCACCAATTCATACTAGCTGCTTCTGTTCTTCGGTCAACAGATGCGGTATCCAATTTGAAACTAATTTTTTACACACAATTCTTTATGCGAAATTTTGTGCATTGAAGTCTTTGAAATCCACAATAATGCTTGAAGCTGACAATATGTCACATATCGATCTTCGTTGATGATCTTGCGCGCAGCATGTTTTCCTGAGTGACTGGCGTTTTTGGTGAACCTGCTCTTAGATCGTTGCTGAGACTAATCCGTCCGCACTTGAATTCTTCACACCAACGATAAATTGTTGACTGATGTGGTGCTTCATTGCCGGAAACAAAATCCAACTCGGCGAGATATTCTTGTTGAGATAATTAGCTTCGAAAATTATACAAAATTATTCTGGGAAAATGTTCTATATTTAATTCCATTTTTCAACTAACTTGTCAGCTTTGACAGTTCCTTGTATGATAGCTACAACACTACACGTATTGCACTGAAACTTTGGATTTAGGTTAACTAAAGGTGGAGGTTAATTTTTGGTACTGATATTTGATTAGTGGCCCCATCTTGTTCCACTATGCAAAGCTTAAACACGTCCCACGCATATATACATATATATATATATATATATCGGGTGTTTTTTTAGAGGTATAGAACTTTAAGTTGGCAACACTTTTTTAACTGACGGCCATTTTGTCAGCTGTTAAGTGATTTATATTTAGTTTGGTTTGTCATTTCAACATGAATAGACTGACGCCTGAACAACGCTTGCAAATTGTGCAAATTTATTTTGAAAATAATGGTTCTGTTCGAAATACGTATCGCGCACTACGTCAATATTACGGTTAACATAGTCGTCCATCAGAGCAATTAATTCGATTAACTATGGAACGTTTTCGCACCATGTATACTCTAAATGATAACATGCATCCAGAGAGACGTCGTACAGTGCGTACCGAAGAAGTCATTGCTGCTGTAGAGCGTAGCGTAGAGGAAGACCCGAATCAGTCTATCCGCCATCGTGCACAGGAATTGGATATGTGTCCATCCACTTTATGGAAGATTTTGCGGAAAGATGTAGGTTTGCGTGCTTACAAAATCCAACTCGTGCAAGAATTAAAGCCACACGATCACCTAGCAAGGCGTAGATTCGGTGAATGGGCCCAAAACAAGATTGCCGTTGATTCCGATTTTCATAATCGAATTTTGTTTAGCGATGAAGCTCACTTTTGGTCGAATGGATACGTCAATAAACAAAACTGCCGTATTTGGAGTGATGATAATCCTCAAGTGTATGTTGAGACACCGTTATATCCAGAAAAACTGACTGTTTGGTGTGCTTTATGGGCTGGTGGAATAATTGGTCCGTACTTCTTTAAAAACGAAGCTGGCCAGAACGTTACAGTCAATGGTGACCGCTATAGAGCCATGATTACTGACTTTTTCGTTCTTCAATTGAACAATCATGATGTGCAGGAGTTGTGGTTTCAACAAGACGGCGCAACATGTCACACAGCTCGTGCCACAATTGATTTATTGAAGGAAACGTTTGGTAACCGCATAGTTTCACGTTTCGGACCCGTGAATTGGCCTCCAAGATCGTGCGATTTAACGCCGATTGACTATTTTCTGTGGGGATATGTGAAGTTGCTAGTCTACGCCGATAAGCCCGAAACGATTGACCACTTGGAGGACAACATTCGCCGCGTTATTGCCGATATACGGCCACAAATGTTGGAAAAAGTCATCGAAAATTGGCCCTCCAGATTAGACTACGTCCGAGCCAGCCGTGGCGGTCATATGCCAGAAGTCATATTTAAATTATAATGCCAGAAGATTATCTTTCGAATAAAGTAAATTTCATGTCAATTTAAAAAAATCATATTTGTTTTATTCCATTTCAAAGTTCTATACCTCTAAAAAAAACACCTGTTATATGCAATATGTTTTATGTGAGTAGATAAATACATACGTACATCCAATAGTAAGGAAACATATCAGAACTCAAAGTCAACACTTAGGTTTATAAATAATCTTAATACAGCATATTTATTTAAATGTTTATTTGAAGTTTAATATTTACCTACGAAAAAGTTTAAATTACTTTTATTTATAAAAAAAAGTATACTCAAGGATGATACACCTATGTACATATCATTTCATGTTGCTCACTCACAGACTCAGGTAAAATATTTGTATTTACGTGGAATTCAAATGCACCCAAAAACGAGACTTACAAATTGCCATTTCACGGCGAAAGCCAGTGTAGATCCTTTGAATAGAACTCTTTGTGACGGGATTATTGGAGTGCATGAAAATAAAAACGATGGGCGTAATATCCGACCAGGAATGTTACAATTTTTTGAAAAAAAGAAAACGAATTTCACGCAGTACAATGTATGTACATATGTACTTCGGTTTTAAAAGAGTATGCAATTTCATCAACTTGAATTATTAATTTTCATATTATCTAACGAGAAATGTCACAATGTTGCGAAGTCAAATATAATTACATACCTCACTGATTGTACTGTATTGTAGGGTAATAATTAGAGTTTCCAAGTGGGTCACGGTATCATAGTTGTCCGTACGTATACGTATTAATATCTAAAATATTCTGAAACACTTGTTCTTTTGCATCACGTTATTATGCTACATATATTCCGTTGTGGACTTACAAGATTTAATGCTGCCACTAGTGTTTCGCGGAGCGATGTTCGTCGTGGTGAGAAAATATTCTTATACCATGAAGACGACCGTTCCATATTTACTGATGTAAGATTTACATAATTAATAATTTAAACTTGACATATGCCATTAGGTGAGCGTCTGAGAATAATTCGTCGTAAACAGGGTACTATTAACATTTTTATTATTCTAATACATTCCCTTCACGTTTAATGGCATATGCAAGTTTAAAGTATTCTGCCTATACACGCATCGTTGTGATATAGCTAACCTTTTGATGGGACGAAAACGAATTTCTTCTTTCATTCGGACATTTGCATGTTTAGACCAGAGAGGGACATATTGGTCTTTCAAGGCAATAAATTAACCATAATTTGATGCAAACACATACGCTAAACAACTAAATCTCAACTCTAATTCGATTAATATAAGAATATAACATAAGACTCCAATGCACATGATCTTGACGTATTCAAGGACGCTTAATCACAATAGCATGGATGTAATACAAACCTTCATGGTGTAATACGAGGGTAATTTGACAAGTAGTGACAATGGAAAAGAAAAATGAACTTTTTAAATACAAAATATGATTTATTTTTCAATATATTCTCCTAATAGAGTAATACAATTATTCCAAGAGTGCTCCAATGCCCTTATGCCATCTCTAAAATGCGATTCCGGAAGGCTTGCAAAATACTCATTGACGAAGATGATAAGCTCGTCGTTAGACGAACATTTCTTTCCACCTAGTGCCGTTTTCAATTTTGGAAAAAGGTGGAAGTCGGAACGGACTAGATCCGGCGAATAAGGCGCATGCGGTACTAATTGGAAATGCAACTCGTGGATTTTGGACATCGCAACTGTGCTGGTATGCGAGGGAGCGTCGTCTTGGTGAAACAGAATTTTTTTCTTTGCCATTCCTGGCCGTTTAGTACGAATCTCAACATTTGTAGAAGTTCTACGTAATATTGTCCGTTTAATGTGGCACCTTTCTGAAGATAATCAATGAGCAAAATGCCCTTTAAATCCCAAAACATTGATGCCATCACCTTGTTTGCCGATAAAGTGGTTTTCGCTTTCTTTGGAGGTGCAGAACCACGTTCTAACCATTGTTTCGACTGTTGTTTAGTTTCGGGTGTACTGTAGTGTATCCAAGTTTCATCGCAAGTAACAAATCGCCTACAAAAATCAACCGGATTCCGCTTATAAAGGTACAAACACTCATTGGAAATGCGCAAACGAGTGAACTTTTGATCAGTCGTAAGCAATCGCGGCACCCATTTTGCCGAAAACTTGGAAAGGCCCAATCCCTTCGTTAAAATGTGGTGCACGCGTTCTGTTGAAATGTTTACCAAGTCCGCTATCTCTCTCACTTTGAGTAGTCGATCTTGCGTAATAATATTATTGATTTTTATAATCATTTCCTTAGAAGTCACGATTTTGGGTGCTCCAGAGCGCGCTTCATCAACACAGCTTGTTCTGCCACGTTTAAATTCATTTACCCATCTACTTATTGTGGCGGATGATGGAACAGATTCACCTAATGTTTCCCGTAACTCATCTTTTACTTCGGTAGCTTTCATACCCTTAATTACGAAGTATTTAATCACCACACGATACTCTGCTTTTTCCATTTTAACAAAACGACGTGTTGCTTCTTTTTCAATCAGCTGTCAAAAATAAACTAATCAACCGATTTATCTAAATATCGGAATGTGAACATATAAATAGGCAACCTAAATTACAGTGCATTTGTTTTACCAATTAGAGTGCCACCTATGTGTCATTCTCACTACTTGTCAAACTATCCTCGTATGCATCGTGATAACATAGTTATCCCTTTGATTGGACGAATACGAGCTTCGTTTTTTCGTTCAAATATTTACATATTTAAATGAGAGTGGAAAATATTGGCTTTTTAAGGCAATAAATTAATCATAATTTAATGTAAATAAGTACATTAAACAACTAAATCTGAACTCTAATTCGATTAATATAAGAATATAACATAAGACTCCAATGCACATGATCTTGACGTATTCAAGGACGCTTAATCACAATAGAATCGAGGTAAAACAAACCTTCATGGTGCAATAATTAGGCTCAAAATCACACGCCGAGTTTAAAAGGTAGGAGGATGGAAGACCTTTAAAATTCGCGACTGTTTGAGAACAGTTAATGTAAAACCATAAAGAAAAAAAATCTTTCCTATTCTAAAAATGTAAGATATAAGTTCAATAATAACATTCTCTTGTACTTATAATTTGGTCTCAATGCTTTATGGTATATTGGACGTCATCTTTGCTTTGTTTTTTAAATAATTTTATAGCTTTTTGTTTTAGCACTATTCGATCTCATAATTCTTATGCAAATAATATTTTTAAATGCCGTATTTACATTAAAAAGAAACAAAAATTACGCCTGTAAAAATTATTTTGTTTTTAGGTTTACTCCAATTTATTATTCTTGACAAATTCATTTCTCCTTTCCCCATGGTTTAAGTAATATTTAAGCAGAATTTAACCTATTTCGTAAGAAGACGTGGATTTACGTTAATGCCTCGATATAACAAAAAGCGAAAAAGAACTCGAAAACATTCTATGTACAATTAAATTCCCGAAAAAAAAGACAAAGGTGGTTTATTAAAAACACTGCTCATTAAATTTAAATAAAAATTCGTTTCGTTTCTCCCTCTGCTTTTCCAATTTAACACCTCCAAGCACTTCTGAGTTTAAATAACAAAACTTGGCGATAAAATTTTGTTCCTAATGAATCGTTTTAAGATAAGGCAGAACTTGCAAACATAAAGTTACGGCTATTAATTTTCGATTAAGTGTTTTTGTTGATTTGTTTGGTTTGTCCTTTGATTACTTAATTAGTGAGTTCATATAAATGTATGTTTCGTTTTTGAATGAATTGCATTTTGAGACAAGAAGTTCTTCAGCATGTAACATACGAGGATAGTTTGACAAGTAGTGAGAATGACACATACGTGGCGCTCTAATTGGTAAAACAAATGCACTATAATTTAGGTTGGCTATTTATATGTTTACATTCCGATATTTAGATAAATTGTTGATTAGTTTATTTTTGACAGTTGATTGAAAAAGAAGCAACACGTCGTTTTGTTAAAATGGAAAAAGCAGAGTATCGTGCGGTGATTAAATACTTCGTAATTAAGGGTGTGAAAGCTACCGAAATAAAAGATGAGTTACGGGAAACATTAGGTGAATCTGCCCCATCATCCGCCACAGTAAGTGGATAGGTAAATAAATTTAAAAGTGGTAGAACAAGCTGTGTTGATGAAGCGCGGTCTGGAGCACCCAAAATCGTGACTTCTAAGGAAATGATTATAAAAATCCATAATATTATTACGCAAGATCGACGACTCCAAGTGAGAGAGATAGCAGACATGGTAAACATTTCAACAGAATGCGTACACCAAATTTTAACGAAAGAATTGGGCGTTTCCAAGCTTTCGCAAGATGGGTGCCACGATTGCTTGCGACTGATCAAAAGTTTTTTGTAGGCGATTTATTACTTGCGATGAAACTTGGATACACTACAGTACACCCGAAACTAAACAACAGTCGAAACAATGGTTAGAACGTGGTTCTGCACCTCCAAAGAAAGCGAAAACCACTTTATCGGCAAACAAGGTGATGGCATCAATTTTTTGGGATTTAAAGGGCATTTTGCTCATTGATGACCTTCAGAAAGGTGCCACAATAAACGGACAATATTATGCAGAAGTTCTACAAAAATTAGATGTTGAGATTCGTGTTAAACGGCCAGGAATGGCAAAGAAAAAGGTTCTGTTTCACCAAGACAACGCTCCCTCGCATACCAGCACAGTTGCGATGTCCAAAATCCACGAGTTGCATTTCCAATTAGTACCGCATACGCCTTGTTCGCCGGATCTAGTCCCTTCCGACTTCCACCTTTTTCCAAAATTGAAAACGGCCCTAGGTGGAAAGAAATTTCCGTCTAACGACGACCTTATCATCTTCGTAAATGAGTATTTTGCAAGTCTTCCGGAATCGCATTTTAGAGATGGCATAAGGGCATTGGAGCACCGTTGGAGTAAATGTATTGCTCTTTTAGGAGAATATATTGAAAAATAAAAATTATTTTGTATTTAAAAAATTTGTTTTTCTTTTCCATTCTCACTACTTGTCAAACTACCCTCGTAAGCCTGAATAAGCACTTTTAAAATATGTAAATTAAATAATTCGACTTAAAAAGAAATGCTTAATATTCTGTGAATAAAAACGAAAGTTTCGAAACTTAAAAAATAATGAACATTAAACTGACAACGATCAATATTTAACAAATAATGGCTTTTAAAATACGGGCCAAGATTGCCAAATATACTAGAACGTAAAAAAGCAGTTAAAAAATGTTCACGAAGGCCAAATATTAATATAAGAAACAGCAGCAGGTTGACATTCTGCTAGTTAAATATTAGCAAGAAATTCTACGTCTGAAAAATCGCTGGAAAATGTAAACTTTGGTAGGCGTAAACGAATTATCTATAAAGTTTAAATGATTTTGCTGTGAACAGTAAAATAATTCCGCTCGGCTTGTTCAGAATTATTGTATTTCTCAGTAAGAAGCTTAATTTCAATACCTTTTATTTTGACGAAAACATTAATAAAAAATTGGTATTTTTCAAAAGTTCTTATAATTTAACAGGGGTGATATTTTGAAGGTTCTAGAAACGATTTTAATGTCGAAATTTGTTCTTTTGTCTTAAGACCAAGAAAATGGCAACCTTAAAAAATTATAGCAAAATAAGAACTTTCAAATGTGTAGGTGTTACCGTATCTTCGGGCCCATTCTGGACGTTTTTCTATCAATGCATGGTTCAAATTGATAATTTGTTGTCGGTATCGATCAGTATTAACTGTCTCACCAGGTTTCAACAGTTCGTAATATACCACGCCACTCTGGTCTCACCAAATACAGAGCATTGGTTTGCGACAAAAACTATTTGGTCTTGGAGTCGATGGTTCGGCTTCGCCAGGTGATAACTATGATTTTTTGCGCTTAGAGTTTTCGAAATAAATCCATTTCTCATCAGCCGTCACTATTCGATGCAGAAATGACTTCCGATCATACATTTAAAGCAGCATTACGCAGACGATTTTTCAATTTTCTATTCATATGATGTGGTACACATTTTCCCGTTTTTTTGGATTTTTCCCATTGCTCGTAATCGATCGGTAATCGTTTCTTGGGCCACCTTTAACGCTTCTGCCAATTGTTTTCCAGTTTTGCATCTTCGAACTTTTTCGGTCTAGCAGAACGTTCTTTGTCTTGCACATCGAAATCACCACTTCTGAATTGCCGAAACCACGCCTCACATGTTTTTATACTTGAAGCATACTCGTATGCGTATGTTTCTACCAGCAAACGATGACTTTCGGGAGCTTTTTTTTTATTAAATAAGAAAAGTAATGCAATTTTTCAGGCACGAAACACGACATTTTCAAAACGATATAAATCTATAATGGTGTTACTTTCGCAAAATACAACATGTATGTAAGATTGATGTCAGTAGAATAAAATGACATATGTGTCAAATCATAACATTGCATACTTAAGACTAGCGACATCTGTTAGAAAAACCGGTAATGATTTTCCTGTACACCTGATACACACAAAAAGGGGCATTTTTTAAATGTCCTTGCAAATTAACAGATCTTTGGGTACTGATACTTTCTAAGATTTAAAAAATGATTTTGACGTTATAATTTATCTACGAGTATTTCATTCGGTTTAAGACCAAGAGGATAGCAAACTGAAAAAATCATAGCAAAATATGAACTTTCAAATATGTAGGCATATTATTCCCAAGTTTAGAATATTTCTGCTATAAACAATAGGCAGTGTGTCTGCTGCTAATGGAAAACTGCTGCTATGCCCACCACCAAAGCTAAATTCAAAAACTTTAATTTTGACGAAAAACTAAATACTTTCAAACTCATAAAATTGGTACTCTTCAAAAGTTCTTGTAGATGAACAGATCTTTGGGTACAGATACTTTCGCAGGTTCTAAAAACGATTTTGACATCAAAATTTAGCTAACTCTTTTGACTTTAGACCAAGACAATGACAAAATTAAAAAAATCATAGCAAAATATGAACTTTTGGATGTGCAGGTTCATTATTTCCTAGTTTGGAATGATTTTGCTATCAACTATAGATAATATGTGTTCTCTTAATTCAATACTGCTATTATACATACCGCGAAAGCCAAATTCAAAAACTTTTATTTTGACGAAAAGCTAACTTCTTTCAAACTCGCAAATATTGGTATTCTTCAAAAGTTCTTGTAAATTATCAGATCTTTGAGTGCTTGATACTTTCGCAGGTTCTAAAAACGAATTTGACATCAAAAATTAGCTAACTCTTTTGGCCTTAGTTTGAAATGATTTCCCAAGACAATGATAAAAAGCCAAATTTTAAAAATCATTGCAAAATATGAACTTTTGGATGCGCAGGTTTTGGCATTATTTAAACCAAATGATTTCGCTATCAACTATAGATAATATGCTATTAAAAATCATTGCAAAATATACTTTCAACTTTTGGATGTGCAGGTTCATTATTTCCTAGTTTGGAATGATTTCGCTATCAACTATAGATAATATGTGTTCTCTTAATTCAATACTGTTATTATATTGTACATACCGCGAAAGCTAAATTCAATAACTTTTATTTTAACAAAAACTCACAAAAGATGACTACGTCTATAAAAATTATTGTATTTTTAAATTCAATTCATTATTCTTGACAAATTTATTTCGTCTTTCTTCATGGGTTGAAAGTAATATTTCAATAAAATTTTACATATTTCGTAAGACGGCGTAGATTTACGTTAATACCTTAACGTAACAAAGAGCAAAAAAGAACTCGATAACATTCTATGTACAATTAAATTCGCGAAAAAAAAGACAAAGGTGGTTTATTAAAAACAGTGCTCATTAAATTTAAATAAAAATTCGTTTTATTTCTCCCTTTGTTTTTCCGATTTAACACCTCCAAGCACTCCAGCAAGTTTAAATATCAAAACTCGGCGATAAAATTTTGTTCCTAATGAATCGCTTCAAGATAAGGTAGAATTTGCAAACAATTCCCATAATGTTACTTTGTTACATCTATTGATTTTCGATTAAGTGCTTTTGTTAATTTGTTCAGTACATTCTTTAATTACTACGATGTATATAATGCGGTTATATAAAGGAAAATAATCTTCATGTATGTAAATGTATATTTCACTTTTGAATGAATTACACAGAAACTTTTTTAGCTCTAGCACTGACATTGACTGACGAAATTACGTAAGTGAATTTAATTACTCCGTCCAAAATGATTCGAATAAATTGCGAAATTTTATTAATGTACGTAAGAAAGAAACACGTATTCCTGGGTCTATGATGGATGGTGATATAACGGATCTTCCAAAAGGGACTTCCGAACTTTGACAGTTGATAGCGGCCATATTGTTGAAGCTACATCTGTCGAATTGACTGTCATTTATTCAGTCTGTTCTGCCAAATCACCATGGACAGATATAGCGTTCAACAACACGTGCAAATAATAAAATAGTTTGATCAAAATGTGTGTTCTGTGCGGGCAACGTTCCGCGCGCTTCGCCCATTTTACGGTCGCCATAATCGTCCTACCGAGAGGACTTTTCGCAATGTGGTGGATAAATTTGAGTCCACTGATTCAGTAGACAATGAAACAATGCCCATACGACGACTAAACTCTAGATCTGCCGAAAACATTGCCGCTGTCTGTGAGAGTGTACAGGAGAATCCAAGGCAGTCGATTTCGCGTCGCTCACAAAAAGTCGGCCTTTCGCAGACCACAACTTGGCGAATTTTGCGTCGTGACTTGGGCCTGCACCCGTACAAAATTCAACTGACCCAGGAGCTGAAGGTAAACGACCATAAACAACGACGTGTGATCGTCGTCGAATTTGGGACGATACTAATCCAAAGAGACCTAAGAGCGTCCAATGCATTCCGAAAAAGTCACTCTTTAGTGTGGATTTTGGGCTGGCAGCGTCATCGGTCCATATTTCTTTGAGAACGACGTTGGCCAGGACATCGCCGTCAACAGCAAGTGCTATAGAATCGATGATGATTACGGACAACTCATAAGTCAACATGGCTTTGAGTCTTTGGCAAAACGGAGGCAGAACTTCAGTGCAGCTTTTATGGATGGCTTGATCTCTGGGAGAATTGATGCACCAAAGCTCCATCAATGCACTCGACTAAGAATTTTAACCTTCTCCATCGGCGCACTGATTGATATGGTGTTTTCCTTAGTATAGTTTTATTTGTATAATTTTTTCATTATTAGCTTTGTTTTTTATTGTATTCTCATTGTAATATTTCCTTTTGTAAGTACTTACCCCATTTGGAGTTTCTCTGTTGGGTAATTAATAAAGATTATTATTATTATAAACGATTACGCTTCCAGTTGTAGGAAAAAACAATATGCTATTAGCAGCATGATAAAGCCATAGAGCACACTGCAAAAATAATTTTAAAAAAGTGGTTTCTAAACAATGTTATTGTAGTGTAACGGTATGGTCTATACAAAGACCTGATCTAACTCCTACAATACTACCAAATTTTTTAAAATGCTATGTTTGCTAATGATATTTGGATCAATATTTCTTTCTCAGGATACCACAAGAGAAAGTTCGAAGTTTCGAAATTTAAATAATGAACATTGATCTGACAAACGTCAAAATTTAACAAATAATTATTTTTAAATTACGAGCCAAGCTTGCCATGTGTACTGTAACTTAAAAAATCAGTTAAAGAAATGTTCAATATTCAAAATATTGGCATAAAACTTTTTATTACATCAATATAGGTATCGGATAATAAACTCAAGATTTGAATTAAATATAAAACACAGTTTTTAGTCTTTTGATTGTTATTTTTTTTATTGAAGCATAAAGTACATAGGATAGGGTTATTTATGGAATAACACATCAGGCAATTGGCCTTCACGGCTTTGTATGCACATATGCACTCGTTTGTCGAAATTTTTCATGACCATTATGCATAAATGTGGCTGAATTTCGTTGATGCAGCGTTGAATCTCCTCCTTTAATGCACGGGTGGTTGTGGGCTTGTTGACATAGACTTGTGATTTCAAATAACCCCATTAAAAGAAATCTAATGCTGTTAAATCACACGATCTAAGGGGCCAATTCTGATCACCGAAACGAGAGAGTGCACGACCTGGAAATGTCTCATGTAGTAATCGAATTGTTTCACGGGCTGTACAGCATGTAGCACCGTCTTGTTGAAACCACATATTGGCCACATCAATATCATCCAATTTCGGCAGAAAGAACTGTGTTATCATGTCGCGATATTGAGTACCAGTAACAGACACTGCTTGACTTGCCTCATTTTCAAGAAAGTATGGTCCAATTATGCCTCCAGCCCAAAATCCACACCAAACAGTGACAGGTTGTGGATGCATTTTCGACGATCACATGTGGGTTCTCAGAACCCCAAAAGCGGCAATTTTGGCGATTAACAAAGACATCAATGTGAAAATGTGCTTCATCGCTTAGGTTGATTTTGCACGAAAAATCAGCATCCATTTGTTGATGTTCAATAATCCATTCAACGAACCCTTTTTGCTGTGCATTGTCATTAGGCTTCAGTTGTTGTGTTAATTGAATTTTGTAAGCATGGAGACACAGATCTTTAGTGAGTATACGCTTGAAATTTGCAATTCTTATCCACGACGCCGAATTGTTCCTGAATTGTTACCGACACTCTCACGCGCTGCTTCGATATTGACATTTGAACGGCTTGTTTTTGTACGACCAGTGTGTTTGGGATCCAGTCTCCCTGAATTTTTCAATTAATCTCTTCAGAGTTGACGAAGTTAGAACACTATTCCGACCATATTTTGTATGAAATTTTCGAACTGTGACCGTCGAGCTTTCATTATTTTTGAAATATTGTTTAATAATGAAGACACGTTGTTCTATTGTGTAACGCTCCATTTTTACTAACTTTAAACTGTCAACTGTCGAATTGTTTTTTTCAAGGTTGCCAACATTTTACTGCACAAATGGCGACGAATTCAAATCTTGAGTTAATTTTGGGACACCCATTGTTTGACATTAAAAAACAACAAATTTTAAGTATTTTTTGCGCACATTTTCAATATTCATGGTCTCGTGCGCCTTAACGATTGAGATTACAACGTCCCCATATTTTGTTGACTCAGAATTAGTATAGGATTACTTACTATGAATTTGTAACCCACCGTATATATAAATTTCCTTTGCCAATACTGTCTTCTAAAATTAAAATTAATTTTCCCCATTTTGTCACGTTCCTTTCTTCTGCAATGTTTAAATAGAAGTAAAAACTGATAAGGAATAAGAATGCAAATTTCTTATTCAAATATGTCGTGGTTTCCCTTGATTATAAATTTGGCTAATCAGTGATACGATGCAAATCTAAACCCTGCGCTCTGTAATTGAATTTGTCAAGATTTTACCCTTGCATGTACGTATCTCTCCAGTATTAGCTCGATTTTAAGGTGCAGACGTCTTCATTGTCGGCAGTGGAATATTAGGGGAAGCAGGAAGTCACGAATCATCATTCGACTTAAATTTAAATGAGCACGCTCGCGACTGTCTGTCATATTTTATTAAATTTAAGGTGAGAACGTTTGGCTTAACGTTATACGATAGTTCATTCATATTTTATAACATATTTTGAACTAAATCGGGATATATACGGTATCATACATAGGTAGAACGACTCTATGATTAATTCTGAGCCGACAATCCTAATACAGAAATGTTGTATGAGTACTGTCAGTTGTTAAGACACGTGAGACCATCAACGTTGAAAATGGACGACAAAAAATATTCCGAATATTTGAAATTTTCTGTGATAAACTATGTTTTCTACTGTCAAATAAAATTATGCTACGTTGGCGTAATTAACCGTTTTATGCTAATATTTTGCCTTTCTTTAATTACTCTTTTATGTTAAACTACATATAGTCATTACCGGTTTTTTCGGAAAAAAAAGACTACAAAATTCTCAAGAAAATGGAAAAATGTATTTATTCAAAGTATTGGCCATTTGATTCTACACATCTTGCCTATCTTTCAGGCAATTTATGAATGCCATCCCAAAACAGCTCTTTGTCCTTTGAGCAAAACCATTCATCGAGCCATTTTCTAACCCTTTCGAAATTGGCGAAGTGCTCCGTGCCCCATTGATGCGAAAAGGTGATGGTCGGACGGGACAATGTCTGGAGAGAACGGGAGGTGCGATATTACGTCCCATCCAAGTGCTTTCAACGCTTCCTTGACCGGTTTCGTTGTATGAACCGGCGCATGATCGTGCTGTAAAATTACTTTACCGTATCTTCGCGACCACCATTCATTTTGTACCTTTTTCTATTCATGCATAGTTCAAATTGATAATTTGTTGTCGGTAGCGATCAGTATTAACTACTTCATCAGGTTTCAGCAGTTTTTAAAACATTACGCCACTCTGGTCCAACAAAACACAGAGCATGGTCTTGGGATCAAAATGATTTGGTCTTCGAGTCGATGGGCCGGCTTCGCCTGGTGATAACCATGATTTTTTTGCGCTTAGAATTTTCGAAATAGGTGCATGTTTCATAACCCGTCACTATTCGATGCGGAAATGACTTCCGACCATACCTTTGAAGCAGGTTGCACTGAAACTGCAGTTTCAGAGCAACAAACAGTAGCAGTAGTTGAGCCCAGAGATGTCCCACACGAGTGGGTACGAAACGGCGGCAGTTATACCAGTGACGCAATTCCAGCCCGGAAGCCCAGAAGAAGATACCATAAAGCGTACGTTTCAAGTTCGAAAATACTATATTATTTAGTATTTGTTTGGCAGCCATCAAGAGTGAACGTTTTCAGTGAATTTGTAAAAATGGAGAAAATTGGTCATCGTTATACTTTTATTTGAAAGGCCTCAGCCTAACCGATATAAAAGCTGAACTAGGTTCTACTCTCGGTGAGTCTGCTTCTTGGTTTACAACAGTAAAATATTGGGTAGCAGAGTTTAAATGAGGCCATACGAGATGCTAAGGCCAGCATCGCAGTGATCGTCCAAATGAGGTGACGACTCCAGAAATGGCAAAGAAAATCTACAAAGCGGTACTGGCTGATCGTCGACTGAAAGTATGCGAGCTAGTAGACATTACAAAAAGTGCGGTACATCGCATATTATCTGAAAATTTGGACATGAGAAAGCTGTGTGCAAGATGGGTGTCGCGTTTGCTCACACACAAGCAAAAACAGTGTGGTGAAGATGTTTCAATTGAATGTTTATCGAAGTTTCACAGCAACAAAGTAGAATTTTTGCGCCATTTCATAACCATAGATAAAACATGGGTCCATTACTTCACACCCGAGAATAAAAACCAATCGGAACACAGGACTCAAAAGGGAGAACCTCCTCCAAAGAAGACGAAGGCAGTTTTATCTGTAGACAAGGTCATGGCATCGGTTTTTTGGGATGCGCGTGGAATTATTTTCATTGACTATCTTGGAAAAGGAAAAACTATCAACGGTGAGTATTATGCGAACTTGTTGCAACGTTTAAGCGAAGAAATCAAGCAAAATCGGCCACATTTGGCTAAGAAGAAAATGTTGTTTCATCAAAACATTGCACTAATTCACAAATCCGCTATTGCAATGGCCAAAATTAATGAATAATATTTGAATGGCTACCTCATACACCCTATTCGCCAGATTTAGCTCCATCGGATTATTTTCTGTTCTCAAACTTGGAAAAATGGCTCAGTGCAAATCAAAGATTTTCCAACGACGAAGAAGTGATGTCGTCAGTTAATGGCTATTTTGAGGAGCAAGACAGTTGTTATTATAAAAAGGGTATGGAACATATTGAACATCGCTGGAAAAAGTGTATAGAGCTGAAAGGACATCACGTTGAAAAATAAATATATTTCTTTCCAAAATTTTCGTGTTTTCTTTATTGGGTCGGGTGCATCTGGAACCACCCTCTTACATATTTCGCTGCATGCTACTCCGTTAATATAAAGTGACGCGCGGCTTTGGTTAAAAGTAGCTAAAAGCAATTCAGATATACAAATCACTACTCAATGCAAAAAGTATCTATTTAACTCTGCATACAATAACAATAAAATCAATATGTGAAGTACATTAAAGTTCCCCAAAATTATACTCGTAAATGCACTTCAACGTGCAGTTAGCACTCGCTTTGAAAATTACTTGTTATGCAACAGAATAACATATTTCCTCTTAATTATTTGACAAACAATGATTGCATACAATTCTCTACTATGTTATTAAATTTTGCGCGAATTACTGCTACGAGTAGTTATTACGAATAGAGTTTCATTTACCCTAAACCAACGTTCATTAATTTTAATAATTTGAAAGACATCGTTATTAGTAAAAGATTAAAACGGGTATATACGAAACACGATTTCTCACAGGGAATATTCAGAGCAGCTGCCTTTGTATGTAAAACTTCCTTAATATTTCGCTAAACCTTAAAGTAAAAGCTACATGTACCTTTGTATGGGAGACAAAAATTAATTAAGTCTTCAATATTGCAAATTTCATTTCCCCCAGTCATGATGCGTTTTCTAAACACATTAATTTCGCTAAGGAATAAATTGAATACTAAGAGATAAATATAGCACTTTGTTTAAGTATTATACGTGGGTGGTCCCAGAAGTACCCGCCCCAATAAAGGAAACAAATATTTTGGGCAGAAATATATTTGTTTGTCAACACAAGCTCCTTTCAGTTCTATACACTTTTCCCAGCGATGTTCAATAAGTTCGATACCCTTCTTATAATAAGAACTGTCTTGCTCCTCAAAATAGCCAATACTTGCCGACATCACTTCTACATCGTTGGAAAATCTTTGACCACTGAGCCATTTTTTCAAGTTTGGGAACAGAAAATAATCCGAGGGGACTAAATCTGGCGAACAGGATGCATAAGGAAGCAATTCAAACTTTAATTCATTAATTTTGGACATTGCAATAACGGATTTGTGAGCTAGTGCATTATCTTGATGAAACAACACTTTCTTCTTAACCAAATGCGGCCGTTTCTGTTTGATTTCTTCGCTCGAACGTTGAAATAAGTTCGCATAATACTCGCCGTTGATATTTTTTCCTTTTTCAAGATAGTCAGTGAAAATTATTCCACGCGCATCCCAAAAAACCGATGCCATTACCTTGCCTACAGATGAAACGGCCTTCGCTTCTTTAGAGCCGGTTCTCCCTTTTGAGTTCACTGTTTTGTTGGACCCATGTTTCATCCATGGTTATGAAACGCTGCAAAAATCCTGCTTAGTTGCTGCGAAACTTCGCTAAATACTCAATTGAAACATCTTCACGGCTGTTTTTGCTCAAGTGTGAGCAAACGTGACACCCATCTTGTACAGAACTTTCTCATGTCCAAATATTCAGATAATATGCAATATACCGCACCTTTTGAAATTCCTACTATGTCTGTTAGGTCGCGCACTTTCAGTCGACGATCATCCAGTACTGTTTTGTGGATTTTCTTGACCATTTCTGTAGTCGTCACCTCATTTGATCGATCACTGCGATGCTCGTCTTGGCAGATCTTACGGGCTCGTTTAAACTCTGCTACCCAATATTTCAGTGTTGCAAACGAAGAAGCAGACTCACCCAGAGCAAAATCCAGTTTAGCTTTTATATCTGTTGGGCCGAGGCCTTTCAAATAAAAGTATTGTATCACGTAGCGATGACCAATTTTCTCCATTTTTACAAATTCACAGAAAACGTTCAGTATTGATGGCTGCCAAACAAATACTAAATAATATAGTATTTTCGAACTTGAAACGTACGCTTTATGGTATCTTCTTCTGGGCTTCCGGGCTGGAATTGCGTCACTGGTATAACTGCCGCCGTTTCGTACCAACAACGTGGCGTCTTCGAACTTGAAACATATGCTTTATAGATTGTGTACTTTCTAATACAGTGATATTTTTAAACAACTACCGCCATCTCTAGGTCAGGCCGGGTACTTATGGGACCACCCTCATACATATACTACGATGAATTTCGTCTGTTTGGACCGAGCAAGTACAATATAGGTTACAATCTCTTTTATATAGGAAAACGGAAAGCAATAACTAAATCCGATTGCAAGAAGGAAGAAGAGGTGAAATATACATACAAGGCTATTTATTGGCAATAGACTTTCTTCGAAATATCTACAAATATCAGTAACAGGAAAACATTAAGAACTAATGAAATTATAAGGTACAATTAGAATAAGAGATATGTAGAGGGGAAGCGGAGGACTCGACTCCAGCATGACTCGACACCGAAAGGTAACAGTCGAACTGAAAAGTCCCCGGTCTACCATAGTAAAACACAGTTTTTTGGCAAAATTCAATTTTATTATTCAACATAGTAGTCTTCGAGGGCGATACACCGATTATAGCGTTCTTTTCGATACCATTTTTGTAGTACGAATTGTCTTTAGCCTCAAAATAGGCCTCAGTTTCGGCGATCACCTCCTCATCCCTGCTAAATTTCTTCCCGGCGAGCATTCTCTTGAGGTCTGCAAACATAATAGTCGCTGGGGGCCACATCTGGAGAGTACAGTGGAGGGGGAAATAATTCGAAACCCAATTCACTTAATTTGGCCATTGTTTTCATTGATTTGTGACACGGTGCATTGTCTTGGTGAAACAGCACTTTCTTCTTCTTCATATGGGGCCGTTTTTTGCGATTTCGTTCTTCAAACGGTCCAATAACGCTGTATAATAGTCGCTGCTGATGGACTGGCCCTTTTTAAGATAATCTATGAAAATTATTCCATGCGCATCCCAAAAAACTGACGCCATAACTTTTCCAGCTGACTGTTGCGTCTTTCCACGCTTTGGAGCCGGTTGATCGCGTGCAGTCCACTCGACTGACTGTCGATTGGACTCTGGAGTGTAGTGATGAATCCATGTTCCATCCATTGTCACATATCGACGCAAAAACTCGGTTTTATTACGATTTAACAGCTTCAAACACAGCTCAGAATCATCAACTCGTTGTTGTTTTTGATCGAATGTGAGCTCGCGCGGCACCCATTTTGCACAGAGCTTCCGCATGCCCAAATATTCATGCACGATGTGTCCAACACGTTCCTTTGATATCTTTAGGATGTCAGCTATCTCGATCAACTTTACTTTACGGTCATTTAAAATGATTTTGCGAACTTTTTTGATGTTTTCGTCGGTGACAGCCTCTTTTGGTCGTCCACTGCGTTCGCCGTCTTCGGTGCTCATTTCACCACGTTTAAACTTAGCATACCAATCAATTATGGTTGATTTTCCTGGCGCAGAGTCCGGAAACTCCTCATCAAGCCATGCTTTTGCTTCAACGGTATTTTTTCCCTTCAAAAAGCAGTACTTTATCAGCACACGAAATTCTTTTTTTTTCCATTTTTTTAAATAACAAAAGTAGCTTCACTCTTAACGCAATATCTCAGTAACTAATGGTGGGATTGCTGTCAAATTTTGACACGTTTCGTTTGAAGGTTAGTACTATCTAAAAAACATATGGATTTAATAACACTAACGCCAGAGGTTTTATTTATTTTAAAAGTAGTGCATTTTAAAGTAATGTTCATAATTTTGAGCGATATATATCAGACATGAAATAATACGACAATGTTATTATAATACAATTTATTAAAATAACAAAGTGAAATTAAAAAAATAGGTACAATATTATAATTAAATCGTTAAATTTGGAATTGTTACAAACTACGAAAATTAAATAACGACACCGAAATCAATGAGACACTTGAACTTGAATTTGGGAAACTAATCCATTGATGTTTGGATTAATTCCACTGATACAAAGACGTAAAGATTTTTCCAAATTATCGTCGGTCAGCTTTGTACGATATTTTGATTTATTAACTTTCATTATTGGAAAGAACTGTTCACATTTATAAGTACTGCCAAACGCACAAATCAATCTTCTTGCGAATTTTCTAAGCTGCGGAAAATGGTCTTCTCCGAGGTATTTTTTGTAAAAATCGCACAACTCCACGTCCTCAAATTTAGATTTTAGGAGTGAATTTTCTTGAATCTCAATCACCTCTATTTGCAAGTGTATTGGAGCATTTTGTACATTACTTTTTGTTGGTGTAACAAATAAAGGGAAACGGTCTTCCATGTTTTTGAAATCGCTTAATCTGTTCGAAAATTGCTACGACAATAACTTGAGTTCTTCAGCATATCGAGCATAAGCAATATTTTTATAATACGCAAAGAGCGTGGTGAAATGGTAACTGTTACCAGACAGCATCTGTGCCTCCCGCAAGCGGATTTTGTTCTGAAACGCTTCCAAATGGCTGTACAAACCATTTACTAACTGTCCTTGTTTTTGAAGTTTCAAATTTAAATCATTCAAATAGCTTGTAAGGTCGACCAGAAATGCTAAGTCAGATATACATTTTGGGTCACTCAATTCAGATAGCGGTTTATCTTTTATTTGCATAAAGTCTGCTATCTCATTTCTAAGCTCGTAAAACCGTTTCAGCATTTTCCCTTTGCTTAGCCATCTGACTTCACAATAATATGTTACGTCGTCATATTCGGCTGATATTTCATCCAAAAACGCGTTGAACTGATGATTGTTAAGCCCTCCGGGTTGAATAAAATTTATGGCTTTTACTACCTCATTCATAACAATCTGGAGTCGAATGGACTTTGTACACAAGTTCTGTTGGTGGATAATGCAATGAAGGGCTATCAAATCATCTTTTTGCACATTTAATTCAGTTGCTTTTTCATTCACAATTCCAATGAAACCTTTACGTAAGCCGACCATAGAAGGTGCACCATCTGCGCATACTCTAACTACTAACTACTAACTACTAACACGTCGAATAAATATAGCCAATTGAGCTGTGTCAAACAAATCGGTGCTCTCGTCTAATGCTATGGAACATGATTCAAAACCAGCCATACGGTCAGTAAATGTTGTTTTTACATCATTAACCATCATTTCTATACGTCGAACAACAGTTCGTCTTGACAAACAAATTTTTTCCAATTCATTTTTCATTTCAGGACACAAAGCACTGCAAAATTCTAACATACACTCCTTGATACGAGGGAGCGTTTTAATATTCGCGGAATGAGCGGGTTGTAGCGGGGTGAGTAGGCGCATTGGGGGCGTGGCCTGTGCAGTGACTCATGATTAGTATAAATACGAAGTTTCATTGTTATTAGATAGTTAGTCTTTGAGCTATCGTCAACCAAGTAACATAATCAGGAGTGAAAAGTGAAATATGGAAAAAATCGAATATCGTGCCGTTATAAAGTTCCTTACCAGGCAAGGAAAATCAGTCGCGACCATAATGAATGAGATGTCATTGGTTTACGGCGACTCTTGTCCAGGAAAAACCATGGTGTACAAGTGGCATAGTTTATTTAAACAAGGAAGGGAATCCCTTGAAGACGACCCGAGGCCGGGCAGGAGCATTGAGGTGACCACGCCAGCACTTATCCAAGAAGTTGAACAAATTGTACTCGAAGATGGTCGACTAAAGAAGAAACAACTCGCAGAAATGGTTGGAGTATCCGATGCAACAATTTTTAAAATCCTACATGATCATCTCGGCATGTCTAAGGTCAGCGCAAGATGGGTGCCGAGAATGCTCACGCCGCCGCAAAAACAACAGCGCGTAGAGTGTTCGCGTGCATTTTTGGACCTCTGTAATGAAGACAAGGATGGTGTATTGAGTGGAATTGTTACTGGAGACGAAACTTGGGTTCATGAACCTGAGTCCAAACAAGACTCCATGCAGTGGCATAAAAAGGGCACAGCACCTCCCAAGAAATTTAAAGTGTCACAATCAGCTGGGAAACTCATGGCAACGGTATTTTGGGACTCGGAAGGAATATTGTTGATTGATTATAAAGATAAAGGTGTTTATATAACCGGAGAATATTACGCTTCAATATTAGAGCGACTAAAAGAAGCCATTAAAGAGAAAAGACGGGGAAAATTGACAAAAGATGTCCTGCTTTTGCACGACAACGCGCCCGTCCACAAGAGCCGCGTTGCGTTAGCTGCCCTGCATAAGGTGGGCTTCGAAATTGTGAATCACCCACCCTACAGCCCAGACCTGGCCCCGAGTGATTATTACCTGTTTCCGAAAATGAAAAAAGAGCTGCGGGGTAAAAAATTTACTGCCGATGATGAAGTCAAGGAGGCAGTTTCGGCGTATTTTGCAGATAAAGAGAAATCATTTTTTTATGAGGGTATAAATAAATTAATTGAAAGATGTGAAAAATGTATCCGTCTTGCAGGTGAATATATTGAAAAAGAAAAATAATTTGGTTTTTTTATTTCCACCCCTTGTCCCCCATTCCGCGAATATAAAAACGCTCCCTCGTATGTTTAGGTTTAAGGTTGATCGTCTTCTTCTAATCATTGAGATATTAACCAAGAGTGAATTCGAAAAAATCATTTCCGTTAAATACTGTGTCACGTAAACAATAGGTTTAGATTACTGAAACAATAGATTATCGTCTTTCCAAACCTGGGAATTTAACGTCTGATAATAATACAGGATCAAATTTAATTTACACAGCAAATCTAACTACTTGATTTATACTCCATGTGGTATATGCGTATTGTGTAATAAATATGTATGTACATATACGTGTCTCGCAGAGTAATTAAGTGGGTATATTCGTCTAGTACTGCTTTAATATTCCGCATGATTCGACGGTGATAGGGTGAGAAACTAGGTAAAAAATGCAACAGAGGGCACATAAGATGAAATTTATTCATACATTCTGTTAGTAGGTAATATTAAGATTTTCAAACAGGTCTGTGATTTAATTCAGTTTTGGTAGTCCTTAGGAGAGTGATTTTTAACACGTGGAGGCGCAGATATTTCGAAAAATAAAAAACATAAACAATTTTCAGCGAGGCTACCGTAAACAATAGAAGAGAAAAAACTAATAAATTTTGAATTTAATAAAAACACTACGAACTTATGCACCAATGTAGTGTATACTTGGCAACAATTTCGTCTAGTCTTCACAATCAGATTACACTTGTACAGTACATGGGCAAGGTGAAAAGTTCTGGGCCTGACACAGAGATGGCACTACAATTAACAGAAATTTGTTTACTGCGTGGCTTCATGTTTCTTTAGTTCATGTGAAAACTTTCAACTTGTTCTCTTAAGTAGCTTGTGATAAACTTGAATATCGTGCTGTCATAAAATTCTTTATTTTGGATGACAAAAGTGTACGGGAACTCTGCTCCTTCGATATCAACCGTTAAAAAGTGGGCAACTGAATTTAAACGTGGTCGTACGTGCCTCGAAGATGACCCACGTGAAGGACGGCCAACAACCTCAACCACACCAGAAATCATCGAAAAAGTACATAATATTGTGTTGGACGATAGGCGAGTGAAAGTGAGTGAGACAGCTGAGGCTTTGGGGTATCGGAAGAAAGGGTACGAAACATTTTGCACAAAGAATTAGAGATGAGAAAGCTCTGCGCAAGATGGGTGCAGCATTTGCTGAATGTCAATCGAAAGCAAATGCGCAAACGATTTTCGAAGAATTCATCGAAAAAGTACATGATATTGTGTTGGACCGACTGAGGCTGTGGGGAACAAGAATCCATTTTGCACCGATTTTGTGCTGAATGCGATTTGTTCACCATGGATTTTGTGCGGCGATTTGTCACATGGCTCCACCACTACACGCCAGAAACGAAACAGCAGTCGAAGCAGTGGGTGGAAGCCGGTGCTTCAGCGCCAAAGAAAGCGGACTCGATCGCATCTGCCAGAAAAGTCATGGCCAGCATGTTTTGGGATGCAAAAGGAATCTTGTTAACTGATTACCTTGAAAAAGGCAGAACAATTACAGGCGTATATTACTCTAACCTTCTTGACCAGCTGGATACCAAAATTCGGGGGAAGAGGCCTGGTTTGAAGAAGAAAAGATAATTTCTCATCAGGTCAACGCACCCGCACACAAGGGTGCGTTGGCGGTGGGAAAATTGCGGGATTTGGGGTACGATTTATTCGGCCGTCCTCTCTATTCTCCTGATTTGGCACCCTCAGATTTCCATCTATTCCCAAATTTGGAAAAATTTGTTTCTGGAAAGCGATTTACATCCAACGAAGAAAGAACCGTAGAATAATATTTTGACAGCCTTCCAAACTCTCACTTCCAGGAAGGAATATTAATATTAGAGAAACGCTGGACCAAGTGTGTTGAACTCAAGTGAGATTATGTAGAAAAATGAAATCATTTTTTAAATTTATATCGCAGTCTTTCATTGTCAGGCCGAGAACTTTTCACCTTGCCCACGTATTCTCCATGTTAGACATAGACATTCATTCTTAGTATTGTTAAAGACGATGCTTAATTTCTAGTTACATTAATACAATATACTGTATCCATTTCTGATAAAGGAAAAATTAATTTTAAAGAAGTTTTGGCTAACATCTATATAAGAATTTCCTAGCATATTTTAAGACTCTCTGTCTTATTTATTTAATAATATATTATTCATGTAATAGTTATACTATTTTTATAAAATATCTATAAATAATTTCTTCATCTAACATTTCCTATATTTTCTTGAAGAATCTTGAAGTTTTACTACCAATAAATCAAGCCATTAAAAGTCAAAATTATCTGTTCATCTTACCGCGTATAATATCTAAATTATTTATATAAAAATATATTATGAATGTTTGGCGTGAACGATCATAAAACATATTTAGTTCGCGATCAGTTGATTCACATGAATCTGTGTTATAGTAACATTAATGGCGCCAAATAAATTTTTTGTTGCCCTGGCTATCTGCCATAAGACTTTTACGGTTATCTCAAAATGATGGATCAATATAACACAAACATTAGCGTCGAAGTAAATTCCTTTTTATTTCAGGGGAAGTACAACATTGTATTTTAATGCTCGGATTTATTAAATATGCAATTTCAAAAATTATTGTAGCGTACGTATAAAACACGTAATCGAAATATGTTCCGCGTATCTCTGAATACCACAACGTGAAATATGTATTTGTGGTAAAAGCAAAAGCACGTGCTGTTTGTAAATAGCATCATACGAAATTACACTAAATGAATATTTAAATAATTACGCGTTAACACTAATGTTGCAGAAACGAGGGTTTTAGCAGCTCAATTACTATCAATATTAAAAATAATAAATGTAATTATTAACTATTTTATTTATTTTTGTGTCGTTGATGTAGAGTGACGCAAAAATTCGCTGTAGTATTGCATCATTAGTATGCGTTCCAGTGGTGACTCAGTTCTACTTCTGCGGCGAGGTGAAAATACAAAGGGAACTAGAAAAGTTTTGCAATACAGCTTTGTTTATTTAATTTTTTTCAAAGTAATTTCCTCTACACTCAATGCACCTCTCCATCCTCCGAAACCAATCTTTGAACCAGTTCTGCCAAGTTTCACTAGGGAGAAAAGCACTCGTTGTCCCAAGGCTGCAGAAGGTCCTAAGGACTTGAAAACCGCCTCCCTTTTAGCTTCATTTTCACACTCGGGAACAGTGCAAAGACGCAGGGAACAAGATCTGGACTTTAGGGAGGGTACTCGACAAGTTTGAATCCTGTCGTGGTCAAATATTCCGCGCAGGCTTTGGCGCGGTGAGCTGGAGCATTATCGTGATTGAGGAACCAAGTGTCCAATCTTGATTTTGGCCGCAGGTTCTTCATAGATCCAATGACTTTAGGCAGGCACTGTTTAGTATACCACTTAGCTGTGACTGTCTTCTGTGTGTCCAAAACGACGCGTTTCACAATTCCACTGGATTTGAAAGATACAGCTATCATTTTCTTCTTTACAGATCGCGATTTTCTGACAACTACGGGTGTGTCCTCATCATCAAAGACCCAAACTTTGTTTTAAGCTTTGGTCTTCACATTGTAATAATACAGCCAAGTCTCGTCACCTGTCACGATGTTGTTCTCATGCCGAGATTGTCCCTTATTAAACTTTTTTAACATCTCCCGGCACCAAGACATACATCGTGTCATCTGCTTTTCAGTCAGTCGATGCGGCACCCAGAGAGAACAAAGTTTCTAAAGTCGAACGAATTGCTGGTGCATTTAGGCCTGAAGTATCCTCTATCTGTTGGTAGGTCACTCGCCTGTCCTCGCTAAGCATTTTCTTCACAGTAGTAACATTTTCCTCCGTAACTGACGTTCGTGGCCTTCCCGGCTTCTCAGCATCCTCCACAGTTAAATTTCCCCTTTGAAATTCTCTATACCGCCTGAATATCTTTGTGCAATGTGGACAAACATCACCTAGTGCAAGAGCAATTTCTTCGAAGCTTCAAAGCTACCCTTATCTCATTTAGTGGCCACAATGCCATCGCAAGCAATTTACACTCTCACCGCTAATGAATAACTGGGCCCATCGACATGGCGCGGCGGCTACTATGCACGTATGAACATGTCTCAATAGGCAGCAACAAACAGCTTTTTACGATTCATTGTTGCGTCATATTGCAGAACTTTCCTAGTACCCTTTGTATGTTGACGTATTTGGAAAAGTTTCTGCGTCTAATAATGTGATGTTTGCGAATTTAAAAGGATGTTCGCATCATATTCTCACTCTCGGTTTTCAGTTAAACTCTTGACTGTATGCACTATAGTTTGAAAATCGGGATTCTTATTTATAACCGCACACAATTTATCGGTTGTTAATCTTCCTATACTATCTGTTAGATTTCCTAACGAAGCTTGGAGGTAATATACTACTTTTAGCGCTTCATGTAATGAGCTTGGTGTTCTCTAATTTGGAAGTAGTATCTAAGAGAATTGAATAATTTTCGGAAATTTGCTTTATTTGATTTTGGATTTCGGTATCTAAAACCAACCGCTGACTTACTGAAATTGCTTGAGCATCTTGCGGATTTACATTCAAGATACGAAATTTAATAATGTGTAAAAATTTCTCATAGTATAAAACAGCTTCAAGCCACGTTCACGATCTCGTTAACACTCTGCTGGCTGAAGAATGTCCTGACAAGACTGTTTAAACTCACGAATGCGTTTTGGAGATTTAATAAAAACTTTTTTGATGTAAACTATAAACTAGTCCACTTTTGGATAACTGTTTCTAATAAATTCAGCTACAAAATGACGTGCATGGAGTAAACAGATTACATGAAGCAATTGAGGATAAGATTGTTTTAGTAAGCACAGCTTTAACCATATTCGAATCTCCATCTGTAACTGACATTACAAGTACGTAAAAGAAGGGCCAAGGAACTCTAACCGCTTTTTAAAGCGCCCACTAACACATTTAAAACACATTTTTGCATCCGTTGCTTCATCTATTGTCAGTTATATTTTTTGATGTTTTAACTCTGCTTTTATTTGATCCGTAATTGTGCTTTTCACCCGAGGAGAATTATACTGTAATCGACATCATGTTGGCAATCTCCTTTCCGGAACGTATTTTCCCCAAAAGTTTCGAAATTCTTCATTGTCTACAATATTTTGTGGAATGTTGCACACACTTAACATAAAAATAAAGTCATATAGAAATTTATAATATGGTATATCACGTTGCGCATTTAACCGGTGTTGTTTGCTATTAGAATGTAAATAATACCAATGCTGACAAGAACGCAGGATAGACAACTGGGATGGCAGAAGAAAGGCTAACGAAGAAAGAAATCGTAGCAAGGAGAAGTGAAAAAGGCGGCCTAAAAGAAAGATATTGGAATTAAAACAGAAACTTAACACAGAATAGATTGGAATGGAAAGAGATAATTAACCCAACTCCATAGCCGCACACCTTACGACAGAAAGACTTAGAAATAATAAGTAAGAAAAGAAAAATGGTTCCGAATTGTTTTGAATTTATTTTATGTGCCAAAAGCATATACACTCCGCGCAACATGAATAGGACCACCCGATTTGTTGCAAGCTTTCGGTGGTTTGAAAAACAATTCATTTACTAAAAATACAATGCAAGTTTGTAATGGTATGATATGGCAAATAATACGCATTATTGCGCAATAGTGCCTAACGTTATGCATTGGGTGACGTAAGTACCACATACATATAAAATGCACCGCGCCGGTTGGATACGACCAGTATTTAATAGTAAGCTACCGGATGAGTGTCGAGTTACAACGTGTATCCGGATAAACAAACATCTGTAATTAAGGGTATTGTGCAACGATGGGACGACAGAAGTGCTTAAGTATGGAAGAAATTGGAAAAATTAAAGCGTTCCATCAAGAAGGGTATTCCTCAAGGGCTACTGCAAAGAAAATAAGTCGATCACACCAGGTTGTGAACAATTTTATTAGGGATCCCGAGAATTATGGAAAACGTTTTAAAGGGCGAACAACATCCGTTACAACTAAGAGAGAACGTCGAGCCATATTACGCGAAGCATCGAATTCGGCATTAACGGCAAGACAAATCGCGAATAACGTTGGAACGAATGCATCGGTAAGAACTGTACAGAAGTTACTGAAGACTTGTCCGCATTTAAAACGTTTGAAAATTAAACGACGGCCTCCTTTAAGGGAATTTCAGCGCACTGCACGTCTTCAGTTTGCTCAAGCAAAAATGGGGTGGACAAGAGAATGGCAAACTGTTATTTTCAGTGACGAGAAGAAGTTTAATTTAGATGGCCCGGATGGGTTTTCTTACTATTTCCACGATTTACGTAAAGATGAAGTGATTCAGTCACGAAGGCGAGCCGATGTTGGTTCAGTCATGGTATGGGGAGCTGTTTCCTATAACGGACCTGTTCATTTAGTAATAGTGAAGGGCAAACAGAATTCGGAAAAGTACGTCCAGCTTCTGCAACAGGTGAAAGACAAATTTTCCAACGTTATGGCAGGTGGGCCATTTATTTTCCAACAGGATAATGCCAGTATTCACACCGCGCGCATTGTTCGACGCTGGTTTCAAGAACAAGGCATGGAGGTTCTCGATTGGCCATCGCTCCCCCCGACCTGAACATCATAGAAAATGTTTGGGGATGGTTGTCGCGTAAATTGTACTCCAATGCTACCTAATTCAGTTGCGCTGACGAACTAGAGCAGGCGCTGAAACGAAGTTTGGCGGAACTTCCCGTTGACTATTTGAGAACCCTGTATAATTCCATTCCATCCCGACTATTTGAGGTTATAAGAAATAATGGCAAAAGTACTCATTTTTGAACAATAAAGTATTTTGTTATTGCAAACGAATCTTTTATTTTGTAGATTGGTCGTATTCAAGTGGCGTTTAATTACTCTACTTATTGTCATTAGTAACGTACATTTGCACTGACTTTTACAAAAATTATATTTGGTACCTACATACATCTTTTTATCAACCCTCTTATTTTCGAAAATAACAATTCCAGCGCGCTACCATGTTTATACCAACTGCAAATGTCATATATGCAGTTGGTATAAATGTTAAACATTTTTATAAATGTATCCATCAAGATGATAAATATCAACAAACGAAAATGAAAACGAAGACAATAGATGACGATATCGGCAACAAGTTAAAACATTTATTATTAAATCTATCATCAGAAAATCGATTTATCCTTCTTACCAGTGTTAGAATCATCTTTCGAGTTTCAACATCTTTAATATCGCACTAAAGAAGCAATATAAGGTTTCCAAGTGTTATATTCCGTTCAACACCAATAAAATTAAACGCTGATCATACGTTCCTGCTAGGGTTTAATATTTCAAACTAATTCTTTCCAATAAAGTTCTGGGTATCGTGTTATTGCACATTCAGGTTGGGTACAAAGTCCTTTATCGTGGAAAATCCACGACGCGTGTAAAGCTTTATCCCCCTTCTCTTGCTTCTCCGTCATCTATTTCTTTTCAATGCAGTACATGTTTGCAATGTAAAGAGTAAAGAACATTACCGGCGAAGTTTCCAATGAAGACGACACGCTGTTCGTCGTTCCTTTGACCTTTAAGGCATCCAATCAAAATGTGAATTTCTGTTTTTAAGCATTCATGTCTTCCGCTGCAAATATATTTTTAGCGAAATATTCCTAAAGTTTCATATAGTTTTGTATAAATTGATACTAATTTATTTTACGTAAAAGCGGAAACCGTGGTGCAGTGTATATATTTGAATACATCCATGTAAAGTCGATATATTATTATAATTACTGTTGTTAATATCTAGTTAACTTTGCCTGGTTTAGTGCATTAACGAACTGTTGTGACACCATGACAACTGACAGTAACTTATTAGTGAAATCTTAGTTTTATATACGTTCAGTAAAAACAGCCTACTTATGGTCAGGAGTATGAGGGTAGTCCTAGAAGTATCCGACCTAATAAAGAAAACACAAAAATTTTGGAAAGAAATATATTTATTTTTCAACATAATCTCCTTTCAGCTATACACTTTTCCCGGCGATGTTCAATAAGTTCGATACGTTTTTTAATAAAAACTGTCTTGCTCTTCAAAATAGTCATTAACTGCCGACATCACTTCTTCATCGTTGGAAAATTTTTTCAAGTTTGGGTACAGAAAATAATCCGAGAGGGCTCAATCTGGCGAATAGGGTGCATTAGATAGCAATTCAAACTTTAATTCATTAATTTTGACCATTGCAATAACGGATATGTGAGCTGGTGCATTGTCTTGACGAAACAACATATTCTTCTTCGTTGATAGTTTTTCCTTTTTCAAGATAGTCAATGAAAATTATTCCACGCGTATCCCAAAAAGCCGATGCTATGACCTTGCCTGCAGATGAAACGGCCTTCACCTTCTTTAGAGCCGGTTCTCCCTTTTGAGTCCATTGTTTTGATTGCTCTTTTGCCTCGGGTGTGAAGTGATGGACCCATGTTTTATTCGTGATTATGAGACGGCGCAAAAATTCTGCTTTGTTGCAGTGAAACTAAACACTCAATTGAAACATCTTCACTACACCGTTTTTGCTCGAGTGTGAGCAAACGCTGCACCCATTCTGCACATAGCCTTCGCATGTCCAAATTTTCAGATAATATGCGATGTACCGAACCTTTTTAAATGCCTACTACTACCTCGTGCACTTTCAGTCGATGATCATTCAGTACCGCTTTGTAGATTTTCTTCACCATTTCTGGAGTCGTCATTTCATTTGGTCGGTAACAAAAATGCTCGTCTTGGCAGCTGTTGCAGTGAAACTACCCAATATTTCACTGTTGTAAGCGAAGAAGCAGACTCACCTAGAGTAGAATCCAGTTAAGCTTTTGTATCGGTTGGGCTGAGGAATTTCAAATAAAAGTATCGTATCACGTAACGATGTCCAATTTTCTCCATTTTTAAAAATTCACTGAAAACGTTCACTATTGATAGCCGCCAAACAAATACTTAAACTGGAAACACATGCCTTATAGATTGTGTACTTTCTAATACAGTGATATTTTAAAAATAACTACCGCCATCGTTAAGTCAGGCCGGGTACTTATGCGACCACCCTCGTATAGATAGATCAAGGACCAATAACATGGTACAGGATCCTGAAAGCAAATATTAATAATACGACGAATGTTATTTAAAATTGTTTCTTGGTAAATGAATTTGGAATAAGTAGAACAAAACCACAAACACCTTTATTTACTTTACGCCCATTTGAGAGATATATTCCACTCAAACTAGATCAAAGGAAGAAATAGTAAACACGTTTAAATTACTGTAAGAAAAAAACAAATGAATACGGGATAAAAATCAATAAATAAAAGCTCGACTGTAAATAAATTATGATCTGTTATTTTATACTTTGGGATCGAGTTACCTAATGTATTATATATACAACAAATCTTTTCGAAGAAAACACGTCAACATAATTATAAAAAAGGATCAGTTAATTGGGGAAAAATCATTATGGGAGTGTAAAAAATTGGTTTTAGGAAAGATATAGAGACGTTTCTTAGGGTGAGGAAGTTAATTCGACGTGGAAATATATATATTCCTGGGAAACCGACAAGAGAAGGCAGAAATTAATGGACTGTTCTTATACCAATGTTTAGGTAGCGTTCAATGTATAACTGAATAAGTTATTTTGATATCTATACATAATAAAATTAGATCCTAACTAAACAGATTATCTATTGCTATGTTATGTAGCCATGGAGCTATTACTTATCATCTTGCTTAACGAGGATATAACAATAAGTTTTGAGAATAAAATCTATCTGATGGTATCAGTATATTCGCACAGTAAAATATTTAATTAATAATTGAGACTCTTTTACGCAATTCTTTTGTAAAATATTTCAAAGTCCTGAGCAGGGATTCTTTTGAATCAACCAGCTCTAACAGCCAATTAACACAGTATTCAGATAGACAAAATGCTAAGTTGCTTATGAACTTATGATTTTTGAAATTTATCAATATCCAAAAACAGACAAAATGACGATTTTAACAATAATATATAGTTACGATAAAAGATTAATAATTTTTAAAATATTAAAGACATTTTTATTTATACGATTCATAGTAAATTGGGTGTTTTATTTATGCATAGTATTGATATTAAATTGTAACTAATAAGCCCTTACAAAGATTTAGACTTTGACATAAGCCTAACTGAAAAAACTTCAGTTTTCGAAAATTTAAAACTCAAAACTTGAATTACAACTTTTAATAAAAAGAATCTTGTCTTTGAATGGAAAAATGAAATCAAAATAAATAAAGATACATGTTATCACTCATCATAATCATGGCCATCAATAACCTACGACCCGTAACAGTCCGTTGTTTAGTACACACACGGCTGTCTACCGTCTAATAGAGCATGTCCACAACTATATGTTTTATAAAACTAGAAAAGTTTTAAAATTAAACACGTATTTAATCATTCTAGAACACTTGAAACTGTTTGGCCAAGGACAAATTTTTTTATTAGATCCGACCTATGTAAAGAATGTTTCAAATTTCGCGTTTTTTTAAAGAGTAAATAAAACACATAATTTGCATTCACTTTTAAAACTTTTATTGGCAATTGAAGTATCAGTTATGACATTTATATGCAAAAAATATTATCTGCCAAATGGTCTCCTCTTGCAGGTCCACAGACGTCCACTCTTTCGTTAAAATTGACATTTTGACATAATTGAGGCTCTATCTCACCAGTGATACGAATAATTTCGACTTTCAAAGCAGGACTTGATTGTGGATTGTTTTTATAAACCTGACTTTTCACATAACCCTAAAGAAAATAGTCTAACGGTGTCAAATCACATGATTTTGGTGGCCAATTAACATCATCGTTTCTTGAGATTACACGTCCAGGAAACTTTTCTCTCAATAAATCAATTGATTCGTGTGCAAAGTGAGGTGTAGCGCCATCCCGTTGAAACCACATATCCTCTAGATCAATATTCATTAATTCAGGCCACAAAAATTCGGTTATTATCCGACAATATTGATCACCATTGAGAGTTACAGCTTCACCAGCACCATTTTCAAAGAAGTAAAGCCCAATTACACCACCTGACCATAATGCACATCAAACAGTAACTCGTTTAGGATGCATAGGTTTCTCTTGAATATTTCGTGGATTTTCCTCACTCCAGATACAGCAATTTTGTTTATTAACATAGCCACCAAGTTCAAAATGTGCTTCATCGAAAAACATTATTTTTTGAGAAAAATCAGCTTGTTGTTCATTGATGAAATTAACATATGAACGACGTTTTAAATGATCTAATGGCTTCAGTTCCTGTGTTATTTGGACCTTATATGGCTTCATAGCTAAATCCTTGTGTAAAATACGCCATGTGAACATCGTCTAATAGACATTTCATGATCTTCAGCAACAATTTCACGAACCAAACCAATATTTTCTTGTAAACGACCACTACAACTGTATTTTTCACTTTTTTTATCTTCCGCGGAACCGGTCTCATGAAATTTTTTACTAATTCGACCAATAGTGCTTTCAGATGGACGATTATGTAAACCATAAAGTTCACGTAATTTTCTAAAAACTCTTTTCACAGAACGCTGATTTTCATAAAATAATTCACCAATTTGAAGGCGTTGTTGTACCGTGTACGAAACCATTTTTATAAATGTCATACACCACACTTTCTAGATGACCACATACCCAGACAAATTCAGTGCGCCATCTATATTTTATATATTCTTCTTCTAAACACTCTTTATAATAATCTCCAGTATTTATTTCACAACCCAGCAAATCAATCCAGACTCCTCCATGGCAATTTCAAATATCCGAAGCAAGAACTTTTCAGCACAAAATTTATTAGACCTAGAAATTACGAAGATCTCTGAAAGATAGCAAAAGATTTTTGAAGAAAATGAGCAAATATAGAACACTGTCACGGCCTCCTGGAGAAGTATTTAGTAACAATTCACGTTTCTGACAGAATTTGTTATGCCACCTTTCCACAGTATAAAGGTTTGACAATATTACCCAATATAAGTTTTCAGCATTTTGGTCATTCTCTGCTCGTCAAAATGAATTTCAGTTCACGAAAGTGTCGTTGTGTAACTTCGAAGATTTGTCAGTTATTGCCAGTCAGAGAATCTATGGATCTGTATACGTATACGAGATAATATTTTGGAAAATATTAAAAATCAAAATCAGCATTTTCCTAACTATCAACAACACTCTTTAAAATATATACAAAGATTTTTAAAATAAATAACAAAAGAATCTTTACTGTTTAAATTCACTAGACTGAAAAGGATTTTTCCATTTACCGTATATCTTTGAATACCTAACAAATGTAAGGGCATATGTACATATACATATATACATATACACATATGTATATACATTCAGAATATAGGAAATATGATGACAATTGTTTCAACATGAATACATATACATATGTAAATACGTAAGCACATATATAACTACACACGTTGTAGCAAAGGAATATAATTGGTAACATTTGCATAAAGATAAATGGAAGACTTCAGAGATATCGCTTAATATTACACCTCGTACATACGAATACATTTACCAAATGGAGCGCTTCTCTAAAAGGAAAAATAGAATACAACATTTAATATTTGAAGAAGTTTACCATAAAACGCCACTTTGAAGTGATTTAGAGCGTTTAAAAGATACACGTAAAGTTTACTTTCCATTTGAGTTTCTTCGAAAATGGATTTGCATTTTACGAACACGGGTCATCAACGAATGCTTGTTAAGAAAAGTAAAGCGGAGTTCAAGATGCTATTATCGTATCCATAGCTCTTCTTTATTTCTTAATAAACAATATTGATTTAAAAGCTTCCATTTTGAAACGCGATTAATTAATTTTTCTAAAGCTTTTCTCGTGTACTGCAAATAATCTTTAATTAAATAATTTAAGATTAGATCTGCTTTGTTTGAAATGTTAAAAGCACTTTTGTCTGGGACTGCAATTAGGATAGGGTACTACCTATAATAACTACAATCTGAATGGTGCCTTAAATTCGGGAAATCATTCAAATACAACAAGTATCTATTGGACGAGAGCATGGCTACGATGTCCGTTTCGTCTTGTATTAAGACTCGTCAGGTAGCGTAGTTCTCGTTCAACAGATAGATGAAACATGGTGGTGTCGGCGATACCACAGCATGTTGGAGAAAGTTCTACAACCATCCCCATTAAAATTATTTGATGGGGACGATCCAGAATACTACTTTCAACAGAACTACGCACTCTGACACAAATCACGCGAAGTGATGCGTTCATTAGCTGAAAACGACGTGTGCGTATTAGACTGGCTGGCACAATCTTCAGGCCTTCAGGTCACCCAATGAACGATTATGGAAAGTATTGACGGAAAAAATTTTGGAAGAATGGGAGAATAGGAGAAAATTCCAGCACAAATGAACTACAATCTTGTATTCAGCATGCCGCGCAGGATCTGCGCTGTAATACAGGCACGTGGTGGATCCACAAAATATTGAAAGTGTTACTAAATTATCGTTAAAAGCGTTTTTACATATGTAGTATTTATTTATTTGCAATACTTTCCCAAAAACCCCGTAAAACGCTGAGTGTCTAATACATATGACCACGATAGTATTAAATATTCCAAAACACTTGAAACTGCTCGGTTATCAACGACTTAGTTAGTTTCTTATGATCCAACCTTTATGTATACGAGTATACTTGTACGTATATACGATATATATATATATATATATATATACATATATATGCCATGAAGATGTATTTTCTTGAATTCTAAGCCGCGAGTGAGTTGTGTTCTTGAAAAGACCATCCTCTCAACGTTTCAAAGAGATTTCGTTCATCGTCTCCTGAATCTGGTCTGCCCCTTATTGATGAGTACTCAATAAGCGGTTCGAAAAGTGATTCTGATTTCGAAACTTATCCATGTCTTTTGATTTAGCCCTGATAGAAAAAGATATAGAAAAAGATATAGAAAAAGTCAAGTCAAAATGTGAACTTTTCAACGTTTAAATCGATTATCTCCAAGTTTTGAATGATTTTTCCATGACTAGTGGAAGGTTCGCATTTTGCTAGTAAAGAACTATTGTTGTACGTATTATAAAGGTTATGCTTCTTATTTTGAAAAATATTTCAATTTTTATTCAAAGCAGTACACTCGCAAAAATTGGTATTTCTGAAAAGTTATTGTACATTAAAGAATGCTCGGGTACTGACACTTTTGATTGTCCTACAAAAGATTCTGATGTCAAAACTTATTTAACTCTTTTGATGTAGCCCTGACAGAGCAAGATACTTGAAAAATCATGTCAAAATGTGAATTTTTGGGCGTTGAAATGGTTTATCTTTAAGTTCTAAATGATTTTTGCTACGAATAGTAGAAGGTTTGCATTTTGCTAGTTCAGAACTATCGTTGTACGTCTTATAAAGCTCAAACTTTTTATTTTGACTAAAATCTTAATTTTTTCAAAAGCATATATTTGCAAAAATTAGTAATTTCTGAAAAATTATTGTACATTAAAGAATTCTCGGGTACTGACACTTTTGATTGTCCTACAAACGATTCTGATGTCAAAACTTATTTAACTCTTTTGATGTAGCCCTGACAGAACAAGATACTTGAAAAAACATGTCAAGATGTGAACTTCTGGACCTTGAAATAAATTATCTCCAAGTTCTAAATGATTTTGCCATGAATAGTAGAACTATTGTTGTACATGTTACAAAACTCAAACTAAAAAGTTTTCATTTTGACCAAAATCTCAATTTTTACAAATGGATAGAACTTTCGAAAATTAGTTTTTCTGAAAAGTTATTGTACATTAAAGAATGCTCATGTACTGACGCTTTCGAAGGTCCTAAAAGCGATTCTGATGTCAGAACTTATCTAAGTCTTTTGATTTAGCCCTGGCAGAACAAGATACTTGAAATGTCATGTCAAAATGTGAACTTTTGAGCGTTGAAATGGTTTATCTCTAAGTTCTAAATGATTTTGCTACGAATTGTAGAAGTTTTGCGTTTTGCTAGTTCATAATTATTGTTGTACGTATTACAGAGCTCAAATTCAAAACTTTTTTGACGAAAATTTAAAATAAATAAAAATTGATACCTCGTGTAAACTGTTACGGTTTTGAGTACGTATTTCGTATAGCAATTGTTTCGGATTTCACCCCACCTGTGATAGGAAGCTTGTATGTAATATAACAGTAAGTAAAGACATTAATTTTGCATAATTATAAATAATCAAACAATTACTACTGTTATTAAATTTATATTTTTGTGTAAGATATAATTTAAAAGCTTTTTTTCAAATTTAAAGTAAATTATCAATTCAGTTTAACGTGTATATATACATATACGAGTATATATTGTATATAAATATAATATATTAATAAGTTTGTTCTGAAAAGTTTATTTTCCCGTTGCCGGAAGTGAATTATTATTCCCCAATTTTTCATGAAAAGGACGTATTTCAACACACACAAGTCTCTCATAAATTGGTTGATATAATTTGGCAAAAATAAAAAATTGAAGACACTACGAATTTCAACAGCACATCATAAAATATTACCTATAAAAGATCCCCGCATATATTTACGGAAACAGAAGATTTAGAACAGACTGTCACAATACTACCGAGTTTTCAGGTTTGATTTCTTCACCTGCTCACCATCTATTATTATACAAACGGTTACTTTGCTTTGTATTTAGAATAATTACAAAGCTGACATTAAAAGAATACACTCCTGTTCTCATAGTAAAACATAATTCAAGCTTCATTTACGCCGTCCAATCTTTTGGCAAATACAAATATATATTTACGTATGTGTGTTGTATTCCTTCACTATACTTTTGCGTTATCATAAATTAAATAATTTAGGTATTACTTTGAAAATTTATGCAATATAAAACTTGTGCAATACTAATGCAAAATGCGAATTTTCATAAAAATCTCCATCTTCTATCGAATATTTCTTCTCTAACGGCTACCCGTTTATATTTCGGGAACTGGCAATACTGTTAGTGTTGCCTCAGATCTAATGATTGCATCGTGAACTTTGTCATTTTTGACAATATATTATCTCAACAAGAATGCATCGACGAGCTGAATTCTTTATATGATGATGAAGCACCATCGAAAACTACAGTATATCGTTGGTATAGTGAATTCAAACTTGGACGGCGTTCTGTGGTCGATGAATTTCGCGAAGGTCGTCCCACAAATATTGTTGTGTCAGAAAACATTAATGCAGTGCCTGAATTGATAATGTAAGACCGTCATGTCTAGGTATTAGTAACACCAGCGTACATAAAATCCTGCATGATTAGTTAGCCATAAGAAGCTACGTTCACGTTGGGTACCACATAATTTGACAATCGGTTAAAAAAGGACTTGCGTCGATTGGTGCCAAGAAATGCACAAAAAAGTCATCACAGGTGGTGAATCTTGGGTCTATGCGTATGATCCTGATAGTAAACAGCAGTCGACTGTGTTGATTTTCCAAGATGAGCTAAAACCAACATAAGTTGTTTGCACTTGAAGCACATCAAAACAAATGGTCGCCTGTTTTTTCTGTAAAACCGGTCACGTGGCAACCGAGCCTTTAGTATACAACTATTTGTTTGTCAAAAGTTTTTGAAGAAATAAGGAAAACGAACCGAAAACGACAGATCATTTTCCACCATGACAATGCAAACTCTCACAGGTTGGTTCAAACAACTAATATTTGTCCGGGCAAAATCATCGAAATTAAGATACCACAGGGTCCGGTCTTGGGACCACAGTAGTGGTCTCAAGATCAAATCCTGTAGTACCCCAATTTCAATGATTCTTATTGTGGATTCCGTTTAATATTTTCATGTGAATTCTATCTGAATAATGTACGAATATGCTTCTATGATGACACTACCATTCTAGTAAAAGAATGTGAGGAAAGACTGATTGTAAATTCAAATACAACTATATAAAAGGCCAACCACTGGTGTGCTATTAATGAACTAAAATTGAGCAAAAACAAAACACATCATCTGAGTTTAACAACAAAACCTCAACAAGAGATGATTGTAAAATTTCTTGGTGCGTTTATGGACGAAGAATTAGACTGTACACTAACATCAAGAATCTACTGTATTAAAAGAATAATAACATTAGCAACAAACCAGGCAATTATAGTTACCTACCTAGTCATTCATTCATTGTCACTTCTTCTATGGTATCCTCTTCTGGGGAATATCCTCTGCAGCAGAACAAATATTTACCCTGCAAAAAAGAGCAATACACACTATATCTGTCTTCCAATATCGTGATTCGTGCAGAGTATACTTCAAACAGCACGACATACTTACTTTGATGTTCTTATGTATAAACACAGCCTTAAAGTATGTACATGAACACTCGTGAAAACAGAAAAAATGACAAAGAACCTATCGATATCGGTCGTATTGGCAGGAGTTTACATTAATATGCATAAGAGACTGACATAAAAATAATTGCAAAATTTAACAAAATAAATGAGTTCATGAAAGTAAATTTTGTGGTGGTCGGTTCGATTAGTCAAGCGAAGGTGAAAGCCCCTTATATAAATGCTCCTATTCAGTGTCCGTGTTTCGATATCTGGCTTGTCATTATCAGGAGATTATTAATCACAGGGTCGCACGTTGATTTCCAGAAGATCTCGTATGGAAAAATACACGAACTACTTTACGCGAAGACACGTATTGACTACGAACATTGATGTAATAAGAGTTTTTCTGCCCTTTTTTTAAATAAATTCAATTAACCACAGTCTCCAACAATATTTAAATTCAACCCTAGTTTTTTGCTTAAAGAATTGAGAAGATAACTCAAGAATTAACTACTACTTCCACATCGTAATACGTTTATTTTATCTACGATTCGAAATCGCAGAGAGAAATTATATGCGCCACTTACTGAGGCGTTCATTTTCGATGACTTAGAGTTCGCCGAAAGGGATTTTGCGAACTTCTGACGGGAAACCGATATCGGTCCTATTTGATAAAACTTGACGCATAAATTTTTCCATTCAAACGGACGCAAAAGCATGTGAATTAATGAGGTGACTGCTTGAGATTTACTCTTTAAAATTCGTTAATTAAAGGCATCTTAAAACTCCGTTCTATAACAAATACAACTCAGTGCGCAAGTTAGAAAACCTTCAATGTATTGCATAAAATACAAAAATAGTTGTTATTTGTATTTCTGCTATATTTCTAAACTTGTAAATTAACATATATATGTTTAGATTACTATATGGTAACGTTACGCAATGAATATTTAATGTTACATTAAAACCATTTATTTACATTTCAAAATGAAATATTTTCATGAAAATTCTCGCTCGAACTATTTCAATTATATAATTAATTAATGAGATATTTACAGTAAAAAATATATTTTAATTCACAACGCAGAAGCGATCATTTCTGTCATAAAGCATTTATTAATACGAAGGTGGTCCCATAAGTACCTGGCTTGACCTAGAAGTGGCGGTAGTTGTAAACATCACTGTATTAGAAAGTACACAATCTATAAAGCATGTTTCAAGTTTGAAGACGCCACGTTGTTTAGTATTTGTTTTTGGTAGCCATCAATAGTCAACGTTTTCAGTGAATTTGTAAAAAATGGAGAAAATTGGACATTGTTACGTGATACAATACTTTTATTTGAAAGGCCTCAGCCCATCCGATATAAAAGCTGAACTGTATTCTACTCTGGGTGAGTCTGCTCCTTTGTTTACAACAGTGAAATATTGGGTAGCAGAGCCTAAATGAGGCCGTACGAGCTGCCAAGACGAGCATCGCAGTGGTCGACCAAATGAGGTGATGACTTCAGAAATGGTGAAGAAAATCCACAAAGCGGTACTGGATGTTCATCGACTGAAAGTGCGTGAGCTAGTAGACATAGTAGGCATTTCAAAAAGTGCAGTACATCGCATATTATCTGAAAATTTGGATATGAGAAAGTTCTGTGCAAGATGGGTGCCGCGATTGCTCACGCTTGAGCAAAAACAGTGTCGTGAAGATGTTTCAATTGAGTGTTTAGCGAAGTTTCACAGCAACAAATCAGAACTTTTGCGCTGTTTCATAACCCTGGATGAAACATGTGTCCATCACTTCATAACCGAGACAAAAGAACAATCAAAACAATGGACTCAAAAGGGAGAATCGGCTCCAAAGAAAGCGAAGACCGTTTCATCTGCAGGCAAAGACATTTCATCGTTTTTTGGGATGCGCGTGAAATAATTTTCATTCACTATCTTGAAAACTATCAACGGTGAGTATTAGGCGAACCTATTGCAACGTTTGAGAGAAGAAATCAAGCAAAAGTCGCCGCATTTGGCTAAGAAGAAAGTGTTGTTTCAGCAAGACAATGCATCAGCTCACAAATCCGTTATTGCAATGGGCAAAATTAATGAATTATGGTTTGAATTTCTGCCTTGCGCACCCTATTCGCCAAAAATTTTTGGGTTATCTTTGTTGGGTCGGCTACTTCTGGGACCACCTTCGTAAATTCAGAACTAAATTAGAAAATATCTAACAGAAACGGCTTGAAATATGTACGAACTTGCTATTGGACATTGGACGAGTGGTGACGCGCACTTTGGCCAGATGGGTCCAAATTTAAAATATTCAAATCCAAAGTTAAACACAAGAGTTGGAGAAGAAGTCAACAATAATACTTGAAGATGGGTTTGGGCGAGTATGGGATTGCATATGCGTCCAAGGAGCACATACATGCAACATGCTATAGCAGCAGGAATACATTTAATTGTAAACAGTTACATTTTCCAGTGCGATAAAGACTTGAAGTATACCGCTGGAGTCCTTACAAGTTATTTAAATGAAACAGAACAACAAGGAGTTGTACAAACTTTGATCTGACCAACACGAAGACCTTATTTAAATATTACATCAATATTTTGATTTAGGAAGAACGGAATAACATTACACAAGAATTTCTGAAAAAAAACGCAGAGAGAAGTGCAATACCTGCTAAAGGTGGTCATAAATATAATCATATTATTCTCTTCAATATTAATATATTTCAGTTATATGTAATTCTTTTTTCATGTGTTACTAATATTACAAAAGTTCATGTAGAAATGATGTAGAAAAAAGTTACTTTTAGTTATTTTTTGAAAATGAAGAAGAGAATTTTTTTATGATCGTCACTTACTTGCGTACACTACTGTATTGTGTCTTCTAATATATAATGTAATTAATTAAAAAAGCATGTATTCCAAAGGTTATACACTACCTTATACAAAATAACATCGAAAAATCAGATGTAAATTCGTTATCTTTTTTATTAATGTCTAAAAACTTCTTCGAAATTGAGGTTCCTGTAAACAGAAGAAGTTTTTGCGAGCTCGTTCAAGTGAAAGTGATTGATTTGAAATTTCACTAGGATCGGCGTAGTAGTTGGAGTGTAGTAAAACGTTTAAAAGCCCTACATCATATTCTAGAAAGCTTATGTATGCCGTACTCAATATGATACGATGTAGAAGAATTTATTCGGGCGCTGGCTCATCAAATATGAATGAGTGCGTGAAAGATGTATGATTTTGAAGTCTCGGATTCGAAAAAGCTGTTACCTTATGTAACACCAAGGAATAAATAAAACACTGTCTAAATTGCACACTTTATTATATATTAACTGTGTCTAGTTTTGTCTGTTAGGACATATAGAGCAAGTACAATACAGAATACAAACTCATTTATATTAGAACACGAAAAGCAATAATTAAATCTGATTACCAGAAAAGGGTGGAAGTAATAGACTTTTCCTCGTAATACCTATAAATATAAATACTAGGAACACTAAAAACTATTGAAATTATGAGCAGAGTTGGGATGTCTTCCCGCAAGGCAGGTTCGTACTGAGTACGAACGGCCACACCAATGTAATGTAATAGAAGCAGATGAAATGTGGAATTATAACTGTTAAATACGATGGACGTGCGTAAGGAAAAACAAAACGATTGGTTCACGCACTGCGAAAGTTTCTTGACGAATTTCCTAATTGATATTTTAATGGTGATAAGATATACAAAGAGTACTAGGAAAGTTTTGCAATACAGCTTTGTTTATTTAATTTTTTCAAAGTAATATCCCCTACACTCAATACACCTCTCCATCCTCCAAAACCAATCTTTAAACCACTTCTGCCTAGTTTCACTAGGGAGTAAAGCACACTCGTTGTCCCAAACCCACAGAAAATCCTCATTACTGGAAAACCGCCTCCCTTTTAGCTTCATTTTCATATGCGGGTACAGTGCAAAGTCGCAGGCAGCAAGATCTGGACTGTAGGGAGGGTGCTCGAGAAGTTTCAAACCTGTCGTGGTCAAATATTCGGTGTAGGCTTTGGCGCGGTGAGCTGGAGTATTATCGTGATGGAGGAACCAGGTGTCCATTCTTAACTTTGCCGCAAGTTCTTCATAGATCCAATGACTTTAGGCAGTCACTGTTCAGTATATCACTTAGCTGTGACTGTCTTCTGTGTATCCAAAACGACGCGTTCCACAATTCCCCTCGCTTTGAAAAATACAGCTCACTTTCTTCTTTACAGATCGGGATTTTCTGACAAGTAGGGGTGTGTCCTCATCATCGAAGATCCAAACTTTGTTTTGAGCTTTGATCGGCACATTGTAATAGTACAGCTAAGTCTCGTCACCTGTCACGATGTTGTTCTCATACCGGGATTGTCCCTTATTAAACTTATTTAGCATCTCCCGGCATCAAGTCACACATTGTGTCATCTGTTCTTCAGTCAGTCGATGCGGCACCCAGAGATAACAATGTTTCTTCAGGTGCAAATGATCATACAGAATCGAACGAATTGCTGGTGCATTTAGGCCTGAAGAACCCTCTATCTGTTGGTAGGTCACTCGCCTGTCCTCGCCAAGCATTTTCCTCACAGTAGTAACGTTTTCCTAAGTAACTGACGTTCGTGGCATTCCCGGCCTCTCAACATCCTCTACAGTTAAATTTCCCCTTTAAAATTCTCTATACCACCTGCATATCGTTGTGCGATGTGGACAAACATCCCCTAGTGCAAGAACCATTTCTTCGAAGCACTGATCTATGTTTAAACCACGCACGAAATTATAACGCAAAACTGCTCTTATCTCATTTCGTGACCATGATGCCATTGCAAGCACTTTACACTCTCACTGTTAATGAATAACTGAGCCCATCGACATGGCGCGGCGACTGCTATGCACGTATGAACATATCTCAACATGCGGCAACAAGCAGCTTCCTACAATTCATTGTTGCGTCATATTGCAAAACTTTTCTAGTACCCTTTGTACTGTAAAGTTTGCGATAAACCGTTGATGTGCTGGGATAAACGCAACTATAAAAATCACATAAAGAGTGTACAACACCAAAAGAAGACAAATAGCGCCCAACCAAAACTGCAATTTATTTTTGATTTACTGTTCGTGATAATCGCGTGCGTTATAATAAAATTATAGTAAAATTTAGAAAGTTTAGAAAGTAAAATTTAGACAAAGTATTTTATTTACTCTTTAGTTTAAGAAAATTTCACAGAGTAACGACTTCAATCTACTATTTGTTAGCTTATGAAATTAAATTTATTTATGCATAAATATTTATTGTAGAATTCTTACATAATCTTCGTTTCACAGCGACGGATGGAAATAAAGCCTTGTTCAACTGGTAACAAATATTTAATTAACATATCAGGAGACGTTCACTTAGAATGTACATTTATTGTAATAAGTACGCATGATAATCATCAAAAGTTTTGTAAATAACAATAAAATAGTGACAAAAATTTATGTTCAAACTTTGCGCAGGTACTCAAGTCTGTAAGATGACGTAAGATATCATCTTCGTTCTTCATATGTTCTGCTTATCTGATAAATGAACTTAAATAAAATATGTTAGTGTCTGATGCACTTGAATTGTAACCATCAAGTACTTTAAACACTTGTTAATACTTGAAAACTACCTATTGGAATAATAATTATTAATTGCTAAATAAACAACTGTTTCATTATACTTGTAAGTTAAAAGACTCAATGAATAATAAAATACACAAAATATATACAACAACATCAAAAAATATTAAGAAATAGGAAACAAATGAACAATGTAAATTAAATAGAGAAATTTACTTGCCTCTATACGAGGGTGGTCTGAAAAGTTTCCGACCTAACAAAGATACTATACATTTTTTCTTATAATTTGTATCTATTTTTTTACATAGTCTCCATGTAACTCAACATACTTCTCCCAGCGATGCTCCCATCTCTTTAACTCGTCCAAATAGTACTAGCGTTTTCCTCTGCAAAATAATTGTTTACGAAAGTGATTGCCTCCTCATTTGACGAAAATCTCTGCCCTCCGAGCGCAATTTTTAGATGAAGGAACAAAACGAAGTCGTTTGGGGCTAGATCTGGTGAGTAAGGTGGATGGTCAAGCTGTTTAAACCGTAATTCGTGGAGTTTCGCCATGGTGTAAGACGGCGCGTTATCTTGATGAAACAGTACTTTCTTTTTCTGCAAATGTGGCAGTTTTTCCACAATTTCTGTCTTCAGCATGTCCAGTAATGATGCGTAGTATGCTCTTGTAACAGTTTTTCTTTTTTGAAGATAATAGATTAAGATAATTCCATGACTATACCAAAAAAACAGTCGGCATCACTTTCCTAGCCGAAAAAACAGTTTTTGCTTTTTTTGGAGCCGGTTTTCCCTTTGCAGTTCACTGTTTTGACTGTATTTTTGTTTCGGGCGTATAATGGTGTATCTATGTTACATCAACAGTAATTAATCGGCGCCAAAACTCGAATATTGCTACTAAACTGCGCCAACAGAGCGCTGGAAATGTTCATCCAAACACGTTTTTCGCCTAACGTTAACAAACGCGGCACGCAACGCGCGGACCGCTTTCTCATGCCTAAATCTTGATTTAACATGTGACAAACACGCTTTAATTCGACGGTCGTCTAGCACCAATTGGTGAACTTTAGCGATGTTATCGTCAGTAGTTGCAGTTTTTGGACGTCCCAAACGTCTCCCAAGCCCTTACGGCCACGTTTAAGTTCAGCTGCCTAAAATTTCACTGTGGTAAATGATGGTGCAGAGTTCCCGTACACAGAGTCCAACTCATCTTTGATTTGCGTAGATGTATTGCTTTTCAAAAACAAATATCTAATGACAGCTCGATACTCTACACTCACATAGACTCACTCAAACACTGTCAAATAATAACTGCGCGTCCAAAATGGCTGAAACATTGGTGAGTACCTGACAATAGATATACAACTACATTTCCTAGCTTTTATTGATGAGTGCTGCCATTTTCACGTCTAGGTCGGAAGCTTTTCAGACCACCCTCGTATAATAACAGCTGGAGTGGTATAAAATATCAATGTAAATTGGACTAACTGTAAAAGCAATTAAAACTAAATGAAATTCCATCAACTTTATTAAATAACAAGTGAATGAACCAAGCATTATTATGAAAACATCAAAATAAAACTGATAATAAAGTTATTATCTGGCGATATTTTCCAGTAACTGTACAAAGTAGGTATACAATTTTCAATTAATATATGACTTTGGGAGTTAAAAAAATACCATCTAACCTTTTTTTTGGGTAAATGAAGAATTTTTTAATCAAATATTGTTTCAAATTTGGAAACTTGAATTTAGATCTGATGTCGTCCGTTGCTCTAGCTTAGAGATGGGCAAACTATGGCCCAAGGGCCAACTTTATTACGAAAGGCAATATTAGGAAAACTTTAAAACGAAAATTATTCAAAAATAAGATTTGTATCTGACTATTTGTTCCAGTAACTGTACAAACTAAGTACATAATTTTTCAATTATATAATGATTTTGTAATAAAAATTACATTATCTAACCGTTTCTTCTAGTAAATTTAGAAATTTGTTAATCAAATATTGTTTAAAATTTGGAAGCTTGTATATAGATTGACGTCATCCCTTGCTCTAGCTTAAAGATGAGCAAACTATGGCCCAAGGGCCAGCTTTATAATGAAAGGCATTATTATGAAAGCTTTAAAATGAAAATGATTCAAAAATAAGATTTTTATCTGACTATTCGTTCCAGTAACTGTACATTCTAGGTACATAATTTTTCAATTATATAATGATTTTGTGAAAAAAATTACATTATCTAACCGTTTCTTTTAGTAAATGTAGAAATTTGTTAACCAAATATTGTTTCGCCTGATGTCGTCCCTTGCTCTAGTTCAGAGATGGACAAACTACGACCAGTGTACAAGTAAATAAATAAGACTCTTAAAGAACACACTGCAGTAAGAAAATGTATATGCAAATGGCGTTAATAAAAGACATACCTTCGTTGGTGGGCGGGTTTCAAAAGATCGTTTCCAGGTGATAGTTCACAAATCGTAGAAAAGTTCGATGGTTACTCAACCAGAACGCTTGCACAAAATTCCCCTTTTTCCTCTACAGAAGAGTTCAAAAATACGGGAAGATTGTACGTTTGTCCACCTCGGAAGTTCGGAACTTAATGAAATACATCACGCAGTCCACGCGGTTAGAAATAAAAGGGATACAAAAGAAAATATTCTCGAAGCTTCGAGAAAACAACTAGCGTTAGTCTGATTCCCATGCAGACAGAGAAAAGCGGAATCCCTTTATAGTTAAAAAAAAGAGTAACCCAGTACAAGGTCTTTGCGTTAACCTCAATACGTTGTTTCAATTATTGCTTTCTTACGGGTGTATAACACAGGGTAACAAAATGAAAAAAAAAATTTGGTGCCGGAAATCTAACATCTGATTATAGATGTTTTTAATGTGCTGATTTCAAAAATGCCACCAGATTTTTTCTATCAGCTCTAGTTTTTGAGATACAGGTTACAAGTTAATTGATATTTTTTTCTGATAAAGGACAACAAATAAAGAGATAAATATGTACTTAGTCGTTAAAATAGAAATTTCCCAGAATGTAATTAACCAAATGGAGACCTGGAATTGTCCCTGACCCAATGTTCCTATACTAGGAACTTCTGAATACACTGCTCTTAATTACAAGGAAAACAAAACGTGATCAACGAACCTTTGGTTGCAAAAGAAAAGCTAGGCTTAATGAAGCAATTTGTGAAGGCTTTAAATCGAGATGGAAATTGTTTTGGGTATTTATCACGTAAATTTCCTGGCATTAGCACGGAAAAACTAAAAGCTGGTATATTTGATGGTCCTCAAATAAGGCAACTTGTTAAAGATCCACAATTCACCACATCAATGAACGAGACTAAATCTAACGCTTGGTGTTCATTTGTTCAAGTAGTACAAAATTTTCTTCTCAACCATAAAGCAGAGAATTACGTAGAATTAGTGGAAACTATGCTTTCAAATTTTAATATTCTCGGCTGTAACATGAGTATAAAAGTTCACTATCTCCACGGCCACCTAGATCGTTTTCCAGAAAACTTAGGTGATTGTAGTGAAGAACAGGGGGAAAGATTCCATCAGGATATTAAAACTATGGAAGATCGTTATCAAGGACGATGAGATAGCCACATGATAGCGGACTACTGCTGGAGCTTTCAGCGAGACTGCCCTAGTAAACTGCATTCTAGAAAGTCGTATAAAAGAAAATTTTTATGTGATTAGTGACTAATGTAATTATGTAAATTAAGTTTTTGCAATAAATACTTAAATCCATGTGTCTTTGTTTTTTTAACTGTCAATAGTAATATTATATATTATAACAGTTATAACGTAAAATATATACACAATTTTTTTAAAAAATCTCAAAAACTAGATCTGATAGACCAAATCTGAGAACTTTTTTACATTCTGCATCCAAAAATTACCCAGGAATAGTTAAAAAATCGCAAGCACCAAAATGTGTGTTGGCCTGTGTAATAGGATAGCCACGTTCCATCGGCGAATATTTGGTGACAAAACTCTTTCGGATCCTGCCTTAACTTCGCCGAATTAAGAACTAAACCGATCCGTCTTCCCAAGATTTATATCACCCTAATTGTAATATGCCTTGTAAAATTATTTCCAGTCTTGGCAACATCTTATACACAGAGTATCAAAGTGTGGCAGAAAAGTTTGTATTTCCCTGTCACCCCGAAAAATAAACGTCATTCCCGCCAACGCGCGCAATCCCTCTAAAGCTCACAAACTATTATCAAGGGATTCATCGGAAAAGCCTAAAATAATCACAACAAATAAATCTGGCGCGCATCTGTTCTTATTTGCGAACCCTAAATATGTGTTCTTCTTGAATCAATATTGTCAATCATCGTATAATTATGGCAAATACAACCATAACATCTGAAAGTATGAATATTAATAGGGTGTAGTGGTGTGATAAGAAATTTGCATAACGTCGACGAAATTAGTAATTCAATAACTGTTTTCCGAGTTTTAAAGCCGGAATGATTATAGTTCCGACCTATTTAGATAGTCTTTGAGTACGTGAAATATCCGAGGACATCACTTCAACGATAAATATTCATATAAATTCTTGGGCACTGTTTATTTTACATACTCCTTGCACTTAAAACATAATTAATTTGATGTCCTCTCATTTCGCTTTGTTTACAGTTATTTTAATGAATACTTAATGCTCAAGCTAACGTTGTGTATATACGAAATTAATAAATGTTTGTTTATTAAGTAGCGTTTATATTTTGTCGTAAATTATAATTTTGTGTTTACGTCAGAGTTTTATTTCTTTTCTACATATGTACATATTGAATGTCCCCATAACATGGCTGCCACAGCTTAAGAATGTGTTACTGAAGCAATTTCAAACTATGTCTAAGAAACTGTGCCCAAAACTCCATCGTAGCTGAGTTATAGCCATTTGTAGATTTAGATAATCCTACTAATGCAGGTATGTACCGTTGCAAAAAGAATCTCAATGAAAATCATTTAAAAAGAAGTCGCTTTATTGAATTACTCGCCCAAAATGTACCCAATTCCTGTATACATAGTCTAACTGTTCTTAGAATCGAAGAGGTAGCTCTGCTAAGAGTATCAGGATCAGCACTAATAATTTCTGCGGCAACCATAATTCTAGCAAGTAGTTTTTAAAAGGCGTCTGTCTTTTTTTGTTAAACTCCAATGAAAAACTTCCTTTTTCTGATCCCTATTTTTGATCGTATTAATTTGGTTATTTTGACTGTGACAGTCTCTAGTTGTGAATTAGTATTGAAACGCCTAGAGTATAAAGACGAGCAAATTATTACTAGCTAATCGAATTTGAATGGGGTCGTTACGATGGACTACATGAAGCGGGTATTTGGCTTCGTGAAATCGACAGATGCATACAAAGAAATATTACTGCAGGTAATGTTTGAGATGCTGGTCTCAAGAAGATGAGAAATATCGTAGAAGAAGTTTTAGATGATATCTGCTTCTGGGTTTCCGGGCTGGAACCGCGTCACTAGTATATCTGCCGACGTTTCGTACCCATTTGAAACTGTTTCAGTGCAGTAGTTCAGCCCTGAAGATGTCCCATACAAATGGGTACGAAACGTCGGCAGATATACTAGTGACGCGGTTCCAGCCCGGAAATCCAGAAGCAGAAAGCATGGACCACGACCGCGGAAGTCTACGTACCAAATTAAAGTTTTAGATGACTTAGAAAAACTTAGAAAATCCACCGAACAGTAAAAAAGAAGATTGTTTGTACTTCAAAGTCTGTAGGAAATATTTATTTTTGTAAAGATAGGCCATAGAATAGCGATGCGTCTCATATACCATCCTATTCATTAGTTAAGCATCACAACCTTAGATTCGAATGAACTAATGTAGGAGCATATTAATTTGGTTATTTGACTGTGAGTCTATAGTTGTGAATTAGTATATTAAAATGCCTAAAGTATAAAGACAAGCAAATTACGAGGGAGCGTTTTTATATTCGCGGAATGGGGTGGAAATAAAAAAACCAAATTATTTTTCTTTTTCAATATATTCACCTGCAAGACGGATACATTTTTCACATCTTTCAATTAATTTATTTATACCCTCATAAAAAAATGATTTCTCTTTATCTGCAAAATACGCCGAAACTGCCTCCTTGACTTCATCATCGGCAGTAAATTTTTTACCCCGCAGCTCTTTTTTCATTTTCGGAAACAGGTAATAATCACTCGGGGCCAGGTCTGGGCTGTAGGGTGGGTGATTCACAATTTCGAAGCCCACCTTATGCAGGGCAGCTAACGCAACGCGCCTCTTGTGGACGGGCGCGTTGTCATGCAAAAGCAGAACACCTTTTGTCAATTTTCCCCGTCTTTTCTCTTTAATGGCTTCTTTTAGTCGCTCTAATATTGAAGCGTAATATTCTCCGGTTATAGAAACACCTTTATCTTTATAATCAATCAACAATATTCCTTCCGAGTCCCAAAATACCGTTGCCATGAGTTTCCCAGCTCATTGTGACACTTTAAATTTCTTGGGAGATGCTGTGCCCTTTTTATGCCACTGCATGGAGTCTTGTTTGGACTCAGGTTCATAATGATGAACCCAAGTTTCGTCTCCAGTAACAATTCCACTCAATACACCATCCTTGTCTTCATTACAGAGGTCCAAAAATGCACGCGAACACTCTACGCGCTGTTGTTTTTGCGGCGGCGTGAGCATTCTCGGCACCCATCTTGCGCTGACCTTAGACATGCCGAGATGATCGTGTAGGATTTTAAAAATTGTTGTATCGGATACTCCAACCATTTCTGCGAGTTGTTTCTTCTTTAGTCGAGCATCTTCGAGTACAATTTGTTCAACTTTTTGGATAAGTGCTGGCGTGGTCACCTCAATGCTCCTGCCCGGCCTCGGGTCGTCTTCAAGGGATTCCCTTCCTTGTTTAAACAAACTATGCCACTTGTACATCATGGTTTTTCCTGGACAAGAGTCGCCGTAAACCAATGACATCTCATTCATTATGGTCGCGACTGATTTTCCTTGCCTGGTAAGGAACTTTATAACGGCACGATATTCGACTTTTTCCATATTTCACTTTTCACTCCTGATTATGTTACTTGGTTGACGATAGCTCAAAGACTAACTGTCTAATAACAATGAAACTTCGTATTTATGCTAATCATGAGTCGCTGCACAGGCCACGCCCCCAATGCGCCTACTCACCCCTCTACAACTCGCTCATTCCGCGAATATAAAAACGCTCCCTCGTATATATAACTTAGACAACTTTTACGTGACTCCGCAGTTTCTCTGCTTAAATTGTGAATAGCCTGAATGTTAAAAGGAATCATTCTATTATTAATAACACCCTATCTACTACATATGTTAGTAATAGAATGATTCCTGTTAACATTCTTTAATTGGCAAAAAGCCGTGACGCAAGCGTCTGCCTTTTACACACGCTGGTAAGTTAGTTATCGATATGTGAGATAGGCGCGTTCTCGCTTTGTCGGTCAATACATTCTTGTATTGGACGAAAGAGGGAGGTAATAATATTATTCAAATTATTACCTGCTAAGCGAATTTGAATGGGGTCGCTTCGATGGACTACATGAGACGAGTATTTGGCTTCGTGAAATCGACAGATGAATACAAAGAAATATTGCTATAGGTTCTGATTGAGATGCTGGTCTCAAGAAGATAAGTAACATCGTAGAAGAAGCTCTAGATGACTACTTCAAAGTCTGTAGGAAATATTTATTTTTGTAAAGGTAGGCCATAGAATAACGATGCGTCTCATATATCATCATATTCATCAGTTAAACAACGCACTCGTAGATCAGAAAGAACTAATTTACGAGCAGATTCGGATGAAAACCGGAAAAATTTTTTTTCAGAATCTCGTCTGTCTGCTTATGAGCTTATATGATCACAGATGCCTTTAATATCTAAGAGAAGCAGGACAGTTTTCTTTTAATATTTCTCTGGAACGAAAGACTGCATTTACTAGAGACTACTATGGCTTGACAGGAAATTAGCAGACTTTTCTAGTCTAAGGTTTACGAAGTTCTGGACACATTCGATTTAGCATCTGTTCAAGCACTAAATAACACCATACTCTAGGATCCATACATGAGGTCAACATGGATATATCCAATTGGTCTGCGTGGTTGCCAAACTTATTGCCCAAAGGGTATGGCTGGGATATATTGGTCTGAAGGTTGGTTGGTATGTTTGCTAACTCTCCAATGAACTTACATTAACTACATGAAGCTCTACAAATCGTTTGGAGTGAGTTTTCACAGGAGTTCGTAGAACATCTTATTAAGAGTATGTCCAGGTGAATAGGCGAATGTATTCGCTTACATGCAGCTGTAACTCATCATTTAATTTTCTCTGCAAGATGTACGAATTTTTCAATGAAAATTTAATCGTTTTTTACTTCCGACATAGTAAAAATTTGTCCAATATTCGACGAAATCAGCTACGAAGAAGAGAAAGAAGAAGGAGAAGGAAAAGGAAAAGAGGAAGAAGAATGAGAAGCAGAAAAAATTTTACTAACGTCAATGCGCTGATTTAAAAAATTCAGTAAAATTTTGATAACTTGCTGACTGTTCCGAGAAGTAATCCCAAAGAACGAGCAAGTCTATTTTAACTAAGAAAGATTATTTCAAAAAACAATTAAAATTATTTTTTTAAAAATGCCGTCGTTTTTTTTATTTAAAGTTTTTCATAACATTCTTGGTAATAAATTATTCCAAACGTTTCTCATTTAATCACTAAGGTTATCATCATCAGCAGATAATTGCAAGTGTCGCACCTGGTAAACCACGGCGAAAAATACCTGTGCGAAACCAAACTCCGTACGCGATCCGCACTGTTGTGAACCAAAATGTACACTGTGTACATTTCGGTTCTCAACGGTACAGATATTTTTCGCCGTGGTTTACCAGACGCGACACTTTGCAATTATCTGCTGATGATGACAACTTGGTTGTCGAAATTCGTATACAGAATTACGAAAGTTAATGTGGAAAGGGTTTGTATATCAACCTTAGTGATTAAGTTAATCAACCACAGCCTCCATCAAATTTAGTTTCTCATTTACACTCTTCGAAAACACACATTATTTAAAACAAAATAAATGAAAACACCAAGGTTAACTTCAATTTCTTTTGGTTTAAAAATAATTTTTTGAAATTTACTCTTAATAGCCTTTGGTTTCCAATTCTTCATTCGTTTTTACCATTTTTTCAATCTGCAATCTCTTCTCTCCAATCCGTTACTCTTGTCTTTCGCAGATATATTTTTTAACTGAGTTTTGGTAAAAAAGTTTTTATTAAATCTCCAAAACGCATTCGTGAGTTTAAACAGGTTTGTCCGGACATTCCTCGGCCACCACAGCCGGTGTTGACAAGATGGGGAACGTGACTTGAAGCTATTGTATATTATGAGAAATTTTTACATGTTATTAAACTTTATATCTTAAATTTATATCCGCAAGATGCTCAAGCAATTTCAGTAAGTCAGCGGCTGGTTTCAGCTACCGAAATCCATACTCACACAGACCAAATTTCCGAAAATTATTCAATTCTTTTAGATACTATTTCCAAATTATAGAACAGTAAGCTCTCATTACATGAAGCGGTAAATATAGTATATTACTTCAAAGCCTCGTTAGGAAATCTAATAGATAGTATAGGAAGATTAACAGCCAATAAATTGTGTGCTCTCGTAAATGAGAATCCCGATTTTCAAACTATAGTGCGTATACACAAGAGTTTAACTGTAAACCAAGAGTGCGAATGTGATGCAACGTCTTTTTTAAATTCGCGAACATTACATCATTAGACGCAGCACGCTCCTTTTCCAAATACACCAACACCTCACCGTACGAGTATGACTGAGTCAGTACTGATAGGCATACCAATGACACAATACTACACCGAATTTTTGCGTCACTCTACATCAACAACACAGGAAAAACTAAAAATAGTAAGTAATTACATTTATTATTTTTAATATTGATAGTAACTGAGCCGTACGCTACTGCGAAAGCACTCGCTTCTGCAGCCTTACTACTATCTTATAGTTCGGTCAATGACTATGCATTAGGGTGGGAGGTGCACCCACGCAGATTCACCGCCAAACAACTTGGTCCCAACTGTATAAACAATAGCTATTTGCGTCCCGAAGACTTGATCGTCAACAAATTCAGGTAAAAGTTATCTCAATGTGAATTCAGATTATCAGAGATTATTAATTTCGAATTATCAGTTGAAGCGGTTAAAGTGTCTTGCGAAATTATTAATTCTGCTCTTATTAATCGATTCAAATTATCAAAATTTAGAAGACATTATTTCTATTCACACTTAATTTTGTTTTGTAAAATTTCAAAACATTTTTTACCATTGTATTGATTAGAAATGAAAATAACATTTGTAAGCAATTAAATGATTATTATTTCGATCTCAAATAGCACTCGAATTTAACGGATATAAAAGAAAGAAATAGAAATTTTCCCCAGAAGTAAAAAAAGAACGTATACATTATCTTCAATCGATGTACTTCGATAAAAGTCTATATTGAAAGTCTTTAGCTTAAAAGGTAATCGCCTCCGTGGAAATCCTCCAATAAGAGAATTAATCGTGTGATAAATAGAGCTGTTAGAAGCACAATATAAAAGTAATTGAAGCTTAACGTTTTCATCTATTTTGCTTTAAACAATGTCGTATACGTAGTGTTCTGATAGAGCGTAAATGAAATATGTTTGGAGTAGTTACGGGGACTGTTCTAAAACACTTTAATTATAAAAGATTACAGCATCTTTAAAGAAAATATCTTTTACTGTTTCTTTAAATAATCCTCTTTAGCTTGAAGGTACTTGTTCGTTCTTTAGAAGAAATTCTCGAAACAGTCAACATGTCATCAAAATTTCATTTCAATTAGATTTTATCAATCAGCACATTGTCATCAGTAAAGCTTCGCCTTTGTCTTCTCTTTCTCATTCTTTCTTTCCTTTTTCTGCTTCTTCTTCTTCCCCTTCTTTATAACTTATTTTGTCCATTATTATAGACAAGACTGCTCTAGGTTTCTAGCTTTTGCTAGGATATCTGTTTTTTGCTCGTTGTGACCAATTGAACCCAACAATTCTTTTAATGCCATTCCATCTCACCTGAGGGCTTGTCCTGCTTCTAACGGGTCTTCCAATAGGGACTGAACCAAATAATGTATGACTGGTTTTGCAAAGTACACACTAAGAATATTCCATTGTCCGATAAAATAGTAATGGAAAAAGCTCTCGAAGTTTTACAAGAGCTAAATTATGAATTCAAAGTTCAAGTGGGTGGTTTGACAAGTTTTCTCAGCGACACAACATATCGCTTCGAACAATTTATGGTGAAACCGCCGCAGTAAATGTGGATGAAATATCTGTCTGGTAGAAACAGTTGATAACTATCACAAAGGAATACTCACCGAAAAACATTTTTAATGCAGATGAAACTTTTTTCCGGGCTTTGCCAAAAAAAACCTTTGCATTAGAGGGTGAAAAATGTTTGGGTGGCAAAGCTGTTAAGGAAAGATTAACTACTCTCTTGTGTGCGAATATGATTGGAGAAAAGGAAAGACCTTTAGTAATTTGGAAAAGTGAGAATTCATGATATTTTAGAGGAGCAAACGTTGAGAAGTTACCAGTGAAGTGGCATTCTAATAAAAAAGCGTCGATGATGAGGGAAATTATGATAGTTTGGTTAAATTTTATGGAAAAATGCAACAGCGGAATAGAAAAGTTCTTTTATTTTTAGACAACGCCACGTTGCACCCAAAACATGAATTACAAAATGTTAAACTAATATTTTTGTCCGCAAACGCTACCTCTCCTTGTTGACCACTTGATCAAGGGATTATCAATAATTTTAAAACCAACTACAGAAAGCTTTTAGTTAAGAGACTTTTATCGTCTATGGATCATTGTAAATCTACCGAAGATATAGAAAAATTCATTAACATTCTCAATGCTCTAATATGGACAATTACTGATTGGAAAACTGTAATCGCTGAAACTATCAACAAATGTTTTCTTAAATCTGGATTTAGTGAGTGGAATATCGAAGATATTTGCGAGGATATAGACTTTAATGCTGAAGACGATATGCCACTGTCAGCACTTTGTAAACCCTATCCTGACATATTATCGTATGCACAAATTGATAATAATTTACATACCGAGAATCCCGATATTAGCATACCAGAGTGTGTGCGTGAATTTCGAAACAGTACCAATGTACGTGATAGCGACAGTGAGAAGGATGATGATATTATTTCAGAAACTAAAAACGTTAACGAAGCTTATGAAAAGCTAAAGGATATTCAAAACTTCTTTTTCTTGTCTGGCGACATTACTCAAGGAGAAAAAGTCGTTGAGATAGTATGCAATGTAGAAACGCAAATTGTAAGAAGAAGAATTGAAAATCTGAAACCAACTAAAATTTCAGATTTTTTTAAATAAGTTAGTTTTAGGTATGTTATAAGAATAAATTATTTAAAAATTATTTATATTCTTTTTTTCTCTCACCAACGGACATCTCCGAACAATGGAGAGTCTTACATTCACCGCTACTGTCCGTTATACAGAGAACCTAGTGTACATTACACAAGTTTACAAATTCCGGTCAAGAGCAGATGAGAACAAATCTTGACGTTATTTGAGGTGCTGAATTCAAATCCGGGTTTCGTTTTCTAGTTTGTGAGTTCGCGCATGTTGGCAGCACTGCGCTATCATAATGACATTATTTAATTTGTATTTTTAAAGTTTTTTTTTGAATCCAAAACGTGTGAAAATGCAAAGACAGAATTGTAAAGTTGATTTAAAGTGTTTTTGTTATGTTTGCGGATGTTATATGATCAGAAAAAGTGGCAAAGTTATTACTAATGTGATCAGAAATGCATATTTTTATTATTTTGGTTTCTCTGTATCAAACACTCACAAGCCGTGGGTGCCGAAATTGTTTTGTAACGCGTGTAGCACAATATTATACAAGTGGTCACGCGGTAAAAAAGTATGTTTTTCATTTTCATTGCCAATGTTATGGAGAGAGCCGGAAAATCATGTAGATGATTGTTACTTTTGCTTGATGAATGTCGTCGGTCTAAATGCAAAAGAAAACTAGCAAAATATAAATATCCTGAAGTATCATCAGTGTCTAAGCCAGTTCCCCGTGCGAGCAATGATCCTTTGCCAATTTGTCCAGGTACGAGTGCAAATTCCATGGAAACTTGTAGTTCATCACCGACGAACAGTGGAAGCGATTTTAACATGGAGGAAAAACATTTAGTTTAGCAAAGTGAACTCAATGATTTGGTTCGTGATTTGAATTTACAAAATGTTTAACATCCAATGAAACAGCAGCATGGGTATCATTTCAAGATGTTGTTCACAACTTTCTCGGTAACCGCAAATCCCCGGATTTCAAGAAGAAAATCGACAGTTTGTTGCAAAATTATTGCAACATTGGAGCTCGAATGTCTCTCAAAATACAGTTTCTGCATTCCTATCTCGAATTTTCTCTGAAAACTTGGGTGATACAAGCAGCGAGCAAGGAGAGCGACTACACCAAGATTTGGGGAAAATCAAAAAACGATACCAAGGATTTTGGGACGAGGGCATGATGAGCGACTACTGTTGGACTTTAATGCGTGAAACAGATCCCAAACAGTACAAGCGACTCAGTTCGACTGCTCTTCATTTCTAATTTAACACTTTTTAATGAATAAAATGGACAAATTGACAGAAATTGTAAAAAATGTGTTTATTTAATATCTCGAAAACTAGAACCAATATCAAAAAACGGAGTGCAGATTCGGATTCAGCCCCCAAATAACCTTAGAAACAGCTTTTGCTTGCTTAGATCCAAAACCGTGTATACGAGGGAGCGTTTTTATATTCACGGAATGGGGGACAAGGGGTGGAAATAAAAAAACCAAATTATTTTTCTTTTTCAATATATTCACCTGCAAGACGGATATATTTTTCACATCTTTCAATTAATTTATTTATACCCTCACAAAAAAATGATTTCTCTTTATCTGCAAAATACGCCGAAACTGCCTCCTTGACTTCATCATCGGCAGTAAATTTTTTACCCCGCAGCTCTTTTTTCATTTTCGGAAACAGGTAATAATCACTCGGGGCCAGGTCTGGGCTGTAGGGTGGGTGATTCACAATTTCGAAACCCACCTTATACAGGGCAGTTAACGCAACGCGGCTCTTGTGGACGGGCGCGTTGTCGTGCAAAAGCAGAACACCTTTTGTCAATTTTCCCCGTCTTTTCTCTTTAATGGCTTCTTTTAGTCGCTCTGATATTGAAGCGTAATATTCTCCAGTTATAGAAACACCTTTATCTTTATAATCAATCAACAATATTCCTTCCGAGTCCCAAAATACCGTTGCCATGAGTTTCCCAGCTGATTGTGACACTTTAAATTTCTTGGGAGGTGCTGTGCCCTTTTTATGCCACTGCATGGAGTCTTGTTTGGACTCAGGTTCATAATGATGAACCCAAGTTTCGTCTCCAGTAACAATTCCACTCAATACATCATCCTTGTCTTCATTACAGAGGTCCAAAAATGCACGCGAACACTCTACGCGCTGTTGTTTTTGCGGCGGCGTGAGCATTCTCGGCACCCATCTTGCGCTGACCTTAGACATGCCGAGATGATCGTGTAGGATTTTAAAAATTGTTGTATCGGATACTCCAACCATTTCTGCGAGTTGTTTCTTCTTTAGTCGAGCATCTTCGAGTACAATTTGTTCAACTTTTTGGATAAGTGCTGGCGTGGTCACCTCAATGCTCCTGCCCGGCCTCGAGTCGTCTTCAAGGGATTCCCTTCCTTGTTTAAATAAACTATGCCACTTGTACACCATGGTTTTTCCTGGACAAGAGTCGCCGTAAACCAATGACATCTCATTCATTATGGTCACGACTGATTTTCCTTGCCTGGTAAGGAACTTTATAACGGTACGATATTCGATTTTTTCCATATTTCACTTTTCACTCCTGATTATGTTACTTGGTTGACGATAGCTCAAAGACTAACTGTCTAATAACAATGAAACTTCGTATTTATACTAATCATGAGTCGCTGCACAGGCCACGCCCCAAATGCGCCTACTCACCCCTCTACAACCCGCTCATTCCGCGAATATAAAAACGCTCCCTCGTACTTGTGATTATTAGAAAACTAACGATATTTATTAAATTATTACCGTTACTAATTTATTCAGTGAAATAATAAATATTTAAAATGTGGTAATTTTAAAAGAATTTCTTGTACATTTTCTTTAAAAAATTCAAGACAAAAGCTTAGAAAATCATTTTCCGAAATAAAGTTAAAGGGACCATCAAATATTTACATGCGTATGTATAGACGGGAAAAGGAATTTTCGCCATTAGGATGTGCAAATAGTTTGAAAACATACATCTCCTTACAAACACGTATTCGACAAGCTGTCCTATATCAACAATGAGGATAGGTTTCTACTTCTTTGAAGCACACCACATAAGAAGGTCTCAAAATCGTAATCGATAAAGGGTTCTTACTTCCTTTTTTCATATACTTTACTTCACTTTAAAAACAACTTGATTTGTGTACGAAATAACATTTTATTCAGATATCCTAGGAATTTGTAAACGTGTAGTGAGTTATCTGCCTTCCCTACGTTTTTTCTGTGGGCGTATACTCATATATGTAAGTATATTGTCCTATTTATGTATATTCAGTTTTAGAAATATTTTTAATATAGAGAAATCTGTTTTTATACAAAGATGTTTATTTAAGTCGATTGGAAATGTAGAGAATATATGCTTTAATAAATATGAACAGAGATAAAAACGTTTACGTTAATCGACAGGTTACTATTTGACTGTATGAAGTTGTAATTTGTTTTAGTGAATTTAAAATCTCGATGACCAGAAGCTATCTCGAGAATATTATTGTCACAGAAAAGTGAATTGTAAAGAATCAAAATAGATTCAGGAAAAATTGGGCAAACCCGTGCAACAAGTACCATCATACAGTCCAGATCTTGTCCTCAAAGATTTCTAAATATATATTGTTGTCGTTCCATGAGGACAATTCGTGTCGACTACATATGTATACACTAAACTTATATATAAGATTTAGGCGAACGCAATTAAATCAAAGCAGAACGAGGAGTCAACCAAGATCATACGTTGTCACCAAAACTATTGACAGTTGCTTTAGAACAAACAGTCGAAATGCTGAACGAGCAAAAGGAATACCAATAAACGAAAACCAGCTAAGTTATATCTGCTTTACAGATGATGTAGTCCTAAAAGCGGAGGACCTACAAGAAATCGACAATAACAATTGAAGTTAACGCTTCCTGTAGGGGAGTTGGCTTACCAATAAACGCCATTAAAACAAAGTTTATGAACGATTTGGGACATAAAGAAAAATCTAAGCTAACACTGTTTCAGTGGACCAACAAAAGCAGTAATAGCAGTTAAGTCCTGAGGAAGCCTCATGTAGGTAAAGACAAAACGTCAGCAACAGAAGTACCTAGGACGTGGCTCCAATTCGAAAGCCTAGATAGTAAATTAAAGTACTTTTAGAAAGATTTTAAATTTCGGATAATTAGAAAAAAATTAATACTCAAAATACCAAATAAATACTAGGTGTACCGGAAAGTCATTACCGGTTTTTCGTTAAAAAATACATAAATTTCAAGAAAATGGAAAAGCTGATAGTCGAACGGAGCAGGATCTGGAGAGTACGACTGGTACACTCTTATGTCCCATCCAAATGCTTTCGACGCTTCCTTGACCGGTTATATTGTATGAGACAGCGCGTTATCGTGCTGAAAAATCATTTTACCAAGTCTTCGGGTCCATTCTGAACGTTTTTCTAGCAATGCATGGTTCAAATTGATATTTTGTTGCTGATAACGATCAGAATTAACTGTTTTACCAAATTTCAACAGTTCGTAATACACTACGCCACTCTGGTTACACCAAACACAGAACATTGTCTTTCGACCAAAACAATTTGGCCTTGGAGTCGATAGGTCGGCTTCGCTAGGTGATAACCACGATTTTTTGCGGTTAAGGTTTTCGAAATTAATCCATCTTTCACCACCAGTTACTATTCGAGGCAGAAATTACTTCTATTTATGAAGCAACATTTCGCAGACGATTTTTCGATTTTCCATTTGCCTGTCATTCAATTTATGTGGCACCCAGTTTCCCATCTTTCGGACTTTTCCCATTGCTCGTAATCGATCGCTAATCGTTCCTTGATCCACATTTAATGCTTTTGCCAATTTTTGTTTGAGTTTGGTTGGGTCTTCATCCAATAATACCTACAGTTTCGCATCTTCGAACTACCAGAACGTTCTTTGTCTTGCACATCGAAATCACTACTTTCGAATTGTCGAAACCACACCTCATACGGTTCTATGGTTGGAGCATGCACAACGTAAGTTTCTACCAGCAAATGATGACTTTCAGCGGCTTTTTTCTTTTGATTAAATAAGAAAAGTAATATTAAAATACATTTTCAGGCACAAAACACGACAATTTCAAAGAGATGTAAATCTATGATAGTGTTACTTTCGCAAAATATAACATATATAGCTTTGAAGGTTGATGTCAGTAGAATAAAATGACATATGTTTCAAATCATAACATATTTAAGCCTAGCGACATCCATTAGAAAAACTGGTGATTACTTTCCGGTATACCTGGTATAGTGTTGAACAAAACGAAATCAGAAAAAAACTCTAATCTAAGTTTCTTCCTCTACAAATAATGTGCCGCTACGACTTACTCGTTCGACAAAAGCATTCTATACTCTTAAAGAGCATTTGTATGTCTCCTTTTTTGGCGAAGATTTCTGAGTAAGTTCTCCTGACCATAGGGACGCTGTTTTTTCTGTATATAGTAGTATGACAAATAATCACATACATTATTCCTGCAAGTAAAAAAGAAGCAATTCGTCTTCTGTATGTGTATTTACGAGATCGTGTCTAATTTATATTCTATTCAAAACTATTTAAAGCGCAGCGTAATTATGAATGAATAATACAGTTTTTTATTTTCTTTCAAGTCTTTTGCAATTTCGCATCCACATCCCATAATGAATCGAAACTTTTCTTGTTATAAAAATCTGATGAACGATTGAAGACGGACACAATAAATCAAAACCAAATTCGTAATGGAAAGGTGCAACCTCATCTCGTATTTAGTAGGAATCTCAAAAGATAAATAGGGCAACTCGAACTACGTTTTCTAATAAGAGGAGATGTTTGTGCCATTCGAGACCGATATCTGGATGGCAGACCAGTAATGTATCGCATTAAACTGTTAGATTGATTTTATCTCGGCCTACTTCTTTTGTCCCTTCTCTACTGGATGATAAGGCACAATATGGTGCCCGAGGAAGGGAAATGACCCACTTTTTTTCCCCATAGTCGGTACTTCTGTTTGCCAATGTTATTACGCTCTAGGATATTATGGTTAATAAAACTTAAGTAGCATTTTGATTATACTTTCTATTATATTCTTCCATTATGAAGGTAATTACACCGTTCAAAATTGAGTGAGTATGATATATTGAGATATAGAGTGAACAGCGAAAGATTAAGTCATAAGTTTTTGAAATTATATTCTATATACAGGGTGTTCAGAGTATGTAAGTGCTATTAGTACAAAATTAATTCAAATGTTTCAAATTTCGCGGTTTTTTTAAAGAATAAATAAAACATAATTTGCATTCACTTTCAAAAACATTTTATTATTAATTGAAGTATCTGTTGTGACATTTATATGCGAAAAATAATATCTGTCAAATTGCCTCCTCTTACAGCTCCACACACGTCCACTCTTTTGCTAAAATTTTGACATAATTGAGGCTCTATCTCACCAATGACACGAATAATTTCATCTTTCATATCAGGAATTGATTGTGGATTGTTTTTATAAACTTGACTTTTCACATAACCCAAAAGAAAATAGTGTAACGGTGTCAAATCACATGATCTTTGTGGCCGATTAACATCACCGTTTCTTAAGATTACACGTTCACGAAATTTTTCTCGCAATAAATCAATTAATTCGTGTGCAAAGTGAGGTGTAGCGCCATCCTGTTAAAACCACATATCCTATAGATCAATATTCATTAATTCAGGCCACAAAAATTCGGTTATCATTCCACGATATCGATCACTATTGACAGTTACAGCTTCACAGCAGCATTTTCAAGGAAATAAGACCCAATTACACCACCTAATCATAATACATACCAAACAGTAACTCGTTTAGGATGCATAGGTTTCTCATGAATAATTCGTGGATTTTGCTCACCCCAGATACGGCAATTTTGTTTATTAACATAGCCACCAATTACAAAATTTGCCTCATCGGAAAACATTATTTTTTGAGAAAAATCAGCTGGTTGTTCATTGATGAAATTGGCAAATGAACGACGTTTTAAATGATCTAATGGCTTCAGTTCCTGTGTTTTTTGAACTTTATATGCCTTCAGAGCTAAATCCTTGTGTAAAATACGCCATATTGTTGATCCACTAAGTCCAAGTTGTTGTGAACGTCGTCCAATGGACATTTCAGGATCTTCAGCAACACTTTCACGAACCAAATCAATATTTTCTTGTGAACGACCACCACGACTGTATTTTTCACTTTTTTGATCTTCCACGGAACCGGTCTCTTGAATTTTTTTGATAATTCGACCAATAGTGCTTGATCGATTACGTAAACCATAAAATTCACGTAATTTTCTAGAAACTCTTTCCACAGAACACTGATTTTCATAAAATAATTGAACAATTCGAACGAGTTGTTGTACCGTGTACGAAGCCATTTTTATAAATCTCATACATCACACTTTTTAAATGCCCACATACCCAGACAATTTCAGTGCGCCATCTATATTTCATTTATTCTTAAAAAACCGTGCAATTTGAAACACCATTTAGTATTCGTATAATATAAATGAACTTTCGATCCTCTGCAATAGATAAAATATAAGACGAAAATTAAAAAAATTATCATAAAACTTAAAACCAAGTAACATAATTTCTTGACACTATTTTTTTTGCTTCTTACTGAAGACTACAGCTTGGTTGTTCAGAGTTTCAATAAAAATTTTGGATACAATTACAGGGTTTCCTAATTTTATTTATACGACGTATGGCAATTAAATAACGAGACTGCCCTCCTTTCATCGGGCAACCTTATCGAGAAAGGCGGTAATTGGAATGTCATTGACCTTGATACTTCTCAAGCAGTAACCCGTAGTTTCGTCTCTCTGTCTGCTTTAGTTTACTATCGAGCTTTAATTGTAAAGGACACTGTCACTAAGTAGTGCCTTGATAATGGTTGACACAAAAGTCGAGCAGCGAATTAATCTGAAATTTCTTGATCACCGAAGGTTGATATATAACCCCTAGCCACATTAATTTTCGTATTCTGTATACGTATTTCGACAACGAAGTTGTCATCATCAGCAGATAATTAAACAGTGTCGCACCTGGAAAACTACGGCGAAAAATACCCGTACGAAAACAAACTCCGTACGCGATCCGTACCGTTGAGAACCAAAATGTACGTCAAAATTACCTGATATTCCTTGTCGATTTAAAAAAAATGCCAAAAGCATCTTTACAAATGTTAAAGAAGATGCTTGATGATAATGTTATGTCACGTGCGCGAGAAAAAAGCATGTGCAAGTCGTGATCGTTTTTTTCGATCATCAGGGGTGTTATCATGACTGACTACCACAAAAATAATACTACAAAAAAACCAACAAATACTACAAAAAAACTTTAATCAAGCTAAGGTAGAAAAGATCGGATTTATGGAAGAACGATTAGTGGATTCCACACCAGGGCAACGCACCAACTCACAATGCTTTAACTGTGAAGCAGTTTTTAGCGGACAAAACTATTGTTGTCCTTGATCATCCTCCGTATTTTCCAGATCTCGTACCATGTGACTTCTGCCCGTTCCCAAAAGTGAAAAGTGCATTAAAGGGAAGACATTTTAAGTCAGTTGAAATACAGCATTGTCTTGAACAGTGGAAGACACGTATACTACGATGTATAGATTGTGGAGGAAGATATGGTGAAGGGGATTGTCAAATTTAAAAAATTGTCAAAAGAATCTTTACAAATGTTAAAGGAGGTGCTTATCACGTGCGCGAGAAAACAGCACGAATGCGCAAGTCGTGATCGTTTTTTTCGATATCAGGGGTGTATCATGACTGACTACGTGCCTGAGGGTCAAACCGTTAATCAGAAATATTCTACACCAGGACAACACACTAGCTCACAATGCTTTATCTGTGAAGCAGTTTTTAGCGGACAAGAGTATTGCTGTGCTTGATCATCGGCCGTATTCGCCAGATCTCATACCATGTGTCTTCTGCCCGTTCCCAAAAGTGAAAAGTGCATTAAAGAGAACACATTTTCAGTCTATTGAAATACAGCAGTCTTGAACAATGGAAGACACGTATACTGCGATGTATAGATTGTGGAGGAAGATATGTTGAAGGGGACAAAAGTTGAATATAAGTTTATTTGCAATAAATAACATTTCTCGCACCAGTCTCGTTATTTAATTGCCGCACCTCGTATGGATGTTCAATATCTTACTTCCTGGCTCGTTTTTGCATTCCCACAAGGAGGAGCAGAGCAAGTTGTTATAATTTTTGCATATATCTAATTTTAGAAAGTTGTATTAATTTAACAAAAAATCTAAATATATTAAAGCCAACAGCTCAGGTTATATAATATTGGTTATAATATTGACAAAAACTTGTTTTATTAAGTAAAAAACCAGATGTTAAATAATTCCATAAAAAACTTAACAACCTGCCACCATCCAACGAAGAATGTTGTTATATAGAGTGTTTCAAAAGAATATACGTACTTCGAATGCATATATTTATTAATCTCTAAGACATACGAATATAAAACTTTACACATATATTTACGAACCTCTCAAGTTCAGATTACAGACGTTCAACATAACCTCCATCAGCGACACGAACAATATCACATCGATACTCAAATTCCTCCCATACTCGGGCAAGCATGTCCTTCGTCACCGATGTTATGGCAGCACGGATCCGAGTCTTCAATTCTTCCAGGTTCTGTGGAAGTGGTGGTACATAAACGTTTTCTTTAACAAAACCCCACTGGAAGAAATCACAGGGTGTCAAATACGGTGACCGTAGAGCCCAGCTAAGACATGCTAAGTCACCAGCTCCTTGATGACCAATCCAACGGTTCGGTAGAGTTTCATTCAGATATTCACGCACTTGGCGACTGAGGGGGTGTACCGTCTTGTTGAAAAATTAAGTTGTCTTCGTGCAGCCTCAAAAACAAGAAGTTTTGTAATATAGCGAGATACTGCTCACCGTTAACCGTGTTTCCATCAAAGAAGAATGGGCCGTAAACAGATGATCGGGATATCGCACAAAACAAATTGATTTTAGGCGAATCTCGTACATGTTCAATGGCCTCAAATTCGAATATTGTGTTTGTTTACCAGACTACTAGCATGGCTTCATAACTAACCGACTTGAAAGATTACGTTGGAAAGCAGTTTGAATTCGTGCAACATTTTCTTCAGAAATACGAGGTCAACCAGGACTCTTTCCTGTACATACACTTCCTGTATCTACAAACTGTCGATACCATCTGCGAATGTTCCACCCTTTCGGAGGATCAATTTGGTAGCTCAACCTGAAACGTCTTTGCACTGTAATCACGGAATTGTACTTCGCAAACTCGAGAAGACAAAATGATTTCTGCTGCGAAGTAGCCATTTTAAACATATGGCGGTAACCAAGAAAAACAGAAGACAACTGACCTTTAGCCTAAATAAAGTAGACTATGTATTCGTTTCTCCAGTAGCCGAGCCGAGGCGCAGCGATCGATAGTTTGGACAAAATAATACTAATAATATCCTTTTTAAAACACGCTGTATATTGTAGGGTAAGTTGTTGTTGGCTGTAAAACTGCGTATGAAAGAAAACACTGAAGATACAATTAATTTCATCTAATCACCTGATTGGCAATGCATACAAATACGCAAATTATAATGTGTTTCGCAACGTACATCTGTCCATCTCTTGCAAATGAGGTACTGGACTGTGAATAAAAAGAATCAATGAGGATGTTGGTCAACATTATTTCCCTAAATTGCACAAACACGTGGACAAAATACTAAACTTGTAAATGCGCTGCGGACTGAGAAAGTTTGAGAACCTCTGCAATAGTATCCAATTGATTTCAAATCAGAATTCACAACTTCTTTAGTCATATTTTCAAAAAGAGAATTTTATTATCTGTAATATCTGGGATATATTCTTCACCCCTGTATACGTTTTAAAGTGTTCCTCTAGAATATTTATAAACTTATTCCGCTTGCGTTGTAAACAACTCGGAGTAATTTTAGATACTTGGTTAAAACATAAAGGCGTCAGTTAGAATATTTAAGCACCTGTTAATGTTGAAAATGTTATATTTCGAGGTGTTTATTCCAATAATAATAAAAGCATAAGCACCTCCGTTTCCCTGTTTGATTATATTCAAAATAATCAGACAGTGTTACTGAGTTAAAAAGAGCAAACCATGTCAAATTAAAAACCTTTTGTTTTGGAATATGTAAATACAATAACTCCTTGTCAACGGTGCTGTAAACGTTCTTTGAAAACGCCAGTGTTTGTAAAATTGCGGTTCGCAAAACTGGAATTCCGTGTAAAATGAAAGGTTGAAAGAATTTTTACACAAACGAGAACAATTAAAAAAAGATTTTCACATTTTTATTTTGATATGAGAATAAAAGTCTTATTTTTGAGATAACAAGAAAAATTAGTGGAAAAGCAATACCTCCCTCTATCGTTCAAACATGCAATTGTCCGAAAGAAGTTCGTGTTTATCCTCCAATTATACGCCACTGTCGTCACGATTCGTATATCAATTAGAGGAAGGTATTGCTTTTTCATTCTTTGCTGTATCGCAATATGATAACCCACAGAGTATAAGTTTGTTAATAACACCATAGCTTATCTAAAGATAGTTGATATACGCGTTCTAAACGGGATCTTTTCACATTTAAATTATTCTGAAACGTTCAGAACAAATTAACTAAAAACTAAGTAACGCAATTAAAGTACAAAAGTAAATGGGAATAGAAAATTAATAAAAGACGAAAGGGGATTGGTGTTCAGTTGGTATTGTTTGTCCTATGTAAAAGTGGTGCTTTATAATAAGCATTAGTTTAGCCCTGGAGATATCCCATACAAATGGGTACGAAACGTCGGCAGATATACAAGTGACACGGTTCCAGCCCGGAAGCCCAGAAGCCGTTAAAATCGTCTGTCCACATACGCATCGTGAAAACTTAGCTGCACATCTGGATAAACACTATACATACATACATACATTCCCTTCTTTCGGACAATTGTTTATTTATACGATAGGGAGAAGTACAGTTTTTTCTCAATATTTCTGTATTTTCCCTACATTAAATATGCAACATTCTATCTCCCAACAAGTTCAAAAAAAGTGTTCAGATACTTGCTCGCAGATATACTAAAATCGAAAATGATTTTAAATCAATTTTTGGTATAAATCTATTAACCTTTATAAAATATCCATTAATTATTTTGAGCAGTGCATTTAGAGTGCACCCTAACCACCATAAAACGAGCAAACTGGTTGTTCTTACACAGGAACCCAATCGCATTTCATTTACTACTGAATTTTCACATTACGCGTCTTTACTTGTGGGTAAATTGTGCAAATTGAATGTATTTATTTTTAAAAAATCTCCATTTTCTATCAATCAATTCATTAAATTAAGGGTAGCCGTTTATATTTCGGGAAGTTTGTCTTTTTGACAATATATTTACCTTGACGGTTTTATTAGCCGGTCGCTATTTCTATTGTTGACAGTAATTTGAAAATTTTATGTCAGCGAAAAAATGGTATTAACTCGCGAACATTTTCGTTCTATTATTTGTCATAACTTTCGGCGTAGATTATCTCAACAAGAATGCATCGACGAGCTGAATTCTTTATATGGTGATGAAGCACCATCGAAAACTACGGTATATCGTTGGTACAGTGAATTCAAATTTGGACGCGCGTTCTTTGGACGACGAATTTCGTGAAGGTCGTCCAACAAATATAATTGCGTCAGACAACATTAATGCAGTGTCTGAATTGATAATGCAAGACCCTCATGTGATATACCGTGTAATCGAGGCATCTCTAGGTATTAGTAATACCAGCGCGCATAAGATCCTGCGTGAACATTTAGCCGTTAAGAAACTATGTTCACGTTGGATACCCCATAATTTGACAACCGCTCAAAAAAGGACTCGCGTCGTTTGGTGCCGAGAAATGCACAAAAAAAATGGCAGTGCTTCAAAGAACATTTATAAAGTCGTCACAGGTGATGAATCTTGGATCTATACGTATGAACCCGATAGTAAACAGCAGTCGACTGATTGGGTATTCCAAGATGAGCCGAAACCAATAAAAGTTGTTCGCGCATGAAGCACATCAAAACAAATGCTCGTCTGTTTTTTTGGGAAAACCGATCACGTTGCAACTGTGCCTTTAGAGAGTTGTAGAACGGTCAACCGAATGGTACACAACTATTTGTTTGCCAAAATTTTTGAGAAATAAGGAAAACAAATCGAAAACGACAGATCATTCTCCACCATTACAATGCGAGCTCTCACAGGCCGGTTCAAGCAATTGAATATTTGACCGGGCAAAACATTGAATTGATGAGCCAGCCTCCGTACAGCCCTGATCTAGCACCCTGTGATTTCTGTTTGTACCCATACGTGAAGAATAAACTTCGTGGTCACCGGTTTTCTACGTCGGAAGAGGCAGTTGAGGCATTCAAAACTCATACTTTGGAGATACCGCCTTCACAGTGGCAGCAATGCTTTTCGGATTGATTTAAATGAATGGAAAAGTGCATTGATTTTCAAGGAGAATATTTCGAAAAGCAAAACTATTTTCGATAATCAAAAATTGTTTTTTGTTTGCTATTCCCGAAATATAAACGCCTTCCCTATAAGAGATTAAAACCGAAAACCGTTTCACCTTTCCGCGAAGTAATTACATTGGTTTATTTTAAGTATTTAGACGCTTACGTACCTTTTATTTTAAATAAGATTATTTGCGAAATTGAAATCGCCTTAAAATTCCGATTTATTCCTTCTGAAACAGTACGAGATATACTAGTTTATGAGATTCTAAATGATTTCGAACGCTATGGAGTTACTTTGAACTTGATGAGTGGGTAAACAAACTGAAGTACTAGATGTCCCGGCAGTATTCTAAATATTTATCTGAGGGAATTGTCTAAAGTATATGCTTAATACTTGAAAAATAAATACTCTGTCGTCATATTTCGTTGGTGAACATTACATTGTGCTAACATTTTATAATGCGTGTATTATATTATCGTATATCGAAATACTTCTCAGTTAAAATGTTTTGAATTTATTTTATACGAAATACAAATAAATTAATTTCTGATATATATTTATTTAGAATTAAAACCGACAAAGTTCATCCAGACGTACTCTGAAATCTATGTGTATGCAAACTTCCTCAAATAGTTCATTCAACAGAGTTTGCAAACAAGAAATATGAACTGTTATTTACAGATGTTGTATTCGAGGGATTCAAAACCAGAAAATAAAGAATTTCGTAGATGAAAAGTTAAACAACACTGATTGCGTGTATCTGCTTGCATCCTTTTGTTAAAAACCTTACCAAAAATAGGAAATGTGTTCCCAATTTTCGCTCATCTTTGTATCATCTTTTTTTTTTGAAAATTTAAAAAACAATATTTTATTAAATTTAAAGCTCAATCTGATGATTAGAGTTGTCAATTTTGGCGGAACATCAGTACCACCGGGAGTCGAAATGTACGCGTTTGTAATTCACAGTAACTACAAGAATCTACAAAACAAAAGTGTTCGTAGTCTCTTCGAAGTAATATTACCTGCCTGACAGTATCTTCGTTATTGTACAGTTACTACAAAAATTATATGTAAAAAGAGATACTCACAGAGTTGTTAATTCTTAGAGGCGCGCAAAATCAACATCGGAACGTGTACGCCTAGTTAATTCATAAAGCGAATTTAGTACATCGCGTCAGCTCCGTTAGAACAGTTGTGGTATTTGTTACATTATTGTTTTTGTGTATGGAATAATGTCAGAAGAATTTCCAGGTACTGGCGGAAGAATAATATATACAGTTTGCGTGAAATCTTTCTGCTACCAACATAAATTTGCTTGTCAGCGAACATTGTAAATAAACTTAAAAGGTTTGGAGTTAGTTAATCCGCGTTGACTAAATTTTACGCTGGAAGTATTAAATCATGTAATTCTATAAATACATCTAAAGCAATAACTATGGTATTTAAATTCGTGAATTGTCTTTTAAATATTGCATATAAAACTGGATTAAAACAGTAAATACCTTTTAAAGAATTCATTGTTTTCCGAAGTATTCTTCGGGAATATTAATGCTCTTTTGTATGCGCTCGAACCAACTCGAAAAACAGTTGTCCTACTCGTTTGTTGGTACAATTAAAATTGCGTTTTTGATGGCATCGACTGCTTCTTCTGGCGACTGGAACCTTCGAGCACGCAGTCCGTTCTTGAATTTTGGAAAGGTAAAGAAATCGTTTGGTGGAGGATGATTCATCGTTCGGGGTTGGTTTTACGAAGTCCAGCGATGACTTGCTGCAAACAAACGGTTGTATACTAATCGGCAGTAACAGCTTTTAGATCTTGTAGAGGAATTGTTGCTACATAACCTCGGATATCTTTTGTCGGCTTTTCTTCTCTTTCGAACACCCAAACAGACAACTAGCGTTAATTTTCTGGCTCGTATGAGTAAATCCATGATTCATCACCACTGACAATATTGTACACATTTTCAGAGTTTCCGTCTTTGAAGCAATCTAGAGTTTTTTGACACTAATTCACCCTAGCTGCTTTCTGTTCTTCAGTCAACAGATGCTGTATCCAACGGGAAATTAATTTTTTTACACACAATTCTTTATACAAAATTTTTTGGATTGAGGTCTTTGAAATGCTCAATAAAGCTTCAATCGGGCGATATATCACATGTCGATCTTCGTCGATGATCTTACGCATAGCATCGACGTTTTCCTGAGTGACTGCCGTTTTTTGTTAACTTGCTCTTAGATCGTCACCAAAACTAATCCATCCACGTTTGAATTCTCCATACCGACGAGAAATTGTTGATTGCTGTGGTACTTCATTGCCGAAAACAGAAACCAACTCGGCGAGTTATTTTTATTGAAATAATTAACATACCATCGAAAATTATAAAAAATTATTCCGCGAAAATGTTCTAGGTTCTAGGTTTCAACCAATTTGTCAACTGTGACTGTTCGTTGTAGCTGCAACACTACACGTATCGCACTGAAACTTTGGATTTAGGTTAACTAAAGATAGAGGTTGATTAATACTTACGTTTGATTAGTGGCGTTCTCTATGCCCCACTGTATAAAACTTAAATGACATCCACGTACAGAGTCAAATTATTCTACTTGCATGATAAATTGATAACAACGTCCATGAAATATTTTGAATTGGACTCTGGCTAAGGAAACCTCGAAGAATATAGGTGCAATTTGTTGGCAGAAAATAAAATAGACACATATTTTTCAATAAAACTTTTCTGTGTGAAAAATTTAACTGCTGGTTAAACATTCAATTCATTATGTTGAAAGATCAAATAACCAAAACTATTTGGTGATTCCAAAATTTTCTTTTAAAAATTAATTAAAAAAACATTGGAAAATAAAACATATTTGAGATACTAATTGTCGGAAACGCAACTCTAAACACCATAAATTTTAACGAATTGAGTGAGAAAGAAACACTTTAAGAAAATCAATAGCAATCTAGACCACGAAAAAGACACAAAAGTTAACTTTCATACTCTTCGGGAACAGAATTCTTCTTAAAAATGTAAATAAATTTAAAAGGTTTGGAATTAATTAATTCCCGGTGACAATTAAACGACTAAATTTGACGCCAGTAATATTAAACATGAAATTCTCTTTATAAATACATCTGAAGTACTAACTTCAGTATTTAAAGACAGTTTTAAATTAATCTAGTTGGTCGTTAAGTTTTATTTCTGGTTCATAAATGACAGATGGAAAATGAAACTTAAAATCGAGATATTCATTATTTTAGACGTACACTTATCTATCTATTAGGTGCGCAACTAAGTTCTCGCTGTTTTTTTTTTTTGATGAAAATGCAACTTTATTGTGAAAAAATGTTTACAAATGAATCATTCAAAATATATGCCCATCGCTAGCGACAACTTTTTCCCATCTTTCTGGCAGAGCTCGAATAGCGTCACGGTAGAAGTGTTCGTCTTTTGAGGCTATCCACGAATCAAGCCATTTTGAGATGTCTTCATATGAGTGGAACTGCTGATTAGCCAGACCATGTGCCATCGAACAAAACAAGTGATAATCGGGCGGCGCAATATCTGCGGAATATGGCGAGTGGGGTAGAACCTCCCATTTGAGCGTTTCTAAGTAGGTTTTAACGGGTTTGGCAACGTGAGGCCGAGCGTTGTCTTGCAGTAAAATCACTTCTTCGTGCCTCTGCTCATATTGTGGCCGCTTTTTGCGCAGTGCTCGGCTCAATCGCATCAATTGAGTTCGATACCATTCCCCAGTGATGTTTTCGTTCGGTTTCAACAGCTTATAATAAATAACACCGCCCTGGTCCCACCAAATACACAGCAAAACCTTCGCAGCGTGAATATTCGGCCGAACCGACGACGTAGACGCATAACCGAGCAGTCGCCATGATTTTTTTCTCTTTGGTTTGCTGTAATGAATCCATTTTTCATCACCCGTAACGATGCGATGAAGAAAACACTTCCTTTTTTGCCCCTGGAGCAATTGTTCACAGGCGAAAAAACGACGCTTAACGTCTCTTGCCTTCAAATCATAAGGAACCCAAGTTCCTTGTTTTTGAATCATTCTCAACGCATGCAATCGCTGGGAAATGGCTTGGCGGGTAACTCCTAATGCTGAAGTAAGCTCTTTTTGCGTTTAGCACGGATCCTCATCGAGCAATGCCTCCAATTCAGCGTCTTCGAAGGTTTTTGGTCTTCCTTCACGCGAACGGTCGTCAACATCAAAATCACCGTCTTTGAAGCAACAGAACCAATCACGGCACGTTGTTTCACTTAGAGCAGCATCTCCGTAAACTTTCTGCTGTTCTCGATGAGCTTCAGCCGCCGTTTTCTTCGAATGAAAGAAGAAAAGCAACACCTCCCGCAAACGACGATTATTTGGCACAAAATCAGACATTTTCACACAACCAAAAGTATATGACGCAAAAACGAAATCACTAATGTGTCTACCATATGTCTAAGCTTGGTTCATGACGTTTTGGTTATGTCACAATCGACCAGCACTTACTACTGGAACCATCTCTTGAAAAACAGCGAGAACTTAGTTGCGTACCTGATACTAAACGGTCGTTTGTTTTTTTTAAATAATGGATTTGTAAAAATAAAAACTGGTAAAAGTACTTATGCTCTACATTTACAAGGATACACATATTTCCGAAGTCGTTATTGTGGGAATTATTATATAACGAAAATAATACAAATGTAAAGATAACAAAAACTTCCTTGACCTTTTATTAACAATAACTATAACCGAATAACTCACATCTACATATAACTCTAGTAATAAATACTTTTAAAACACTGCCATGAATATATCGCTTAATTAACAACGATTACTGATTTTGATCCTCACATATCAAAGTCAGTATCACTAATTGCCAATTATATTCCCTAGTGAAATTTCCGAGGCTTTTATGTTACATTTAAGATATTCTTTAAATGTTTTAATGAATTTCTATCATTCAAATTTAAAATTTTAATTTGATTTCTTGTAAGAATATTATCGAAATATACGAGTGTGGTCCCATAAGTACCCGGCCACTTTGTTGTACTTCACTTTTGTATGTTTTTACTTTTACTTTCGTAAATTCAGCATATATTTCAAGTTTGAAGAGGCCACGTTGTTTAGTATTGGTTTGGTAGCCATCAATAGTGAACGTTCTCAGTGAATTTGTAAAAACGGAGAAAATTGGTCAACGTTACGTGATACAATACTTTTATTTGAAAGGCCTCAGCTCAACTGATATAAATGCTGAACTGGATTCTACTCTGGGTGTGTTTGCTTCTTCGTTTACAACAGTGAAATATTGGGTAGTAGAGTTTAAACGAGGCCGTACGAACTACCAAGACGAGCATCGCAGTGGTCGATCAGATGAGGTAACGACTCCAGAAATGGTGAAGAAAACCCACAAAGCGGTACTGGATGGTCGTCGACTGAAAGTGCTCGAGCTAGCAGACATAGTAAGCATTTCAAAAAGTGTGGTACGTCGCATATTACCTAAAAATTTGGACATGAAATAGCTGTGTGCCGCGTTTGCTCACACTCGCGAAGATGTTTCAATTGAGTGTTTAGCGACCTTTCACAGCAACAAAGCAGAATTTTTGCGCCGTTTCATAACCATTGATGAAACATGAGTCAATCACATCACACCCGAGACAAAAGAACAATCAAAACAATGGACTCGAAAGGGAGAACCGGCTCCAAAGAAGGCGAAGACCGTTTAGTCTGTAGGTAAGTCATTGCATCGGTTTTTTTGGGATGCGCGTGGAATAATTTTCATTGATTACCTTTAAAAGGAAAAACTATCAACGGCGAGTATTGTGCGAACTTATTGTAACGTACGAGTGAAGAAATCAAGCAAAACGGCCGCATTTGGCTAAGAAGAATGTACTGTTTCATCAAAACAATCCACCAGCTTACAAATCCGTTATTGTAACGGCCAAAATTAATGAATTAAAATTTGAATTGCTACCTCATGCACCCTATTCGTCAGATTTAGAACCCTCGGATTATTTTCTGTTCCCAAACTTGAAAAAATGGCTCAGTTGTCAAAGATTTTCCAATGTTGAAGAAGTGATGTCGGTAGTTAATGGCTATTTTGAGGAGCAAGAGATTATAAAAAGGGTATCGAACTCATTGAACATCGCTGGGAAAAGTGTATAGAGCTGAAAAGAGATTATGTTGAAAAGTAAATATATTTCCATCCAAAATTTTTGTATTTTTTTGTTGGGGCGGGTACTTTTGGGACCACTCTTAATTAAGACAATTAATCGAAAAAGCGATGATCAAAAAAGTCGAATTGCACCTTCAATTTCATGTGCTAGGTATATAACTATTTACTTTCACAGTTGTTTAATGAATGTTAAATGTTGTGTTTTTTATATATTACACATTTCTATCGATAGTTCAATAAAGTATCGATAAATATTTACAACCAATTAAGAGAATGTATACCTGGATAAACATATATAGTCTATGTAGGTATTTATACAAATACTTCTGACACCTACACTTCTATGCAATTGAAAACAGCGGAGAGCTTTAACCAAATCGCATTATATACGGCTCGGAAAGAAAACATATAACACGATTTATAAACAAACATTCAGAATTTAATAGCTGAGCGACAGAACGAGTAAGAATTCTGTAATTCTAGTACATGTCGAGTGACATAAATACATTAAGTGTGACGTTCTTTCTATGGAGAGTTTGTATAAAAATAACACGTAATTACAGGAAATACGTTCTGTATTTTTCTCTTAAAAATTTTTTGGCACTAGTTTTAAGCAAACAAAATGTGTCTGTGGGTTATAATTTGAATGATACGTATCAGATAAGTTAGTAGGTTTACTTTATGATATATTTTTACGGTAAAATATGTAATATACAAAGAAAGATAAGAAAATCTATTCTAGATAAAGTCCAGCGCATTGAATATTTTTATTTTGTCAGAATTATCAATATAAAAACTTGTTATATATAGTACAGCGTGTTTCAAAAAGAATATACGTATTACAAAGTATTATTTTGTCCACACTATCGATCGCTGCGCCTAGGCTCGGCTATTGGAGAAACGAATACATAATCTAGTTTATTTAATAGCCGCTGGATATCAGTTGTCTTGTGTTCTTCTTGATAACCTTCATATGTTTAAAATGGTTACACCGCAGCAGAAATCATTTTGTGTCCTCGAGTTTACGAAGTGCAACTCCGTGATTACAGTGCAAACACGTTTCAGGTTCAGCTACCAAATTGATCCTCCGAATGGGTGGAACATTCGCAGATGGTATCGACAGTTTGTAGATACAGGATGTAAAGGAAAGAGTCTTGGCCGGCCTCGTGTTTCTGAAGAAAATGTTGCACGAATTCAAACTGCTTTCCAACGTAATCCTACAAAATCTACTCGTCATGCCAGTCGGGAGTTACAACTGCCTACAACAACAATTTGGCGTGTTTTGAGACGTCGGTTGGTTATGAAGCCGTACAAGTTACAGTTGTTACAAACTCTGCCTCTCGTGTGGCATTTTGTAACGAGATTCATGATGCTATTAACAATGATAACACTTTCGCATAACACATCGTATTTGGGGTCTACAGAACCCACATGCAGCCATTGAACATATACGAGATTCGCCTAAAATCAATGTGTTTTTTGCGATATCCCGATCATCTGTTTACGCCCCATTCTTCTCTGATGGAAACACGGTTAACGGTCAGCAGTATTTCGCTATGGACGACAATATATAAAAGTGATAAGAAGGGTCAAGAAGCGACAAGAAGAGACGAGAAGAGACAAGAAGAGACTTAATCAATTGAATTATTCAAAAAACGGCGAAAAAGAACCCCTACCAAGTCAGAGTTCATATTCTGTATATATATTTCAATAACCAAGTGGTCATCATCAGCAGCCATTTAATCACAATTTCGCAGATCCAGGTACGACACTGTAATTAATTATCTGCTGATGATAACGATTTATTTGTCGAAATACACAGAATACGAACGTCGATGTAGTAAGGGGTTTTATTTACCTTTTCTGATTAACTTGTTTACTCATCTTGATTAAGCCAACGGATGTACTCCAAGTGTTCTCATGAAGAAGAATATACAAGGAATTCATTTCTCATTTTGTGTTTAATTCCACTTGTATCTAGTTGTGCCGGAACAATTATATTTTCCGAAACTACCAAGCGGTCCCCGGCGGCTAATAAACGAGTTTACTTTAAGGAAACGAGAATTACTTTGGTGTAGTTTACGACCAGCATCTGTTTAATGTTTAATTTTAATCGTTTTTAGTTTACGGTGTCCTTTTTAGGCCGGCACTTTGGCGAGTTTTCCACGTCTACACCTTATCTATGTTTTCCTTCGTCTTGGAAAGTACGATTTGTAACGCGTGATAATTATCTAACGGCAGCGGCTGAAGATACGGTTAATGAATAGTTTTACTGTGAGGATGATTGCGGCTTTATGAAAATTAGTTTCGTAATTTGAGATTACACTTTAAGCACGTAGTCGTTAGAAAACCCTTTATGCGGTTAACGAACAAGATACACAAGCAGAATAATTAGTGTGTGGATGGAATTATTCTTTTTGATGTGTCTAAAGTGGAGATATTTAAACGTAATTGTTGACTTTACGCATCCAATTTCGCCGAGCAGTAAATACAGTGTGTTAAATGAATGCATGTGCGCGTTTCTCTACTGAAGCTTGAATAATATTATTGTATACAGTGAGGTCGTAAAGTTGGAAAAAAACTGTTAGAATACATATCTACACACGTAAAATAACAACACACAATCTACACAAGTCAATGATGTCGAATTATGTTGGATAGACGTTAGACTTGTTAATTAAATTAAATCGAAGATTAATAACATCGAAGACAGTATTTACAATGCAGATGAGAGTGGAATTCAGTTGGGAAATAGATGCCAAGCGAGCTTTGTCGGTAACCAGACCAAAAACAATAGATGCCATTGTTCAAACATTGTCTTAAAAAAAATTTTTTGAGTCTATTTACATATAACAGGTGGCGCAAAAGTAATGTCACATTTTGAATTGGCTGCCATTTTTGCAGAATGCGCCAAATGTCACTGTGCTTTTTTGATGTTAATATATAGAGAATTAGTTGTCTTCAAGTCATGGAGTGAGACACACCTCAAGAACGTGGGATTATTGTTATCGCTTATCTGACGAATTTTCAATCTGTTGTTTTAGCGCAACGTGAATTTCGTCGCCGTTTTCCTCATTGTCGCGTTCCATGTGCTCGAACAATTAAGCGTTTCGCTGAGCGCCTCGTGCAAACTAGGTCAACTACTGAGGTCACAAGAAGTGGCCGGCCTCGTATTGCACAAACATCAACGAGACGACGATGCAGACAATTAGGCGTCAGCAGATGTTCGTTGCAACGAATTTTGGTGAAAGATTTGAAAATGTTCTCCTACAAAACGCAAACTGTTCACAAATTGCTGGAACTCCACCACTCCGCTATATTGGAATCATATTACTGTACGCACTACAAAAGCCAAATTCAAAACCATTTCTATTTCAACAAAAATCTCAATTTTGGCAAAGTATAAAATTATCGTAAATTAATAAATGCTCACGTGCTGACACTTTCGAATGTTCTAAAAACGATTTTGAACACAAATGCCTTGGTTCGAACGGTACTAGTTTTCATTTTGCTATTTGCCGAAGTCCGTATACTTGGCCTGAAAAACATTTACTTGTCAACACACATCTAGTTTCAAAGCCTATTCACCCTGTATGAAAACTAGCCATACTATTACAATCCTTCTTTAATATTAAATGAAGGTCAACTTCATATCCCACTCCACTTTATTGGAATCATATTACTACACGTACGAGGGAGCGTTTTTATATTCGCGGAATAAGCGAGTTGTAGAGGGGTGAGTAGGCGCATTGGGGGCGTGGCCTGTGCAGCGACTCATGATTAGTATAAATACGAAGTTTCATTGTTATTAGACAGTTAGTCTTTGAGCTATCGTCAACCAAGTAACATAATCCGGAATGAAAAGTGAAATATGGAAAAAATCGAATATCGTGCCGTTATATAGTTCCTTACCAGGCAAGGAAAATCAGTCGCGACCATAATGAATGAGATGTCATTGGTTTACGGCGACTCTTGTCCAGGAAAAACCATGGTGTACAAGTGGCATAGTTTATTTAAACAAGGAAGGGAATCCCTTGAAGACGACCCGAGCCCGGGCAGGAGCATTGAGGTGACCACGCCAGCACTTATCCAAAAAGTTGAACAAATTGTACTCGAAGATGCTCGACTAAAGAAGAAACAACTCGCAGAAATGGTTGGAGTATCCGATACAACAATTTTTAAAATCCTACACGATCATCCCGGCATGTCTAAGGTCAGTGCAAGATGGGTGCCGAGAATGCTCACGCCGCCGCAAAAACAACAGCGTGTAGAGTGTTCGCGTGCATTTTTGGACCTCTGTAATGAAGACAAGGATGGTGTATTGAGTGGAATTGTTACTGGAGACGAAACTTGGGTTCATCATTATGAACCTGAGTCCAAACAAGACTCCATGCAGTGGCATAAAAAGGGCACAGCACCTCCCGAGAAATTTAAAGTGTCACAATCAGCTGGGAAACTCATGGCAACGGTTTTTTGGGACTCGGAAGGAATATTGTTGATTGATTATAAAGATAAAGGTGTTTCTATAACCGGAGAATATTACGCTTCAATATTAGAGCGACTAAAAGAAGCCATTAAAGAGAAAAGACGGGGAAAATTGACAAAAGGTGTTCTGCTTTTGCACGACAACGCGCCCGTCCACAAGAGCCGCGTTGCGTTAGCTGCCCTGCATAAGGCGGGCTTCGAAATTGTGAATCACCCACCCTACAGCCCAGACCTGGCCCTGAGTGATTATTACCTGTTTCCGAAAATGAAAAAAGAGCTGCGGGGTAAAAAATTTACTGCCGATGATGAAGTCAAGGAGGCAGTTTCGGCGTATTTTGCAGATAAAGAGAAATCATTTTTTTATGAGGGTATAAATAAATTAATTGAAAGATGTGAAAAATGTATCCGTCTTGCAGGTGAATATATTGAAAAAGAAAAATAATTTGGTTTTTTTATTTCCACCCCTTGTCCCCCATTCCGCGAATATAAAAACGCTCCCTTGTATAACCATAAATTTAAAGAATCCGTAGAAGTGTACCAATAATTTAATCGAAATCCGCATTAGATAGAAACAAAACTTCCAACAACCAAGTAGGTATTTACATAAATTTCATTTACTTTGAAAGACAATGTAATTAATGGCTAAACATATTACCTCATTGCAGACAACGACTTTATTACAGACGGATACCATAGCACATATGTTTGATTGAAATTTGTGTACGTAAGACTGAACTACCTATTATCTTGTACGTAGAGCTGGATAGTTAAACATTTGGACAGCAATTACCAAATACATCGTCCGTAAATTTACTCAGTTCAACCTAAATAACGATAACGACAGCACGTTAACGCTCTTTAGATTACCTCCGAAGGTTGATTTCCATAGTGTAACTACAGAAACTTGCACAGCGGAATGTGTTGTCCGCTTCGAAATAAGAATCAATACTATTTAATTACATTCGTGAAGCTTTTAAGTATGAACGTGATCTTAAATGAGAGTTTTTACATGTTAATGACGACAAAAAGCATCGAAAACATCAAAATATCTTTAAATGAAGTCTTGAGGATTGCACAGTTGCTACCGCAAAGAGGTTTATGATCTAAATTACATGTTTTGGTCTATACTTTTAGGTCAAGCCGTAATTATTGTATATAAAACTAGAAAGAAAGCTCTTGTATGTTTCACTGAATAGAAAAGACGAACAATGAAAGAAAGGATATACTTTTAGCAAACGTAAACAATCAAACATTTAAGTATATATAAAACTATAGTTCATAATTGGAAATATATAACTGCGAAAGGTATTGCAGGTTGTATAAAATAAGTAACTTGAAAAAGAGGGATCCCTTCCTCCCGAAACGTCGTCGATATAAATTAAATGTTTTAGTATCCAAATGGTTGAAACTCCCAGTAAAAAAAAGTAAAGATTACACAGGGTAACAAAATGAAAAAAAAAATTTGGTGCCGGAAATCTAACATCTGATTTTAGATGTTCTTAATGTGCTGATTCCAAAAATGCCACCAGATTTTTTCTATCAGCTCTAGTTTTTGAGATACAGGTTACAAGTTAATTGGTATTTTTTTCTGATAAAGGACAACAAATAAAGAGATAAATATGTACTTAATCGTCAAAATAGAAATTGTTTTGGGTATTTATCACGTAAATTTCCTGGCATTGGCACGGATAAGCCTCCTCAAATAAGGCAACTTGTTAAAGATCCACAAGTCACCACATCAATGAACGAGACTGAATCTAACGCTTGGTGCTCATTTGTTCAAGTAGTACAAAATCTTCTTGGCAATCATAAAGCAGAGAATTACGTAGAATTAGTGAAACTATGCTTTCAAATTTTAATATTCTCGGCTGTAACATGAGTATAAAAGTTCACAACCTCCACAGCCACCTAGATCGTTTTCCAGAAAACTTAGGTGATTGTAGTGAAGAACAGGGGGAAAGATTCCATCAGGATATTAAAACTATGGAAGATCGTTATCAAGGACGATGGGATAGCCACATGATGGCGGACTACTGCTGGAGCCTTCAGCGAGACTGCCCTAGTAAACTCCATTCTAGAAAGTCGTATAAAAGAAAATTTTTATGTGATTAGTGATTAATGCAAGTATGTAAATTAAGTTTTTGCAATAAATACTTAAATCCATGTGTCTTTGTTTTTTTAACTGTCAATAGTAATATTATATATTATAACAGTTATAACGTAAAATATATACACAATTTTTTTAAAAAATCTCAAAAACTAGATCTGATAGACCAAATCTGAGAACTTTTTTACATTCTGCATCCAAAAATTACCCAGGAACAGTTGGCCTGTGTTATCAATCTTCTTCTGGGCGCGTCACTCGTATAACTGCCGACGTTTCGTACCCACTCGTATTGGACATCTTTAGGACTCAACTACTGCTACTGTTTGTTGCACTGAAACAGTTTCAGTGTTAAACCACTGAAACAAATATTAGGGTAACATACACTAACATGAGAAATTTAGAGATCGTGAATAGAATTTTGACATTTGTTACAGTGCTTCGGTACTGCGGGTTCTTAATTGGTTGATGGGACAAAACTACTAGACTGGAGGTAATGATGTAGCATTTATTATACGTATTACATATTAACATTACATATAAATGTGTTAATGGATCTACTAACTAACATAAGTTTCTTGAAAGAAAACAAAAGAATATGTTAAATCGTTAATCTAGCGTATTTAATGACCTAATTAATGTATGAATCTTTACTCCCGTATACGTACATATATTCTGTTTGCAATTTATTACGATTAATAAAACAAATATTTATGTATCATAACTACTGACGTTATTTAATTAGTTATTACATAATGTCGTTTACAAAGTAATTCAATCTGACCTGTTCGTGGCTTGCAGTGATGCGACGATGCTGGGCCCCAAAACAAAAAGGAAAAGAGGGCGAAACTCCCAGGAGAAAGAACCAAGCCCAAAAGGAGAATCAAACAAACAAAAAAAAAACCCTACAGATCACAATACTGTAACACAAGTACTTTAAAGAAATCAGAGACATATGTACCTGTAGATGTTGTTCAGGGTTTTACTCCTTGAAACACGTTTGAATGGTGGACGACGCTTTTTTTTTAATTGATGAGTTTTTATTTACTCCAAGACTCTACTCCAGAAGATCTTCATCACTGGATAACCGCCTCCCTTTTAGCTTCATTTTCACATGCGCGAACAGTGCAAAGTTGCAGGGAGCAAGACCTGGACTGTAGGGAGGGTGCTCGAGAAGTTTCAATCATGTCGTGGTCAAATATTCGGTGCAGGTTTCAGTGAGCTGGAGCATTATCGTGATGGAGGAACCAGGTGTGAATTCTTGACTTTGACCGCAGGTTCTTCATAGATTCAATGACTTTAGGCAGACACTGTTCAGTATACCACTTAGCTGTGACTGTCTTCTGTGTGTACAAAACGACGCGTTCCACAATTCCACTCGATTTGAAAAATACAGCTATCATTTTCTTCTTTTCAGATCGAGATTTTCTGACAAACACTGGTGTGTCCTCATCATCAAAGACCCATACTTTGTTTTGAGCTTTGGTCGGCACATCGTAATAGTACAGCCAAGTTTCGTCATCTGTCACGATATTGTTCACATACCGAGATTGTCCCTTATTAAATTTTTTTAGCATCTCCCGGCAGCAAGCCACACGTCGTGTCATCTGCTCTTCAGTGAGTCGATGCAACAGCCAGAGAGAACACGTGCAAATGACCATGCAGAATCGAACGAATTGCTAGTGCATTTAGGCCTGAAGTACCCTCTATCTGTTGGTAGGTCACTCGCCTGTCCTCGCCAAGCATTTTCCTCACAGTAGTAACGTTTTCCTCCGTAACCGACGTTCGCGGCCTTCCCAGCCTCTCAGCTTCCTCCACAGTTAAATTTCCGCTTTGGAATTCTCTATACCACCTGAATATCATTGCCCGAGCCAATCGACATGGCGCGACGGCTACTGTGCACTTATGAACATGTCTCAACATGGAGCAACAAGCAGCTTCCTACGACTCATTGTTGCGTCATATTACAAAACTTTCCTAGTACCCTTTGTATAGTTGTTTGAATGTATTAAGGTACAAAATTTGACTATACGATTAAATACATGTAAAAGAATCTGAATATCACATCCAATTTTATATTCGAAAAGAGATTGAAAACCATTATATTAATTTAAGCATCTCAAAACGATTCTTTCTTGTTTTTTTGTATATCCTTTCGCTTTTCTTTCATCGATACACGGTGCATAAGTCTTCATTAGTAGTTTTATCTAAAACTGCAAATGATTGTAACTCAGTTATGACAGAATTTAGGGCATGTGCTTACTAGACATTTTGAATTTGAAACTGCTTCAGTAACACATCCTTAATCTCTGGTAACATTTCACGGAACACTCGATAAGTAATACGTTTTAATAAAAAACGAATTTTAAAAGAAATATATAAAATTTGTTTAAAGAAAGTTATTATATCCGACTATAATTGCAACACATTTGCGATCTATATTTGCAATTTAACACAGCTTGAGAAAAGGAAATAAAAACGAAATCTGAATTATCAAGGGAATGAAAAACAAACTAGGGCAAAAGAACCAAACAAAGCTTTTAATATTTTCGAGTTTTATTAATGTTCCTCCGGCCATTCTCGAGCTTTGCTAGTACGAAAAAATTAGATTTATTTGAAAAACTCGATGAATTAAAGATAATGCATTTTATTTCGAAAACAAAATAAATAAAAGTTTGACACCTCGGACAGAAACAATGCTTCAAAGAACGCATGTCGACAAAAAAAAGCAGCAAAAAGAGGGACGAGAAGTATTTTATTTCTTTGCAGAGATAGCTTGTTAACGTTTAAAATACATCAACGATGCTAAGACTCGTCGTAGTTAATTAATTAGACGGCTAATCTTTGTTTAATTAACGCTGTAATTCAGTATAACCTGATAAGGAGAATCATGTATATCAGAGACCAATGACAGTGAAAGTAAGAATACGGAAATGCGTGTATTGAACTGGAATATTCACAAAGAAAATATTAAACTAATTAATATTATTTCCTCTTTTTCATGCCCTTTCAAGAGAGAAAGATTTGGCAGGACGTGAAACCTGATTATTAGCACATCCAATTAATTTCAGTGGTAAAAATAGGACTTCTAAATATCTGAAAAATGTTATCCTTGAAAAATTCAGTCAAAGAAATATGTTAGATACAATTGACACATGTCTATTTGTTCAAATTCAAAATATGCTTTTTATTCAATTGATTTATCTCTTTTAAATCAATTCATTACTAAAGGCTGTCTCAAAATCAACGCAAGATTTGAATTAAATAGAAAACACAGTTTATAGTCCTTTGATTGTTACTTTTTTATTGAATCATAAAGTACATAGGATAGGGTTATTTATGGAATAACACATCGGGCAAATGGCCTCCACGGCTTTGCATGCACTCGTTTGTCGAAATTTTCCATGACCATTATGCATAAATGTGGCTGAATTTCGTTGATGCAGCGTTGAATCTCCTCCTTTAATGCACTGGTGGTTGTGGGCTTGTTGACATACACCTGTGATTTCAAATAACCCCATAAAAAGAAATCTAATGGTGTTAAATTACAGGATCTAGGGGGCCAATTCTGATCACCGAAACGAGAGAGTATACGACTTGGTAATGTCTCATGCAGTAAATGAATTGTTTCACGGGCTGTATGGCATGTGGCACAGTCTTGTTGAAACCACATATTGCCACAATATCGTCCAACTTCGGTGGAAAGAACTGTGTTCTCATGTCGCGATATCGAGCACCAGTAACAGTCACTGCTTGACCAGTCTCATTTTCAAAAAGGTATGGTCTAATTATGATTCCAGACCAAAATCCACACTAAACAGTGACACGTTGTGGATGCATTTTTTTCGGCAATCATATGTGGGTTCTCAGAATCCCAAAAGCGGCAATTTTGGCGATTAACAAAGCTATTAAAGTGATAATGTGCTTCATCGCTTAGGATGATTTTGCTCGAAAAATCAGCATCCATTTGTTGATGTTCAATATTCCATTCAAGGAACTCTTTTCCTGTGCATGGTTATTAGGCTTCAGTTGTTGTGTTAATTGAATTTTGTAAGCATGAAGACACAGATCTTTAGTGAGTATACGCTGTAGAGAGCTTCTTAAAATTTGCAACTCTTGTCCGCGACGCCGAATGGAGGTTCCTGGATTGCCACCGACACTCTTAGGCACTGCTTTGATATTGACATTTGAACGGCTTGTTTTTGGACGACCAGTGTGTTTGGCGCTTCCAACGGATCCAGTCTTCCTGAATTTTTCAATTAATCTCTTCACAGTTGACGAAGTTAAAACACTATTCCGACCATATTTTGCTTGAAATTTTCGAATTACGACCGCCAAGCTTTCATTATTTTTTAAATGTTGTTCAATAATGAAGACCCGCTGTTCTATCGTGTAACGCTCCATTTTTTACTAACCCTAAACTGTCAGCTGTCGAATTGTTTTCTTTTATTGTTGCCAACATTTTACTACACAAATGGCGACAAATTCAAATCTTGTGTTAATTTTGGGACACCCATTATAACAATACTTTCTTTTAATAATTTTAGTATTCACACTTGTACTTATATGAGGGGATACTTAAAAATAACCGGAATGCCCCTATAAAGACCAGTATATTATTGTTTTTTTACAAAGCAACCTTAACATATTCAATATACTCTTCGTTTAACTTTTACACTTGTTGGAAATATAGTTCGTACTCGTTTTGCTGTGGCGTTTGTTTCTTCACCTCTTCAGCGTCGTTAAAACCATGTCATTTTATGCCCTTCTTCATGCCTGGAAACAAAAAAAGTCGCACCGTTTTTTGTTTCCAGGCATAAAGAAGAGCAGATCAGGTGAGTAAGGTGCGTGGGGCAAATGTCTGAGAAGGTTGTGTGTGCAGGTGCATTGTCATGATGGAAAAGGCCAAATCGGATCTCTTTCGTCGCAGTGTTACGCAGTCTTCTCAAAACCTCCAAATAAAATGCCTACATAACGGTCTGACCAGGTGATACGCTGTTCATTTAAGTCTGACATTATAAAAACGACGAGCAAACGAAAATGCTTTTATAAAAAAATGCATTATGACAAGATATAATTTTATTCGGCGAAAGAACCGACTACACCAAACGCAGAACAGATTACGTCACACCCAACGACAGAAATGCGTACTAGGTAAGCTCCACATACAGCGCTGCCATTTCGATTATTTTTGGGTACTCCCTCGTATACACAAATATTTTAATTCTTTCAAATTTAATCTGTAATGTTTACCAACACACTTTCTACTTAATGACAATCATATATTATTATCGCGCATGTGAATTTATTCTAAATACATATTTTTTTAGATTTATTGTTTCTATGTTACCATACATAAAGATGCAATAAGTTACTTCAAAAGCAATTACAAGTATTTACAAAATACATCCCCAACTTGTATGTGGTTTGTGTTTTGAATTTCAGAAATTTCAAATATATATCTATGAAAATATTATGAAACAAGATTGTGTTTAATGTTTATTTTAAATTTTAGTGCAATATATATCTAAATATACACATTCCAAATTAAAATTTTTAACCATAGGGACTATTTATGTACAAGGTTCATGTAAAATTTCTATAAATGTTTATTAAATTAGTGATTAAAACTATTAATACTTCTCCTATGTCTTAGCACATGACAATATATATAACATGTGGCGCAAAAGTAATGTCATAATTTAAATTGGCTACCATTTTTGCAGATGGCACCAAATGTCACTGGGCGTTCGCATTTATGATGTAAATATATAGAGAATTAGTTGTCAACAAACCATCGAGCGATACACACCTCAAGAACGCGTAATTATTGTTACCGCTTATTTGACAAATTTTCAGCCTGTTGTTTTAGCGCAGGGTGAATTTCGTGGTCGTTTTCCTCGTCGTCGTGTTCCATGTGCTGGAACAATTAAGAGTTTATCTGAGTGTCTCGTGCAAATTAGGTCCACTATAGATGTTGCAAGAAGTGGCCGGCCTCGTATTGCTCGTTCGACCGTGAACATCGCTGCTGTTGCCGACGACGTCACAGAGAATCCAAAAACATCAACGAGACGACGATACACACAATTAGGCATCAGCAGACGTTCGGTGCAACGAATTTTGATGAAAGATTCGAAAATGTTCCCATACAAAGTGCAAACTGTTCAAGAATTGCTGCCTGCTGACCGTTGGACGAGGTTAACTTACTGCCATACCTTGTTAATCTTGGTGCAAGAAGAGGATGATTTCGTATCCAAAATCATAATGAGCGACGAAGCCCATTTCCACAAAGTGGTTATGTTAACAAACAAAATTTGCGTTTCTGGAACACAGAGAATCCACACGAAATGCATGAAGAACTATTGCATCCCTTCAAAATGACTGTTTGGTGCTGCATTTGCCGTGAAAAAGTGGTTGGTCCTGATTTTTTTTAACACGCCGATGGCAACGCCGTAACTGTAAATAGTGAGCGTTACAGACAGATGCTAAGCGAATGGCGCAAGTTGCTTTATTGGGTCTCGATCATTGTTGGTTTCAACAGGACGGAACAACCGCTCACATAGCGCGGGCAACGATGAAGATTTTGAGACACCAATTTCCAGGACGTGAGATCTCCCGTTTTGGAGATTTGAACTGGCCATCCAGATCGCCAGACCTAACAGCACCAGACTTCCTCCTTTGGGGCTTTTTAAAATCTCGCGTTTACCACAACAAGCCACGAACCTTGCAAAGCCTTGAAAGCTAACATTGAAGAAAAAAACGCCAATTTGGAGCCAGATGTAGCGATATAATTTTTTCCAATTAATGTCATCAATTTTACACTTTCATATAAACTTTTTATGAAAACAGAGCTCTTTTTTTCATTTATAACAAAATGGCAGCCAGTTCAAATTATGACATTACTTTTGCGCCACCCATTACATAGCGTTATCCATTTAACGTTTCAATATTCTCACTAGCATCTTCTTCCGATATTAAATTCCGCACACTGATTCAGCAAAAACCAAAACAAAGTGAATCCAGGTGTGACACTGTGATTATCTGCTGATGAAGTTAACATAGTTGTCGAAATACGTATACAGAATACGAACATTGATGTGGTATATGTTTCTATCGCCTTTTTTATAGTAAATATCACAATCAGTCGATTATACTTACGCCATTTATGCGTCAGGCCAAGAACACTCACTCACCTTATATAAAAGAATTTTTTTAAGAAAAATTTCTATCAATTATTGCATAATTGTATCAGTTCAAATACACAAAAATAGTAACGCCACATCTAAACGTATCGACCTAGAAAAAATAATTGAAAATAGCTTCTTTAAGGAGTTTCCGAAGAGCACTTTAAGCTTAAATTACCCTTTACAGAAAACCTTTTTGCGAACAAGTGGTCTAGTTAGAACTCTCTATCTTTTTATCGTAATTGAGGGCGTTTCTTCCTTTTTGTTAGAACTCCATAGAAATCGTTTAAAGATCGAAGAGGGCAGTTTTAAAGCAATATATATACTTTGAATGGCACTTAATTTTCTTTCCCATGTGGAATAGCATGTGATGTACACATATAAATAAATGACAGTTCCACTGCAAAAGGAAATAACAAATTTTCAACATTTAATTTATTTCAAATAAGTATTTCATAATTTGAAAACTAATAAATGCAGAATTGATTTTAAGAAAATTTTGGAACACAATAGTAGACAACCTTCAATAATTTTCCAAAGAAATTCTAAAGCAATAATAAAAACAAAATTAGCTCAATTGAGAGCGAAGTTAAATAAACGAATTCACAGTAGCATACAACCAAGTCGAGAAGGTTGGAGGGATGCTGCAAATTCTAATGTTATAAATGACCCATTTAATCATAAAATAGAGTATCCTAGTTTACCATCAGCTATACGCCCAGTGCCCCATTTCCAGCTTTCCAAGAATTACCGTCTTTCTATATACAGGAATACGAGTGTGATGAAGGTCGACTCCGCTCGTAAGAGTTTTGATAAGCATGAGTTAAATGATTTCGCACAAGTTTTGGACTATCGGAAAAAGCTTCAGAACTCTTAGTATCAATACTGCATGAGAAAAACTTGCTTGAAAAAGGAGCTAAGGTATCCTACTTTCGACTAAAAGCAAGTGCATTTCTGCAATATTTTCGAAGTGACGGTGGATTTGTGTATTGTTATAAGGAGGTAAATCCATCCTATAACGCAACTGATGACTGTTCATCGATAGCTCAAAGTGGAGCTTGAAACCTGTCCTCTTTCACAATGGAAATTTATTTGGTGTAGTCCAATAGGCAATTCGGTGTGTTTGCATGAAGAAAATGAAAACATAAAGAGTTGGTTTGTTGCAATATAACACGTACAAATAGATCATCTCTATTGACCTTAAAACGGTCTACTTCCTTCTTAGATTTTTATATATCTAGGACAGTAGAGATCGTGAGAAGCGTTGGGTGCAGTAGAATTGGCCGGCAAAAATCTTACCTCAAACTTAATGATCCGAACATTCAACATCAGTCACTTGTCGACAGAAACCATTATATTCCCACTTCTGCATTTAAACTAGATCTCCTGAAGCAATTCATTAAAGCTTTGTCATCTGAAGTAGACTATTTCAAACGTATCATTTTGACGTTTCCTAACCTGCCTTTTGTAAAGACAAAGACCGGTGTTTGACGGTCCATAGATTCGGCAGCTCGTAAAGATGAACATTTCACCGTGGCAATAACAGAACTCCAAAAGAATGCTTGGTTGGCTTTCAAAAACATTGTGAAAGACTTTGCTGGAAATATACGAGCACAGAATTACGCGGATTTTGTCCAACAACTGTTGGATAGCTTCAAATTGCTTGGTTGCAACTGAGCATCAAAGTGCATATTCTGCATAGCCATCTTACTGTCTTCCGGAAAAATCACGCTGCAGTCAGTGATAAGGAAGGTAAGCTGTTCCACCAAGAGTTGAAGATCATGGAGATATGGTATCAGGGTAGATGAGATATACATATGATGACTGACTCTTGTAGGAGCACCAAGCGAGATTATCCATAGATTGAACGCTCCAGGAAAAACTATAAGCGAAAATGTTTACCATATGTATATGTTTGCGGTTTGGTAAAAGATGTTACTACTTGTATGAACACAATTTAATTTACAAAAACTATATATTGCCTTTGTATGAATGAAATTATACCCCGCGAATAGTATATTTAGTAATTTTTTTCCTTTATTTTCCTTCGTATACTCATTTTGAATGACTTTTTGGACAAAGAGAGGTTAGACGAAAATTTGAGTTATTCTTGGATTCAGATGTCAAAAGATAGTCAAAAACAAGTGCAAAGTCTAGATCCACGAAATTTGTGTTTCCCAGTTTATCAACTAAAAACTATTTCGCAAGTATTTTTCTCACGTGAAATTGTAATCCATTCAAAAGTCTGTCAAGAAAACTAACCCAAAAATTTGCAAGTCAAAGATTTCGTGTTCTACTAGATCCTCAAAAGAATTCGTACACCACTTGCTAAGTAGTTTTATAGCTAATATTTTGGAAGTAGATCATTACGTATTCGGAGAAGGTCTATGATCTAGAAAAGTTCAAAAATAACTTAATAAAGAAGTAATTGAATGGGAACCATCAATAGAACTTAAAAAAAATTTTTTGGTAATTTAATATCATAAAATTAATTTGACTACTGTATGGCGAATCCTTTTTTAATTTTAAAATTGGAAAATGAAGACATCTTTTTAACATATTTTTTTTAACTTTCAGATTACCAGCCTCGGAAATCAAACCATGTCCATCAACAACAAAATTCCAAAGACTATGGAAGAAACGTTACCAAATATACACTCAAATCCCACGAGGAATAAACAGAATTTTTAAATATTCTAATTGGCGATAAAAAATTTAGCGGAAACATGAGCTCACCGCCAATTTCAAGTTTAAACTTAAACGATACGTGTCTCTTGGAGGATCACGAAAAAACAACGATACTCTTTAGATTTATCACGCATGGGCTTCTCATAAATCTTTTCGGCTTCTTCGGCATCCTCGGCAACATCATATCCATGATCATTTTGTCCAGACCACAAATGAAATCCAGTATAAATTATCTGCTGATTGGATTGGCCAGAGTGGACACAATTCTAATAATAACCAGCATATTACTCTTCGGTTTAACTGGAATCTATCCGCATACCGGCTACATGTTTTCGTATTTTTACGTTATCCATCCACACATAGCGTCAGCTCTATATTTTCTGGCGACAGCTGGTCATACAGCTTCAGCTTACTTAACCGTAACAGTGTCCTTCGATAGATTCGTGGCGGTTTGTAATCCGCTCAGAGCCAGATCGCTTTGCACCTATGGAAGGGCAAGGATTTACGTGCTATCAGTGATGGTATTCTCGGTTATATACAATATACCCAAATTGTGGGAGAGCAAGATATACAGTGATTATCACCCAGAGTTGAACGTTACGATATACTGTGTCAGGATGTCAGATTTACGAGACAATGTGTTTTACAAGGCCATTTACGTCACATGGTGTTACTTCCTATTTATGCATTTGATTCCTTTCTTGAGTTTGTTGATTCTCAACGTTTGTATATATAGACAGGTAAGTTCTTTTGGAGCAAATTTTCTTTCATTTAATATGTTTACGTAAATGTTTTACTTATCCTTTCTTTATGTATATCTTTATATTTTGTTGAGCGCTTTAAATAATAATAATAAAAATAGCAATAATTAAAAACAAAGACCTGGGGTGATGTAACAATTTATTATAGTTCAACAAAACACACCAGTTTTGCTAACCGAAAAAAAGAATTTTTGTATCCGTTGAAATGCATGCATGAATCACCAACATATCTCCCGAGTTTTGCCAATACCTATACCCGAGACAGATCTTGTAGTTTAACAGAAATACATACAATCGTGTATTAAAAGTAACATATGTTATAAGTAACTTAAATTGCCCTGAGATTGTAAGGTCAAATATTTAATCCAGTTTGCTACTGGATTAAATATTTGATCTTACAATTACATAAAGATGTTACTTCCTTTATAAGTAAAAATTCTCAGGGCGATTTAAGTTATAATTTATTTTTGTAATACACGTATGCAAAGGGTTTTCCAATAAGGACTTGACAACTTTTCTTCAAAATCAAATGCAGACCATTTGAGATATTTCAAAAACTTTATTATCGAGTTGAAGTACAATCAAAACATTTATGGAACTCGACTTCGTTCATATGGCCACCGCGGGTACATTTGCAGCGGTCGATTCGTTGGACCCAATTTTCGATGACTCGGCCACACAATTCGGAAGAAACGGCTGCTATTTCGCGTTCAATGTTGGCTCTGAGCTCTTCCAACGTTGTCGGCTTGTCGGCATAGACCAATGACTTGACGTAGCCCCAAAGAAAAAAGTCTAGAGGCGTTAAATCGCATGAACGAGGCGGCCAATCGACTGGTCCATTTCTTGGGATAACACGCTCATCAAACTTACTCTTCAATAAATCGATTGTAAGGTGTGCTGTGTGGCTTGTGGCACCGTCCTGCTGAAACCACATGTTGGCCAAGTCCATATCTTCCAATTCGGGCCAAAAATAATCGGTAATCATGGCGCGATAACGATTACCATTCACAGTAACGTGACGATCATTATCGTCGACGAAAAAATATGGCCCTATGACGCCGCCGACATGCCAACCGCACCAAACAGTTATTTTTTGTGGATGAAGTGGTGTTTCATGAAGCACATGTGGATTTTCACCCGACCAATAACGCATATTTTGCTTATTGACGAACCCATTCAACCAAAAATGAGCTTCGTCACTGAAAATGATTTTGCGATGAAATTGATTATCTTGGCACATCTTTTCCAGAGCCCAATCGGAGAACGTAGGTCACTTCAAATGGTCCATCGGTTTCAATTCTTGAGTTAGCTTGATCTTGTATGGGTGTAAACCAAGATCCTTACGCAAAATTCGCCATAAAGTGGTCTGGGCGATGCCCCACTCTTGAGAACGCCGTGGAATTGAGTGATTTGGATCATTTGCTACGGACGTTTCAATGGCAGCGATATTTTCGACACTTCGACCAACCCGTTATCTCACTGGCACGGCAACATCACACAACGAATATGTAGACTCAAATTTTAGCACTAAACTTATTGCTGCTTGTCTACAAGGGTAAGCATTACTACCGAAAATCGGAGTTAACGCTCTTAAAGTAGCGGTCACCTACTCCGAATTTTTGTAGTAAATTTTTATAATTTGCAGACGTTGTTCGTTCGTGTACTTTACCATGATGCAAATGTTAAGTCTGCTCAATAAATTGACAGTGACAGTTCGATGATTAGTGAAAGGGTGCGTTCACAAGTTGAATTAAAAGTTGTCAAGTCCCTATTGGAAAACCCCTTATTAAAGATGTTACTTCTTTATAAGTAAAAATTGTCTGTGATTTAAGTTACTTGTATTTTATTTTTGTAATACGCGATTGTATGTATTTATCCTAAAATATGAGATCTGTCTCGGGCATAGGTATCGGTAAAACTTAGTAGATATGCTTGTGATTCATGCATGCATTCTAACAGAAACAAAATCCTTTCCATTTATTAATATTACTAAATTATTAAACACTCAAATGTCTCTTACTTTTATGCTTTCCTTTTTTTTACTTTTCTTCATAAATGTTAAAAAAGATCCCAAATCTCTCTTCTCTTTCTATGTTGGATAGGTTCTTTCAAGTTGAAACAGGCTGTATGTAATATTATAAATTTTATTTTAATAAAATATTAACTAAAAGTAAATATAATATTAGATTATTACAGTATATGGCTAACTTTAATGTTGATTAAATGCAAAGAACGTTGACCGTGTCAGGAAATAATTATAGAAATGAACAATACGAAAAGTAGATCATTAAGATCAGTTCAATATGCCAAAATACACAAATATAGTAGAATACTAGATCTAACAATACTTACATATATTACATAATACGTTACAAAAAAGAATCTGAGTGGTATAACACTCTTAGTTACGCTTTTAGAATCAACATTGAGGGAGACATAAATCGAAAAAAATTAAAACGTACGACCTTGAAAAAAGTAACAATAAGCAATATTGCTACAGAAAATAATACAAGCAATATCTCGAAACTTAGCCGGATCTAACATGTTCTCGTAGTGATATAAACGTGAGTTGAAGTACGAGGGAGCGTTTTTATATTCGCGGAATGGGGGACAAGGGGTGGAAATAAAAAAACCAAATTATTTTTCTTTTTCAATATATTCACCTGCAAGACGGATACATTTTTCATATCTTTCAATTAATTTATTTATCCCTCATAAAAAATGATTTCTCTTTATCTGCAAAATACGCCGAAACTGCCTTCTTGACTTCATCATCCGCAGTACATTTTTTATTCCACAGCTCTTTTTTCATTTTCGGAAACAGGTAATAATCACTCGGGGCCAGATCTGGGCTGTAGGGTGGGTGAATCACAATTTCGAAGCCCACCTTATGCAGGGCAGCTAACGCAACGCGGCTCTTGTGGATGGGCGCGTTGTCGTGCAAAAGCAGAACACCTTTTGTCAATTTTCCCCGTCTTTTCTCTTTAATGGCTTCTTTTAGTCGCTCTAATATTGAAGCGTAATATTCTCCGGTTATAGAAACACCTTTATCTTTATAATCAATCAACAATATTCCTTCCGAGTCCCAAAATACCGTTGCCATGAGTTTCCCAGCTGATTGTGACACTTTAAATTTCTTGGGAGGTGCTGTGCCCTTTTTATGACACTGCATGGAGTCTTGTTTGGACTCAGGTTCATAATGATGAACCCAAATTTCGTCTCCAGTAACAATTCCACTAAATACACCATCCTTGTCTCCATTACAGAGGTCCAAAAATGCACGCGATCACTCTACACGCTGTTGTTTTTGCGGCGGCGTGAGCATTCTCGGCACCCATCTTGCGCTGACCTTAGACATGCCGAGATGATCGTGTAGGATTTTAAAAATTGTTGTATCGGATACTCCAACCATTTCTGCGAGTTGTTTCTTCTTTAGTCGAGCATCTTCGAGTACAATTTGTTCAACTTTTTGGATAAGTGCTGGCGTGGTCACCTCAATGCTCCTGCTCGGCCTCGGGTCGTCTTCAAGGGATTCCCTTGCTTGTTTAAATAAACTATGCGACTTGTACACCATGGTTTTTCCTGGACAAGAGTCGCCGTAAACCAATGACATCTCATTCATTATGGTCGCGACTGATTTTCCTTGTCTGGTAAGGAACTTTATAACGGCACGATATTCGATTTTTTTCATATTTCACTTTTCACTCCCGATTATGTTACTTGGTTGACGATGGCTCAAAGACTAACTATCTAATAACAATGAAACTTCGTATTTATACTAGTCATGAGTCGCTGCACAGGCCACGCCCCCAATGCGCCTACTCACCCCTCTACAACCCGCTCATTCCGCGAATATAAAAACGCTCCCTCGTAAATTCAGCAAAGGACTGTTCCAAAACAACGACCGACGACAAACAAAACTTACTGAGCCTTCACCGATCCTACGAAAGGAATAAATCTATAAATGTTCAATGGAGCTGACGTCTAACGAGCTCACACCATATCGTACATCAGAAACACCAGCTCCAGGCATAAGCGAACGAGTTCCAATGGGAACCGCTTAATGAAGCGTAGGTGCTAATGTAATACTTCCACAGATTTTGCAAAAGGCTAAGTTACATATAAACGCCAAAAATTTATACGACAGCATATGAAAATATATTTCTAGAAAAAGATGGATATAAATGGTGTTCCAATAAGACATTTCATTTTCAATAGCCCGCCATTTTAACGGTTGTCATGACTCAACCTGAAACTACATCACAGATGACAAGTAAAAACTATGCCATTAATAAAAATGCTTCAAACAACGCATTTAAATTATTAAAATTCACTACAAAAATGGTGAAAATTTTGCGGTCACAATTCGAAAAACTAAAGCATTTTTGGGTCGTCGTGAAGCACCTTCTCGGACAGCAATTGTGAAATTGGTGGAAAAATTTGAGCTGTTGGGACAAGTTAGTGATGTACAGAATCGAACTCGTGTACGTTGCTCAAGAACAACTGAGAATATCGCTGTTGTACCCTATAATGTTGAAGAAAATCCAGGTTTGTCCATTTCTCGTCGATTTTTGGAACTGAGTATTCCACAAACGACATTACACCGTATTTTGCATAAAGACTTAGGTCTTAAGACTTTTAAAGTTCAGTTAACACAAGAACTCACGCCTATCGACTATCAACAACGTTGTGTCTTTGCTGATTGGGTCCATGAAATACATCAAACTGATCCGGAATTTCATCGAAGAATCATCTTGAGTGATGAGGCCTATTTTCACCTCGCGGGGTACGTTAACAAGCAGAATTATCACATTCAGTGCTTGGAAAACCCAAGAATTATTGTTGAAAAGCCTCTCCGTCCTCAACGTGTGAAGCAACTGTTACGGTGAATGGATTGAACTGTCGAACGATGACTAATGATATTGTATAACCGGAATTGGAAGATATTGATGTGGACGACGTTTATTTTCAACAAGATGGCGTTACGTGCCAGGCAAATAACGACACCATCGCTCTTTTGCGTGAAAAGTTTCCTGATCGTGTGATTTCTCGAAGAGGCGATCACAATTGGCCACCGAGATCTTGTGATTTAAAACCTTCAGACATCTTTCTTTGGGGCTACGTGAAAGATGAAGCCTATGCCAATAGCCCACAATCGATTCAAGACCTCAAAGATGGAATTCGTGAAGTTATCGAGGACATACTGCCGCAAATGTGCGAATTGGTGATGGAAAATTTCATGAAAAGAATATGGTTCTACAAGCGTAGCCGTTCCGGCCATTTGGCTGATATTGTTTTCCACTATTAATGGCATGTCCTCCGCTTTACAATTAAATAAACATCCGATGATTTCGCTTAAAAATACTCGTTTTTTTACATGTCAAAATGAAACCTCTTATTGGAAGATCCATTATATGATATGATATGATCCCAATATATAATACTTCAGAATTAAGAAAGTAAAATAAACTATTGGGTTGGCAACTAAGTACTTTCGGTTTTGTAGTATAAAATAAAACACTTTTTTTTTAAACAAAGAATAGTTTTTAATCAATTATATATTTTCCATTTTGCTCAATGACCTTTTGCCATCTTTCTTTCAGCTGCATGATTCTGCGCTCATAAAATTTCTGGTCCTTATCAGCAAAAAAGTGAACCAGGTGCGAGCGTCATTTGTGAAAGTTTTACCATTCAAAGAATTCTGCAAACTTCGAAATAAATTGTAATCAGATGATGCTAGATCAGGGCTGTATGGGGGATGTGGCATTACTTTCCAGCCAAGCTCCAATAGTTTCCCACGAGTTGCCAAAAATGTGTAGGGCCTCGCATTATCTTGGTGGAAAACTACACCTTTCCGATTTGACAATTCTGGCCGTTTTTCTTTGTATGCTTCATCCAGTTTTATTCATTGTTGACAGTAAACATCAGAATTGATCGTTTGGTTCCTTGGAAGCAGCTCAAAAAACACAACACCTTTGTAATCTCACCAAACTGACAGCATGATCTTTTTTGGATGCAATTCAGCTTTCGATGTGGTTTGAGCTGGTTTATCATGTTTCCTCCATGATCGTTTTCGAACTATGTTAGTATACAGGACCCATTTTTCATCACCAGTGATGATTCTTTTTAAGAAAGGGTCGGTTTCATTTCGTCTAAGGTGCATATCGCAAAAGTTGACTCTTTGTGTTAAATGAATTTCCTTCAATTCGTGAGGTACCCAAATATCAAGCTTCTTAACTAGCCCAAGACATTTTAAATGTTTTTCAATTGTTGCGTGCGATACATGTAGCCTCTCCGCAACCTCTTGAACAGTTATATGACGATCCTCTTCAATTATGGCTTTGATTTGGTCATCATCAACTTCAGTAGGCCGACCAGAACGTTGCTCATCTTTGAGGGAAAAATCTCCAGAACTGAATTTTTTATACCAATTCTGACACGTGCACTCTATTAAGCAATTAGCACCATAAACTTCACATATCTTTTTGTGAGCCGCAGCAGCTTTCTTTCCTTTACGGAAATAAAATAGTAAAATATGTCGAAAATGTTCGTTTCTGCACTCCATTTAAAATTAACCCACAACTAATAGCTTTAACAAAAATCACGCACTACTTGCTTCTGAAGTTACGTCAATGTGACTAGTATCACGCGACAAACGGTAAAGTACAGCACTAACATACGTTATACAAAAAATAAAGCAGCGCTCTCTATCAGTAAAAACCGAAAGTATTTAGTTGCCAACCCAATAGAATGTTTAACTAACCCATTGATTATAAACATAATATGTACTATTCAAGGTTTACAAAGAAATGCACGCGATTTTTCAAAAATGAACGGAACGTATTAAATATGAATTAATGGGAAGTAGGCTATACAAAATTATTTGATTTTTTTTTAGTTCCCTAACAGTTATATTTTCTTTAATTAATTTTCCACACCTTGCGTTATTGTTAAACATTTTAATTATTATATATATATATATAATTAACGATTGTATTTTAGCTAAAATAGATTATTTTGAAAAGGATTACTATTTTTAAATAACCAATAGTTCCCTTGTTAGTAACTAATATTTTTTTAGAGAAGGCCCCGTATATTTACAGCAAGATAAAAGTCACTAATAAAGAATAAAAATAAATGACTATGTAACTTTAGAAATAGACATATAAAATCAAAGTAACTCATTGTGGAATGATTTAAAGTATTATTTTGTTCTTGAAATAACGTCACCGCGATCTATTCTTTTAGTGTTTTTAGAAATCTATTTTCAAAACCTACAGTTATAAATTGCAAATGTAAAGTCATACATTATTGATTTTCTTTTATTTGGAAGATAGCCAGGTTTCCGAACGGATAGTGAAAACATATCGTGCGTGAATCATAACAAGTACTTGTTTGTATTATGTTTAAAAACGAAAGTTCGATATTTTTTCTGTAAATTGTCTAATAAACATTCTATAAATTAACGATTATATTTACAATAGACTATAGTAAATATTAATACGTGAAATGAAGTTGTACTTACGAAATAAACTCTCGTAATCAATGACACGTTGTGTGTGAAAATTAAAAATCGCTTATAAAATTACCATAAACTTTATTTAAAAACACTTTATAAACACTATTTAATGTAAACAGGTCAATAAGCATTGTTGTTGAACTACAGCAAGTGTTCAAAATTATCATCAACAACCTGTAAACGCAAATCCACTCGTCTCCTCGAATTGGTAAAAACATTTTGTAATACCTCCACATTTATATTTTGTATTGTTTGTCTTATTGAGCGATCCAATTCCTCCATAGTATACAGTACGTACAGGGTATAGCGGAAAGTCATTACCGGTTTTTTCGTAAAAAAAGCTGCATAATTTGCAAAAAAATCGAAAATTTTATTTATTCAAGGTATTGGTTATTTGATTCTGCACACGGTGCCCATCTTTCAGGCAATTTATGGGTGCCGCTCCAAAAAAACTGTTCGTCCTTTGAGTAAAATCACTCATCGAGCCATTTTCTAACTTCTTCGAAATTGGTGAAGTGCTGCTTTGTAAGCGCGTGTCCTTTCGATGCGAAAAGGTGGTAGTCGGCCTAGGCAAGGTCTGCAGGGTGCTTTCAATGCTTGCTTGACTGGTTTTTCTGTATGAGACGGCACGTTATCGTGCTGTAAAACCACTTTACCGTGTCTTCGGGACCCTTCTGGACGTTTTGGACGTTTTTCTAGCAATGCATGGTTCAAATTGATAATTCGTTGTCGGTAGCCATTAGTATTAACTGTTTCACCAGGTTTCAACAGTCCGTAATACATCACGCCACTCTGATCCCACCAATCATAGAGCATTATCTTGCAACCAAAATGATTTGGCCTTGGAGTCAATGAGCCGGCTTAGCCAGGTGATAACCATGATTTATTGCGCTCAAGGTTTTCGAAATAAATTTATTTTTCATCACCATTCACTATTCGATGCAGAAATGACTTCCAATCATACCCACGAAACAGCATTTCACTGACAATTTTCTCGATTTTCCATTTACCTGTTATTCAATTGTTGCGGCACCTATTTTTCCATCTTTTGGATCTTTTCCATTGCTCGTAATCGGTCGCTAATCGTTTCTTGAGCCACATTTAACCCTTGGGCCAATTGTTTTTAAGTTTGGATTGGGTCTTCATCCAATAACTCCTGTAGTTTCTCATCTTCAAGCTTTTTCGGTTTACCAGAACGTTCTTTGCCTTGCACATCGGAATCACCACCTTGGAATTGTCAAAACGACGCCTCACATGTTTTTATAGCTGCAGCATGCTCACCGTAAGTTTCAGTCAGCAAGCGATGACTTTCAGCGACTTTTTCGTTTGATTAAATAAGAAAAGTGATGCGTACCGCGAATGCACTTTTTCAGGCGCGAAACTCGACATTTTCAAAGAGGTATAAATCTATGACAGTGTCACTTTCGCAAAGTATAACATGTATGGCCTTGAAGAAAAACCGGTAATACTTTGCCTTTCAAGTATCCGAAAAAAAAGAATTTAGCCGAGTCAAATCCGGAGAATTGTTATGTCTTTATTAAAAAACCCGATATAATAACTTTGGAAAGATACCAAATTTTGCGAGTATACCCCTTTGGAAAAATTGAGTTTTCTGCCAAAGCTAGGAGTTTTGAGTTTGGCCTTCGTATTGTATGAAATATTAGCTCAGAGCTATCAAAATACAAACTAACTGTTTTTTACAATAAATTCATTCAAACTTTGAAAATAATCCTAAAATTCAAAAATTGGAAGCGATTTTTCAAGTTTTAACTCTCTGAGGTTTAAACTAATTAATAGTTGTATGAATTTTAGCATCAAAATCATTTTTGGGACCTTCGAAAATGTCATCACGTCATGACTTGAAAGTTAACTCATAGCACACGTAATAGAAAGTATTGGGATGATTTATACACTTCCTCAGCATTATGCTGCTTGCTTTCTAGCATCGCACTGTATATTTTACAATTCACTGTTTGTAGAAATGTCACAAAACTCAATGCCGGCACGTCAGCGTTTGTTAATGTATAACAACTTTTGAAAAATGCGAAGTTCTGCGAGTGTACCCACCTCCGATAAAATTGAGGGTTTCATCGAAATAAAAAGTTTGAATTTAACCTCCGTATTATGTAAAATAATAGTTCAAAGTTAACAGAATACAAACTAACTGCTTTCTACAATAAATTCATTCGAACTTTGAAGATAGATCCAAACGTTCATTTGTTCGAAACGATTTTTCAAGTTTTTACTCTCTTTGGTTTAAACCAATTAATAATTAGATGAGTTTTAACATCAAAATTGTTTTTGGGATCTTCGAGAATGTCAGCACCCCAAGATTTGAAAACTGACTCACAGCACACGTAACAGAAAGTGTTGCGAACATTTATACAGTTCCTCGGCATTATGCTGCGTTGTTTTTAACATTGCACTATAACAGGTGGCGCAAAACTAATGTCATAATTTGAATTAGCTGCCATTTTTGCAGATGGCGCCAAATGTCACTGTGCTTTGATATTTACGATGTAGATATATAGAGAATTAGTTGTCAACAAGTCATGGAGCGATACACACCTCAAGAACGTTGGATTATTGTTATCGCTTATTTGACAAATTTTCAGTCTGTTGTTTTAGCACAGCGTGAATTTCGTCGTCGTGTTCCATCTGCTCGAACAATTAAACGTTTGGCTGAGCGCCTCGTACAAACTATTTCCACTACAGATGTCACAAGAAATGGCCGGCCTCGTATTGCTCGTTCGACCGAGAACATCGCTGCTGTTGCCGACGACGTCAGAGAGAATCTACAAACATCAACGAGACGACGATGCACACAATTAGGCACCAGCAGACGTTCGTTGCAACGAATTTTGGTGAAAGATTTGAAAATGTTTCCCTACAAAGTGCAAACTGTTCACGAATTGCAGCCTGCTGACCGTCGGACACGGTTAACTTACCCCCTTACTCTGTTAAACATGATGCAAGAAGAGGATGATTTCGTATCAAAAATTATAATGAGCGACACAGCCCATTTCCACGTAAGTGCTTATGTTAACAAACAAAATTTTCATATCTGGGGCACAGAGAATCCACATGAAGTGCATGAAGAGGCATCGCATCCCATCAAAGTGACTGTTTGGTGCGGCATTTTCCGTGAAAAAGTGATTGGCACTTATTTTCTTGAAGATGGCACCACAGTAACCGTAAATGGTGAGCGTTACAGGCAGATGCTAAACGAGTTTTTTTACCGCAAGTTGCTGCGTTGGGTCTCGATCATTGTAGGTTTCAACAGGACGGAGCAACCGCTCACACAGTTCGGGCAACGATGGAGATTTCGAAACACCAATTTTCCAGGTCGAGTGATCTCCCGTTTTGGAGATTTGAACTGGCCGTCCAGATCGCCAGATCTAACAGCAACAGACTTCTTCCTTTGGGGCTTTTTAAAATCTCGCGTTTACCACAACAAACCACGAACCTTGCAAGTCTTGAAAGCTAAAATTGACGAAGAAATCGCCAATTTGGAGCCAGATGTTTTGCGAGCAACAATTTAAAATGCCTTAAAACGACCGCAATTATACATCAAACCGGGGAAGTGGCTATTTGAGCGATATAATTTTTGTCAATTAATATCATCAATTTTACGCTTTAAAATAAACTTTTTATGAAAACGTTTTTTCATTTATAACAAAATGGCAGCCAGTCCAAATTATGACATTGCTTTTGCGCAACCCACTACATTCTACAATTCACTATTCATGAAAATGCCACAACACAAGTTAGACTCTGTGAAGACTAGTTCTCTACTACTATAAGAAACGAGTCATTTTGAACTATAGCAGTCACGTTATGACCTGTTATTCTTCAAATTTTTTTTATCGAAATTAACAACATATTTGTTTTTACTGACTTATAACTGATAAGTATATCTACAGTTACAAAAAATTGTTTTCGCACAAAAGAAATTCTGATTACGTTTGTTTTTGCATTTAGCGTAAAAAGTTGCCTGAAGAAAACTAATATCTAATGTGACAAAATTTATGTTTACCAGTGTTATTTACTACTAAAACTGGAGAGGCGCATCTGCTCAACAGTAGCGGAATGTATGTATGTCCGATGTACAAATGGTACTAGGAAAGTTTTGCAATACAGCTTTGTTTACATACTTTTTTCAAAGTAATTTCCTCTACACTCAATACACCTCTCCATCCTTCGAAACCAATCTTTAAACCAGTTCTGCCAAGTTTCACTAGGGAGTAAAGCACACTCGTTGTCCAAAGCCCGCAGAAGGTCCTCATCATTGGAAAACCGCCACCCTTTTAGCTTCATTTTCACATGCGGGAACAGTGTAAAGTCACAGGGAACAAGATCTGGACTGTAGGGAGAGTGTCCGAGACGTTTCAATCCTGTCGTGGTCAAGTATTCGGTGCAGGCTTTGGCGCGGTGATCTACAGCATTATCGTGATGGAGGAACTAGATGTCCATTCTCGACTTTGACCGCAGGCACTGTTCATTATACCACTTAGCCGTGACTGTCTTCTGTGTGTCAAAAACAACGCGTTCCACAATTCCACTCGATTTGAAAAATACAGCTATCATTTTCTTCTTTACAGATCAGGATTTTCTGACAACTACGGGTGTGTCCCCATCATCAAAGACCCAAACTTTGTTTTGCGCTTTGGTCGGCACATCGTAATAGTACAGCCAAGTCTCGTCACCTGTCACGATATTGTTCACATACCGTGATTGTTCCTTATTAAACTTTCTTAGCATCTCCCGACACCTAGTCACACGTCATGTCATCTGCTCTTCAGTCAGTCGATGTGGCACTCAGAGAGAACAAAGTTTCTTCATGTGCAAACGATCATGCAGAATCGAACAAATTTCTGGTGCATTTAGGCCTGAAGTACCCTCTATCTATTGGTAGATCACTCGCATGTCCCCGCCAAGCATTTTCCTCACAGTAGTAACGTTTTCCTCCGTAACTGACGTTCGTGGCCTTCTAGGGCTCTCAGCATCCTCCACAGTTAAATTTCCCCTTTGGGATTCTCTATACCACCTAAATATCGTTGTGCGTTGTGGACAAACATCACCTAGTGCAAGAGTCATTTCTTCGAAGCACTGGTCTATGTTTAAACAACGCACGAAATTATAACGCAAAACTGCCCTTATCTCATTTCATCACCACGATGCCATCGCAAGCACTTTACACTCTCACTGCTAATGAATAACTTGAATAACTGAGCCCATCGACATGGCGCGGTGGCTACTACGCACGTATGAACATGTCGCGACATGCAGCAACAAGCAGCTTCCTACGATTCATTGTTGCCTCATATTGCAAAACTTTCCTAGTACCCTTTGTTTTAACATGCATTCGGTCGTATCAGTTGTTGCCGCAAAAAGACCCATCACTGTCGGGTAAACATGAGTATTGCTATTTACTATCGGCACCTTATAAAACTGCAATGCATCAAAAAGGTTTATTGTAATGGATGTAAGTTCTAAACATATTTCAAACGCATTTTCAACTCTATTATTCTTTTGTATTTATTGCATATTATTTTGATATAAAGGTGTATTATTATTACTTAAGTTTGCAGTAAAACATCACTTAAAAAATACACTAGATTTGACTGGAATAAGACACGCTTTTAGTCTGCTGGCTTCGCCTTAAGGGATGTGTTGGAATATATTTTACGTTGCATTTAATTCCGAAAAATTCCGCCCATTTTACCCTAGTGGCTTCGTCCGCTATAACAACAAATACAAAGAGTACGAACCCATTTATCGGAGTGATGGTATAAAATAAATATGAGCCAACTAGTATCACCGATGACCAAGGAAAAGACAGGGTAAATATGAAAATCCAAGAAATACCTAAGAGAAACGGTAGTAAAATAGCCGCTCGTCTCCTGATTCTATTTAAACTCACGTTGGGATTTTGCCATTCTCTTCGCGAAGTTTTGATCATTACTCTTATATATATTGTGAAATTAGAAAAGATTACTAGAAGCATTGGACTGATTACGAAGTAAATAAATATGTCTCTGTTTTTAGTGCAAAGATTGCATTCTAAACATTCCCTGTAAAGAAGAATAGGTATCGTGGTGATAACACCTGGAAAAAACCATCCTATTATCATTGGTTTTACGATTCCTGGATTGAATGGTGTGAAAATTTTAATGTATTTGATATATTGGACGTATCCTATGAACATCATCCAAGAAAATTGTGAGAGCGTGCAATAATAGAATATTATATAATCCACGTGAGTCATGGAACTGCTATCTCTTAAAAAATAAACAGCTTGACCAGCTATTGCGACAGCCAATTGAATGCTATAATGTCTTTTCCTCCACCAATTCTTTAAACACACCGCTGACAGAATTATACCGCTGACACCTATAATTGACAACACACTACCGATAACCATAGTAGTCTTCAGTACACTATAGTGTTGATTATAAACGACCTCAGCCTCTGGGTTTATAAATTTCCACAGTTTCGATATTACATCCATTTCAGATTCTTCCTCCCCGTTAAAGGTGTCTATGGAGCTTCTAGTTTTATAAACTTGATACGCTGAAATCTTCAGAACAGCGCTGCAGATATTGTCACGGGGTTCCGAAATAAAAATAAGCTTTAACACTTTACTGGTAGCTTGGATTGTCGCCGAAAGAACTTTATCGGTATCTCTCGTAATTTGCCAGTAGCTTCGGGTGTCAGTGTACTTTAAATAAATGATAAACTCCACTGGTATGTTTTCTCGTAAGGAATCGTAAGTGATTCCTAAAATTTTACTTTTGCACGTGTAATTTTCAGTTTCAACGAATTTGTGACGAAAAATCGTGCTCACTGTGATGTTTAAATTCTCTTTGTCAATATCGGATAAGCCGCTCTGTAATGTGTCCAAAGTACCGTTTGTTAGGTAAACGACCACCTCGACGTTCTCATCCTTTGAGTAATCTCTAGTGGCGTTATCGACAGTTATATATTTAATCTCATAATTGTGAAAACCCCCACCACTCGATCCACGCAAAACAAATCCAATTATGCCGGTGTTAAATGGTTTAAAAATTACATACATAAAATTAGAAGTCGACATATCTAATTTATCTTTTAAATTAGACAACGACGCGTAGAAAAAGTAAGCGAAAAATCGAGTTATATAAGTTCTTTGGTGTCTCGGTGGTAATTTATCTACGAGATTGAATCCTTCATCTATAACTTCCGAGATGTACGTCTCATCTTTGAGAACCTCCCCTTCATTTTCTATCTGGCATATTAAGAGGTGAAAATACAATTTTACGTCTACATAAGTTACGTTGACTGTCTCGAATAAAAATCTATCTTTTCTAAAGCTATTCTGACAATTAACTACGGAGTCATACAAATACTGCGTAATATTGGATGTGGGATGGTTGAAACACTCAAATTTCAATCCGAAGTCGTTTTCTAAGACAGCTCGTTTGTTACATTTTAAAGATGGAATTATCAGTTGTTTATCCGCGCAAAATTCCTTTTGGTATATCCTTGTGTTAATGGGGGTTTGCCTCCAATTTAGTAACTTTGAATTAATATCCAGCGTTGTGTTTGGTAAGCAGTAGTTTTTCTTTACAGATTCAAAATATGTGTTGTTCTTCCTACCAAAATAAGACATTTGCGATAGAACGCATTTATATTTAGGCCCTTCCAACGTATCCAAATATCTTTCACCAAATTCAATCCATTTCATTTCATTAGTACCAGAAGTGAAAAAGGCTTTTAGTAGAGGTTTGTTGGTCTTTTTGCAAAATCCCGGAATAGCGATTCCAATTATTTCTTTTAAATTGTCTTCCAAGTACAAGTATTTGAAATAGGTTTGAAACATTGAAACGGATCTTACAGCAACCATGACGATATACAAATTTTCCCCTTGCTTTGACAATTTAAGATCTTCCAACAAGTTAAGAGGAACATAAGCAGCCATTTCTAAGTTTCGTGTTTTTATGTCGCCGAACGTTTCATTTTTATAAATTTCTCTAAGTTTAAATAAATCTTTTGTGCTGTTACTATACAACGCCATTCCAATTATATTAGTTCGAAATGGACGCCATGCTTGTAAAAGTAAGTTTGGAGTTTTTACCGTAAATTGAGTGTCTATTTGATTCAGAGGGATCAGCAGTTTATCGAAAATTGTGCAGAAGAAAACGCACATATTACTATAACCGCGTTCTCTTAACGTTTCATTTAATATACCGCTTATGGTCTCCAATACATCTCTAATTTCAGTAATCGAAATATCATCTCGTAAATACTGAAAATCATGTTTAAGTATATCACCGTCAATATATTTAAATGTACCTCTTGTTTGTAATAATCGTTTAACACCAGAAATATTAATTGTCTTGTTAGATTCATATGTCTTTAGGTACAAGTCGTATAAGTTCTCCGTTAAATTTGGAGTTAAATATTCCTCGTAGCATTTCTGTCGCACCTTCCTCCAAACAGGCCTCCTATTTCTATCCAACTCACATTTTCTTCTGACCCAACTGCTTCCTGCATCGACACATATTCTATCTGATATTCCCAATTGTCCTACTTCTGTTTGATACCATTTTAGCATCTTACCAGCAACAAGAATTTCTTCTTCGGGACAAGAGTTACTTGAATTTAAACTATAAGCCTGAAACAAAAATAAATTCGTTTATTTTGCTTTTTTGGAAACAATATAGTATACAAACCACATTTTTGATAACATCTTTTTTTCTAATGATTATTTTCAATTAAATTGTTTGGTTGTACTTATATAATACGTACAATAAATATGAAAGGTCATTATATTGTTGATAAACGAATAGTAAATATGAAAGGTCATTACATACAAATACAATATCTCGAAGGAAGTTGTTAGGAATTAAAAAACTTGAAAAGAAAAAAAAAAGAAAAAGAGTTGGAAGCGAAATCAGCAAAGGAAAGGTTTTAAAAAATATGGGAATGGTTTAGCCATTTACCAGGTAGGTGTACTGAAACATCGTTACCGGTTTTTCGTAAAAAAACTACATAATTTTCAAGAAAACTGTGGCGGCTTATCCTGACTTTTCTCTTTATACAGTCATCCTTACACTAACACGCGCGACGAAGACGCTCTCGTAAGTAAAATATAAACACACATATACACCCGGTTCACTTGGTACAGCCCGGCTAGTCATTACCTGTTTTTTTCGTAAAAAACTACATAATTTTCAAGAAAATGGAAAAATTTATTTATTCAAAGTACTGGCCTTTTAATTCCACACATCTTGCCTATCTTTCAGACAATTTGTGGCCCAAAAAACTGTTTGTCCTTTAAGCGAAGCCATCGAACCATTTTCTAACTTTTTCGAAATTGGCGAAGTGCTGCTCTGCAAGCCCGTGTCCCATTGATGTGTAAATGTGATAGTCGGACGGAGCAAGATCTAGAGAATACGGTGGGTACGATATTATGTCCCATTCAAATGCTTTTAATACTTCCTTGACCGGTTTTGCTGTATAAGGCGTTGTCGTGCTGTAAAATCATATTACCGTGTCTTTGGGCCCATTCTCGACGTTTTTTTATCAATGCATGGTTCAAATTGATAATTTGTTGTCGGTAGCGATCAGTATTAAGCATTTCACCAGCTTTTTAAAGTTCGTAATACGCCACACCATTCTGGTCCCACCAAATACAGAGCGACAAAAACGATTTGGCCTTGGAGCCGATAGGCCAACTTCGCCATGTGAAAACCATGAATTTTTGCACTTATGGTTTTCGAGATAAATCCATTTTTCATCACCCGTCACTATTGGATGCAGAAAATGACTTCCGACTATACCTTTGAAGTAGCATTTCGATTTTCAATTTGCCTGTCATTTAATTGATGTGGAACCCATTTTCCCGTCCTCTGGATTTTTCCCATTGCTCGTAATCGGTCGCTAATCGTTTTTTTAGGCCACATTTAATGCTTCTGCCATTATTTTTGAGTTTGGTTTGGGTCTTCATCCAATAACTCTTGCAGTTTTGTAACTTCATACTGTTTCGATCTACTACAACGTTCTTGGTCTTGAACATCGAAATCACAAACTACGCCTCACATATTTTGATGGTTGAAGCATGCTCACCGTAAGTTTTTACTAGCAAACGATGACTTTCAGCGACTTTCTTTTGATTTTCTTTTCATTAAATAAGAAAAGTAATGCGTGCCGCAAATGTACTTTTTCAGGCACGAAACTCGACATTTTCAAGGAGGTATAAATCTATGACGGTGTTACTTTCGCAAAATATAACATGTATGACTTTGAAGCCTGATATCAGTAGAATAAAATAACATATGTGCCAATTCATAACATTGCACACTTAAGCCTAGCGACATCTGTTCCGGTATACCTGGCAGAAAAGGCCATGTTAAAAACTATTTGTATCTTTCATAAAATTTTACACATAGCAGTTCTGGATTATTTTCAAAATGATATAATATTGTATATTTCGGATCGAAAGCTTATGATCGTGATGACAAAATATTTGAGAATTGAGAAATACAAGACAGAGAAAGCACAAGTGTGTGCATGCACATGTGTGAACATTTTGACTAGTGAGTCAAAATGTTTTATTGCAATGAATAACACTTCCTAGAATATTAAAGTACACCATGAACGAGTTCACACAGGTTTTACTCTTTTAAAATATCATCAAATTTTTTTGAGGTATCAAATTATTTTATTTTATTTTATTTTATTAATTTGAATTCAATATAAAAGAAAGAAGAAAGCAAATTATGGAAATGCTCATTTGATAACCCTTAAAATTCTTTCAAACACAATTATTGTGACAATTAGGGTATTGATAAAGTACCATAATGATGCTTTGAAGAAAAAAGGATATTTCGAAAAAAATCCAAATAATTTCTGGTGTACTTCAGCATTCTCTCTTGGAACCCTTTACTTTTGTATTAACATCCTTGAGGAAATTATCTTCGAACTACTTACAATACATGATTTAAAAAATCTGTTGACGAATGAATACTTTGTGAATCTCTACAATGTTTTATAAATGGAGTAAGAAGAATCATATGTCATTGAACACAGTAAAATGTAACAACCCCATCTGGAGAATAAGATAAGTCAATTGTCCTTCTTTTCGCCTGATGCCTTTCACATGTGATGAAACTTGGATTTTCTAGTAGGAAGGTCGCCGGATAACCAAGACAGAAAAAGGCAAGTCGAAACTGAAGACAATGTTGATCGTTTTTTTCGATATCAAGAGTGTTATCATGACCTACTGGGTGCCTGAGGGTCTAACCGTAGTAAGGACGAAAAGGCCAGATTTGTGGAAGAACGACTCGTAGATTTTGCACCAGGACAACGCACCAACTTATAACACCCTATCTGAGAAGCAATTTTTAACGGATAAGCGCATTGCTGTCCTTGAGCATTCTCCATATTCGCCACATCTCGCACCATGTGACTTCTACCTGTTCCCAGAAATGAAAAATGCATTACAGGGAACACATTTTCAGTCTGTTGAACATGTAAAAGCAAACGGCAGAGTTGAAGGGGCTGACAACTGATCAACTACGGCATTGTTTTGAACAATGTAAGATACGTATACAGCCGTGGAGAAAGGAAGAAGAGTATGTTGAAGAGGATAAAAGTTAAATATAAGTTTATTTTCAAAACATTTCGCACATTAGTCTCGTTATTTAATTGCCACACCTCGTACATAAGAAAAGACTACATGCATATCGTATAAACAAGAAAATTCCATGGTGAACATCTATAAAATCTTCTTTTATTCATGTACGTCGTACCTTCTAAGTCAAATAATAATAATTTTCTAAACAAATATATTTTGGACAATTAAATTTCATATTTACCTCGTGGATTCTGATTAACATATTTACTTCCTTCGTTTAATTGCCTTTCGTATTTCTACACTATATATAACGTATAATAAAATCTTTAAATATAGTAATTTAAATATAAAATAAATCAACTTGATAACAGAAACGAAATAACACGTTTACTCTGACATGTTTCGTTAAAAATATTCTTTTGTTTTTAACGTTCTCTCAATAAACTACTTCATATGATTCTACAAATAAGACTTGTAGTGTAATGTGTACAAAATTTAATTTAAAGTAGCTACTATCTAAACGAAACGGTATTTTGCCTGCTATATTATTAGTTTATTTTGACAAGGTGAAAGTCAGACAGTGTGTATTAATTTGACTTATTCAAGAGGAAATCTTCAGCAAATAAATACTAATTAACTTAATCATGTATGTTTTATACTCACGTTTATTGTAAATACACTAACTTCGAAAACAGTTAATAAACAACATAAATACATCGTGAACATGCTTGTTTATTTATCTTGATTCACAGTTGGTGTTAAAAATACAAAAACTAAAACGCTGCCGGCATTTTAGTTTTTTAGTTTTGGATCAAGTACAATTTCATATACGTAAAACTATCTTATTTATTTATACATCACTCACGAAACAGTTGGCGTATCGCGTGCCTCACCTCAACACGTCTAGAGCACTCTGAAAAATGCTAATCAATTGATGTTTTCCAAAACCACTCATGGCAGCACTAGATGGGAAACTGATTATTGATTATTTGTGACCGTAAGAATTTGCAGACGTCTTTGTGTTTACATGTGGATTGTCAAGTGTGGTAATTATTCTAATTAAAGCTGTCTAAAGCGTTCGAAATGACGAAGTGTGTTAGAACAAAAAACGCATTAAAAATCTCTCGCCCGAAGATAATGTGTGTATCTCTTTAAAAAGTTATTTTAATGTTATCCTGTGGTATATATTAATATAACGTGTTAACACTGCAGCTGCTGTTAAATCAAAGATTCCCGATCTCTTTTGTCACGCAGATATCTTGCGGAATTTTTTTCCTAAACCTATTAACTTCAAATGCGTTTCTTACAAGTACTCGCTTTTATAGGATTTTTGAAGAGCGGGCAATTGTAAAAAACGTCTACAATTGTTATTCACATCTTTACTGAAAAAACACGAAATGTAAGTGAATATTTATATTTTTGACGAAACAAATCAGAATCTAGTAAAATTCTTACACAAAAGTTCGATTTTTTTTTTATTTTTAACTAATATTTTGCCCAACAGAACTTTTTCTATTAACCCATTAACGCCCAAATTAAAACCATGAATATTTTTAATAATTCGATTTTTAATATCAGTTTTAAAACACTTTTCTTAAAATATTATGAAAGAAAAAAACGAAAAAAGAAAATTCAAATTGTGTTTTTAGAGGCGTTTTCAGGCACTTATCACATGATGTTTTCACTCGATTTGAGCACATAACACATCTAAGTTAGCTTGGAACTTTTGAGGGTTGTGGCCATTATTTTTTCTGTCCTCACCTTCAATTCTAGAAGACGTTTGCCTCGATCTTTTTCCTTTTTGTCGCTAATGTGTACATTTTATACACATTCATAATAGGTACGTGGCATTTGTTTGTACTCTTGTTGACTGGTAAAAAGCGTTTCCAGAGTAAAAAACAACATTATATAATTTTTACCTCAACTTTAAGTTGTGTACTATTTATAGTACAGTGGGCGTTATTGGGTTAACAGAACCAAACATACATACATGACAGCAATATACTTAAAAAGCGTTACAACAAAAAGTAAATATGAAATTTCACAAATCGAAAGAAAATATAATTCTTTACGTGAAAGTAGATGGTAGAAAAAATATAAAAGTATAAGAAACAACTAGAGAGAATGCGAAGATGTGCGAACAAACAAGGCACCTTGCAATGCATGCGATGCGTTATTTATTTCATTTATATTTTGTTTTATAAACAACACACTTACATCGTCACTATTGATGCGTAGCGCAAAATGGATAAGACTGACAAAATGTCTGCAGCATGTCGTAAGTTTCAACATTTGTCTCCAAAATCACCGTACGTCGTATTTAAAAGATGTTCTTATATTGGGTGTTTTTTTAAGAGCTTGAGAACTTAAAATGATAATACGAAACAGAAATTTTTTTGTTATAGTCTGGTAGATAATTTCATGGTATTTATTTTCTAAATATGTTTTCCGGCATATATCCACCGTGGCTACGAGTTACATTATCGATTCGATCAGTCCAATTTTTGACTACTTTTTCCTATAAATCTGGTCGTATGGCGTCAATGGTGGCGTGAATATTGACTTCCAATGCTTCTAGAGTTACCAGTTTGTCGACATAAACCAATGACTTAACATAGCCCCATAAAAAGTAATCCAGAGGCGTCCAATCGCACGAACGAGGGGGCCAGTGAACAGGACTACTTCTGGAAAAAAGTTGTCATCAAATTGATTTTGCAATAAATCGATTGTTAAGCGCGCTCTATGGCAAGTTGCGTCGTCGTGTTGGCACCAAATGTCGTCGATGTTTAGCTGATTAATTTTTGGAAACAAAATTTTTCAGTGAGCATGGCTCGATAGCGCTCGCCATTCACCGTAACGGCAGCTCTTTCCTCATTTCGAAATAAATAAGGACCGATGATGCCGCCAGCGTGTAAACCGCTGCCAACAGTCAATTTTAATGGATGTAATAGTGATTCGTTAACGGCTTGAGGATTGTCTTCGCTCCAGGTACGGCAATTTTGCTTATTGACGTAGCCATTTAACCAGAAATGAGCTTCATCACTAAACACAATTCTTTGATAAAAATGCTCATCTTCAGCCAGTTTCAAATGAGCCCAATCAACATAAATGCGACGCAAACGATAGTCGTTTGGCTTCAATTCTTGCACGAGCTGTATTTTATAGACACGTAAGCCCAGATCCTTACGTAAAATTTTCCACGTGGTCGAAGAACAAAGGCGAACAAGTTGAGAACAACGACGAATCGACATTTTGGCGTTTTCTTCAGTACATCTCGCTATAGCAGCAATATTCTGTTTGGTAGGCACATTTCTTTGTCTTGTTGATGGTTTTGAATCGAGAAGAATAAAGTTAGTGGGAAAACGATCAATAACTGCACGAATTGCTTGCTCACTAGGCCGATTATATTGACCGCAAAATGGACGAAGTTCTCTAAAAACTTCGCGAACAGATTTATCTTTTTCAAAGTAAATTTCCACAATTTGGAAGCGATGTTCTGGCGTTGAACGATTCCTGAAGATTTGCCAAACCTTACTGAACAGAAATATCAACACAGTTTGACATTTTCAGCTGTCAAACCATAGTTATCGACATCGGTAGCTCTCATGCAGCTAAAAAAACACCCATTATTTCGAAAATAACCGCTCGATATCTACGGATGTAATACACATAATGCATCTATACATGCACCACCACAAATTTGTCTTAATCTGGTAAAATTTAAATCTGTGTGTACGACACTTTCGAAATTTTCTACAACACACATATTTTTATGTCACTTGTAGCACATGACAGTGACTATACATCGTTTACAATTTGCATTGAGACCACTAACCATATCCCAGTGTTTTCAAATTTTTGTATTGAGTCAAATAAATTTTATAATTGTCGTAAATTTGTTTTAAATCGGTTTCAACGGAAGTATTTTCAAACGTATATAGCTTTCCTTAATTGCTGCAGTTTCATTAGGTTTGAATCGTAGACCACAGATTTTATTTTTTGGAAATTGTCGCAATAATAGAAAGCCGCTTTCAACCATGTTCCCCGTGCGAGAATTGGCTCTGGTGGCTCAGGAATACCGGAGCACCGTCTGTGGAATTCTCGAATTCGTTTAGGGGAATTCAAAAACACTCTTTTGGTATTGAATTTAATGCATTCCTCTCTGGATAACAGTGTCAAATACTTTGTACGACAGGGTGTAAAGCATGAACTTTACACGTCACACGTAAAGGTTCCTCACATTTGACTCTAAGAGAACGGCCTACTGGCGCCGCACTATCGTTCACAAAAATCAACAGTTGGACAGTTGAAAGTTGAAATTTTTTAAGCATATCCGGCACTACCTTCACAATTGCTTCGCCAATGTACTTTTCTAATCTTTTGCTAGCCAATACAATGGGGAGTATCGTTTTAACAGGATCTAAAACACGCACTATAATTTAATTACTTCAGGTTGATATATAACCCCTTTCCACATTAATTTACGTACGGAATTTATTCCGTGCGGGTTTCTGCCGTACTTTCCAGGTGCGACACTGTTTAATTATCTGCTGATGATGACAACTTAGGTATCGAAAAACGTATACAAAATACGAAAATTAATGTGGAAAGGGGTTGTATATCAACTAGGGGCTCCATCGAAATTACGCACTATAATATTCAAAGTAGAATGTTTTTTTCGATCTGTCGTTTCGTCTACACATAACCACAACTACTTTTCTTTTACTACGGCTTTGATCATGTTTTCGATGTTTTTACCCACAGTTAGAATATGGTTGTTGAGATTCTACTCATTCCAGAAATCATCTACTCGACAAACAAACCTTATCGAGTAGAAATAATTTAGATCAAACATAAAATGCGTTTTTGGTCGTACAGTATTTTTGTTATTTTAGTGTTGGACACTCATTATATGATTTTTGCAATTGCATTTGTTAGCATTATTGTAACGTAAATCAGAAAACTCATCAATAAACTGTCGCACTGCGTAAGGCTATGGTCCCGCTTTTCAATTACGCACGTCCATCATACTTAATAATTATACATTCGCCTTATATAAAGATCCGTTCGGTACTAACTTATAATCCTATGCTTTATCTCTTTTATTACGTTACACTGGTGCTACGTACTCAGTACGATCTTAAGCCGCAGGAGGATATTCCAACTCTGGTCACCATCATTCTTGATGACACTATATTTAGAGGCTTTATTTATCATTATGATAAAGACTGTTCTACATGAATTGGGCAGATATATTTTCATATACATTGTAAACGTCTTTTCGTGGTACCTACTGTATACGCACCAAATATACATTCCCGCTTCGGTGGTCATGACAAGTCGAAAAGGTTTGGACCCAATTGGGCACTGACCCTGCAGAAGAAAGAAAACAGTCATGAAGCTACAGAAACTAAACGAGTCGGTGTATGGTGTCTTAGTTTATCCACTAAATTCGCCTTCTCGCCTAGTAACTACCACTTTTTCAAGCGTCCCAACAACTTCTTGAAGAGATGACTTTTCTCAATAATCAAGCAGCTGGACGAAACGCCTTCTCAGAATTTATCGACTCTAGATCTTTTACTCTACTGATATACACAAACTAGTTTTTTGCTGACAAAAAAATTTGCTTACTAAAATTCTGCATTACTTTTATAACAATCTAATACATAACAATTCTTTTGTCGCGTAATAGCTTTTTCACATAGCACTTTAAAACTTTTCGAAGCAAGTTAAGTAGAATAATGTGTTTAGGTACTTGTTCACGAATATCCTGAAACCAAAAACGATGTTAAAACAATTTAGTTCCAAGTTATTATCATTTTTATAAAATATTCTTCAAATATCTACTTCTGGGTTTCCGGACTAGAACCGCGTCACTGGTATAACTGCCGACGTTTCGTACCTACTCGTATGGGACATTTCAGGGCTCAACTACTATCACTGCGACAGATTCAAGTACAAAACGTCGGTAGTTATACCATTGACACGGTTTCAGCCCGGAAGCCCAGAAGAAGATTGTATGGACCACGACCGCGGAAGTCTACGTACCAGATTATTCTTCAAATGTTTAGAACAGTGTATATCATAAAACAACTTACCACTATCAATACAAGTGAAACTAAAATAATATTCTTCTTTTCAGGTACGAATAGCGAATAGAGAAAGGCAACGCCTTTCAAGATTGCAACGCCGTGAAATTGGCCTAGCAACGATGCTTCTTTGCGTCGTGATGGTCTTCTTTGCTTGCAACCTCCTACCACTTATCATAAACATAATTGAACTTTTCGAAATCGAAATGGCGGCGGTCCTCCTCCATTGCCTAATCGACACCAGTAATCTACTAGTAACGATAAATTCGAGCGTCAATTTCATTATTTACGTGACCTTCGGTGAGAAATTTCAACGTCTGTTCCTCTTGTTATTTTGCTCGCACGGAATCTTCGGCCAGATCGGCAGGGATTCCCCCGAAGCGGCCGGACACGATGACAGTTTCATATCGAACGGGAACAGACACAGTCTCCGTTTCCACAGGTACTACAACTCGAGCCTCAGTAGGAACGGTACGCCCTCGATTCGACTGAACGGAACACTGAAAGAGAAAAAGAGTCGCACGAGTAGTCCTGCGCCTTGCGTGTACTATCCCGCCAGTAAGTTGCAGAGAGAGATCAGTAATGCCCCGTCGACGACGCAGACGTCCATCGTCAACTCGGAATGGGAACAAACTAGCACGACGTCGACCACATTTTGAACTACGTGTCCTGGAGTCCTGGAGAGTGTCCTGGAAGAAATAATTTCTTTTAACTTTTGTAAAGAGCAAATTTACATATTTTATTGTTTAATACTTTTTCGAAAAATGCATAAAAAAGTTATCGGAAACCGGATATACTCGTAAAATATTCTTTCGAAACACAATACAGACAGGGAATACAGTTTTATGCCTGTATTGGACATTGGTTTTTATTTCATGACGAAATTCTTACAAACACATCTTATTACACACCATACAAAAGGATTATTGAAAAACAGTGAAATCAATCTCATACCACAAGTGTTTAGCAGCTTACTTTTGAATATAGATCAATTATTTCAAAATTAACTATATCGACAAAACTGTCCTGCTATTTTTGACAAAATAATGTACAATATAATTAAAACACTTAATAATTTCAAAAAAAGTATTTTTAAATACACTTATATATATATATATATATATATATATAAGTGTATATATATATATATATATATATATATATATCTTAAACGTAACTATCAGGTTGTTACATATGAAATGTCCGATTTTGTAAGGAATAAAAAATAGTCTAAATTTAAAAAAATATAAATATTTATTCTGCAAAATAGTCTCCATTTACATCAATAGTTTGTTGCCAACGGCCTGGAAGCTGAAAGATTCCCTTTGAAAAGAAATCTAGGTTTTGACGGCTCACATATAGCTCAAACACTGCTATTACAGACTCCCGGTCAGGGAAGTCCCTATTTTTTAAGTGATTGTCTAAACTTCGGAAAAAATGAAAATCAGTTGGCGAAAGGTCAGGTGAATAAGGTGGGTGAGGGAGAATTTCGTAACCAAATTCTGAAAGTTTTGGATTGTCTATCGTGCAACATGAGGCCTTGCATTATCATGAAGAAGTATGGGTCCATGTCTATTGACTAGTGAGGGCTGCAAGCAGCTCAATTTTCCATGCATAGTTTCCAGTTCGGCACAATAGGACGCCGCCGTGATGGTTTCACCAGGTTGCAAAAATGAATAGTGAATAATACCCTTACTGGTCCACCATACAGTCACCATAATCTTTCGCGGGTGAAGTGATGCTCGTGCATGCTGTCTTGGTGCTTCACCTCGATCTAACCATTGTCCTGACCATCACCGATTATCATAAAGTATCCACTTTTCGTCACACGTTACCACTCGATGATGAAACGGTTCAACTTTCTGTCGATTAGCCAAAGAGGTAGTCACCTCACGCCCGAATATCTGTTGCCGACAGCATTTCCATAGGAGAGACAATGACAGGTGTATTAATCTTTCCAAGAAATGGAACAGGTACACACTTCAAAATAAATACCCTTTTCTACAAATACAATAATAATTTTCATCAAAAACATACACGTCTTCACACAGGTGCGATTCAATTCAGACTGAAGGAAAAAACGGACATTACATTTGTAACAACCTGATATTATCAGGTGTATCGGTCTGTTGAACAAAGACCCAGTAAAATTAGTTTTCTAATTTGAATTTTGAAAACTAATTTTACTGGGTTGAGTTTTATTCTATTTTACAATGTATTTTAAAATTAAAATTGAAAGTTATTTATACGATTATTTTGAATTAGCCAGTGTATGATTCTTTTTAGTTCACACTCCTGAAGAAGCTGCAAAGGTTTGGCAGCGAAATATAGAGTATTGAAAACTAACATTGTTTGAGTCTTTGTTCAACAGACCGATACACCTGATAATAGTTACGTTTAAGATATTAAGAGTACGGTCGATTATATAGTCCTTACTAATATATATATATATATATATATATATATATATATATATATATATATATATTACGCCTTACAGCATCCGTCTGACCCATTTCAGTAAACACTAAAAAAAGCTTCTATACAAGGACCCACTTTATAATTCTCAACTTCGTTTCGTGTAATTACCTTTTTTAGTGCTAACATTTCTCAATTCACCGTCTTCAATTTTCTTAGAACAATCATTTTGTTCCTTCAAATTAAATGAACAATCTACTAACTATAACTCTACCTTTATATATCTTTATTTACGCACGTAATTATTTTTTGAACCTCATCGACCTCAGCCGATTCTAAATCCTCACTGATCTTGAAATAACTTTGCAATGGTCTGAAAGTTAGTAAACTCCCTCAGGCTTAGCCGATTCTAGAACCTCCTCATTAACTTTGACTTTGAAATGATCTTAACCTTAAAATGATCTCAACACTGAAACCTCGTCGGCGTCAAAAGATTCTAAAACCTCCTCATTGACCTTGACCGTTCCAACATGCATTGTGGTCAAGGTCAATGTGGAGGTTCGAGAATCGATCCCTCTTCTGTCAGGAGAGTACAAAAAACTTCTCCTAAGGCGAAGTATACACAGAAAAGTGTATTTAAAAATATACTTTGTGAAATTATACCAAGTGATATTAATTTAAACGTTTCAAGAAAAGCCAAAAGTACAATCAATTAATAAATTAATATATCTGTCTAGTTTCTCTAATTTGGACTGCTGCAAATATTTCGGAGTATAAGATTTATATGAAAAGAATAAGTATTTGACTATACAACTCAACTTTTCATATGAAATATATCCATAGACTTTTAATCCGAATAATTTACATAGCATTTTTCCCATTCAGAATGATGCTGCACTCCAAACTTTTGCCATGACTTGAGTTTTGCGATTCTGAAAATCATTGACCGCGCGTATAATTTTCGACTTTTGGAAATCTAAAGAAGTCATTAGAACCTAAACCATGACTATGCCAAGTATGAGATATTAATTCCACATTTTGGCTCCTCAAATAATTCTTTATTTGTGTTGCTTGTGTTTCCTGCGAACTTACGTCTTGATGAAAAACGATAAGGAGTCTTCTGCTTCATTTTCAAATTTCAAAGTAAGCGTCTGCTGTAAAAAAATAGTTTCATATTCATTTTCATAGCATTTTCTCCATTCCTAAGAATAGTAGACTCAAAATTTCATTTTTAAACCCTTTGACTGCATTTTCTGGTGTTAAAAATCGTTGACAATGCGTGTGAGTTTTGACTTTTGGAAATCTAAAAAAGAACCTGTACTAGGAATATGCCAAGTATGAGATATTAATTCTACATTTTGACTCGTCAAATAATTCGTAGCTTGTGCTGCTAGCGTCCTGGTAAAGTACTGTGGTGAAACTTCATTGAATAAATAAATAAAATTAAAGAGTAAATGAAACACTTTGTCCAAATTTCACACTATATTATATGTACGAGGGAGCCCTCTACAACCCGCTCATTCCGCGAATATAAAAACGCTCCCTCGTATATTAATAATAGTAATAATAATTTTATTTATTTCTTAGTTTCACTTTGCATTGCATAAAATGTTACTGAAAATATACAAGTAAAAGATACATAAATATAATAAACACCCTACATCTGTTCCAAATTCTTGTATATCCAATTAAACAATGTATTTATTATCTACACACAAGGTCACTTCGTACAAACTATATGCGACCCCAGGTTGACTTTTAATTTAATGTCATATGCTCTCTTTTTCTAATATCCGGTTCGGGGCCTGCTCTTGGGTACTCCAACTGCTACAGACGTCAAAGCGAACGGAAAACGACCGCCAGAGTTTACAAACAAAAACGTATGTCGCAGCCCAAATGATGTTAAATAAACAAACCTCATTAAATGACAAATTAAATTGAATCTATAAAAATGGACAATATTTTAATTAAAGTCAACTACATCTAGTAAAAATCTCTATATTTTAACTCTGACATGTTTAGAAAGCCTGTGTAGGAGTAACATAATTTTAAAACTTTTTACGTCTTTATTCTATGAAATGCAAAAGATCAACCTCTTCTGTACCTTCAAGCGTTTTTTTATTTTGTTTTCTTTTTGTTTTAATAAAACGTATTATATACCAACTTAAACACACTAAACTAGGGGTCTCCAAACTTTCTAGGTCTGATTATTATCTATATCCATATCTGAAGAAATAACTTGTCGAACGAAAATTCATTTCAACTGTGTCAAAGTCGAAATGGCTGCCTACTTTGTAGAGATGGATGAATCATATACTGCCGATTTTAAAAAAGTCGTTTGTTTGAATGAATTACGTTGCAAGATGGCTATGTTGAAAAATAAAAAATCGTCTGACGAACACAGGAAGCTAAGTTTGATGTATATTTCTCATACAGAAAGTCTTCAAAACGTACATCATGGAGTTTCGCAACGACTCGTGTGAAGACACATTATCTTTTCGACCAGATGTGAAAGACGCTTATTAGCACTATTCAATTGCTGCAGTGGTGAAGTGGGACCAAGTGAATAATGCTAATAAGCGTCTTTTACATTTAGTCAAAGAGATGGCGAGACCTTAATCCAGTTTAAAAATGACAACCAGATACCACGACACTTTTCCTGCAGATGGAACCGTTACCTATTCCCTTGGCACACTTTAATTTGCTCCCATGCACTATTTGGATCATTATTTTGTCTCTGGTGCATAATGGCGAATCCATGTTAGTAGATAGGTTTCATCTGTGCGGAATCCTTTTTCTTATGGAGATTTAACTTTGCCGGAAGTAGAACAAATCTGAACTGGTTGTAAACAAAAAATCAACATCTCTGAAGTGATATTGAACTGTTTTAAACTGATCAAGAATAGCACTGATAATGAACGTCTTCAAATAAATTACCCGTTCAATAATTGATTGAAAGCTGCTAAAAGCCTTCTTTTTATTAGCAGTTCAAAGCTGGTTCTTTATCTCATTGGCAGAGAACAGTTTATATCGATTGAGCGCTATTTTTTATCAGTTCAAAGCAGATCTTTATCTGCTCCTATATCTATTGAAAACGGTTGATTATCTGTTTACAATATATTCAGACTTGTTTCGCTTTTAGCAATGTTCAGAAAGCGTTGGGTCCAGAATTAGTGAATTCTACCTCTGCTTTATCTACTGTTATAAAATGTCGAAGAAACTTAATGGAATTGCGTTTAAATTACTCGAAACACTCTTCAGCAGTGTTCATCTGAATGCCTTCATTGTCGTCTATTAGCAATCGAGCATAAGGCTGATTCATACCTAAAACATCATGTAAAATGTAGTAGACACCATCATAACAATACCAGGAATATCAATACGTTCACTCGGCGATTATTTAGTCTGTCATTGTGGATTTTTGTAGCGATTTCGTCAATTTCAGATATGTTTTGAGTGTATCGAACATTCTTCATCCGCAATGATTGTACAACCACTATTTTACCGTCAAAAATGATAGGAAACAATTCTTTAAAGTGTAAAATCTCTTTTGAATATATGGGAGATTCAACACTTTAAAACACATCACTTTATACTTTGGAGAAGTAACTGAGGACTTGAAACTACAAAAAAATGTAACTCCTACGTTCTCAAGGTACTTTATAATATCTATTACTTCAATTTAATTATTTTTTCTCAAAATGTCAAACCTATTCGCTTCGCTCGATCGCCATGAACAAGAAACTAAACGCACGCATCTGAAACTTTATAGTACTCCATCTAAGGATCATACTTGGCAAATACACAATCAGTTGCGCTTGCTCCATCTTTGCGTCAAGCCAAGAATAATCCGTACCCTAATAATTACAATCCAAAAAATGTTTATTAGTTAACCCTCGTAGCTTTACATACAGAAACAATTATACGTACTTACATGCATATATATAATACGTCTATTTTTTTTTATTAAAAAAAGTTTAAAATTAATACTCCAACGTTCTCAAAGTACTTTATGACAGCTTTTACTTCAATTTAATTATTTTTTCTCTGCAGTGCGCCATCTAGGGATCATAATTAGCAAATACGCAATCGATTGTGCTTGTTCCATCTTTGCGTCAAGCCAAGAATATTCCGTACCCTAATAATTACAATAAAAATAATTTTTACTAGTTAACCCTCGTATGTAGCTTTACATAGAAAAGCTATTATACGTACTTACATGCATGTACATAATACGTCTATTTTGTTAATTAAGAAAAGGTTAAAATTAATGCAAAATATGTCATCCAACTATTTTATTTAAAAATTTAATATTTAGAATGTCTAAAATTAAAAAAGACTACGAGGAAAATCTATTAAAATAAAAATAGATTAAATTAGGTTTGGAGATCGTTTAGGTCTACGAATGTGTCTTACCCGAATATTTTACAATCGAGAAAAATACACTTATAATTATACATCGTTTCTATATAGAATTCATCATGAAGTAAAAGAATAACCGGCTTAGACGAAACCAGGAGCCTAGAATTAATTAAATTCCTTAATTCTCATGAAGCTATTCTGTTTTTTCAAATCACCGACTCGAAAAATTAATGTCGGAATGCTGTTATCAAACTATTTTGATTTGAAAAAGTTTTAAATGACTTGCAAGCGTATAAAGGAATATGTAACGGATTAATAATATTAAAAAGCAATTGAAAGAATATTTGTAAATAAAGTTTTCAAAAATAATTCGTTAGATACAGTGGAAATTTAGCATTCTTGTAGTTTGGAACTGCTTTTCCACAGACAATGAATGCTAAATTAAAAATTTTCTATTTTGCCCAACAATTCTTCTCAAAGGGGTATACTAGCAAAAATTGGCATTTTTTCAAAAGTTATCCATCATTAATGAATACTGGTGTAATGACATTTTCGAAGTTCCTAAAAACAATTCTGAAGTCAAAATTTATCTAACTCTTTCGACTTGGCCCTGAGAAAATTAGAAACTTGAAAAACTACGAAAAAAACGCGAACTTTTTATGGATTCATTGGGTTATCTCTAATACTTGAATGATTTTGTTAGGGACAGTAAAAAAATCGGTGAATCCTGCATATATTCTACTGCACATTTCAGTTAACATCTGTTTCCATAATAAGATTTACGACGTCTTTAAGATTCCCAGTTCATGGTGCTCTGTGATCTAGTTGGCTAGAACACCTGTTCGTCAAGCGGGGAAACGTGAATTCGAATCTCACCAGAAGGCGAAAAATTTTTCAAGAATTTTCTGCCTAGCTAAAATTCATGTCAGTCAAGAGGAAGTTCTTCTAAGGACCAACCACCACCTGTAACGCGGATTAACCGAGAACTCAATATTATATATATATATATATATATATACATATATGTATATAATATTGCTGCAGAAGCATACCTATGCTTCTGCATGGATGCGCTTCTGTCCTGCAAAGGGCGGTGCGATGTTTCTGTAAATTCCCATTTCGTCTTACTGCGGTTCATTCCTGCCCTGGTATTTGTACGTTAGCCTCGGCTTGTGTTGTACGCCTATCGGTTGGCCCGTTTTGTAGAAGGGAAATGTCTTCATTTTGTTAAAGAAGCCACGGGGCATAATATCGACTTTGACGGGACGGATGTTAGCAAAAATCGAGCAAATGAAGCCATGGATATCGAGATACATACAGAAAGTATGAACAGAAGTCATGATGCTTCACGTCTACCGTATGATTGGAAAAAAGCGCCAACTAATCGAAGAAGCAAGGACGGAGGCGCAACTACATCTGCATCATTAGATGAACAAAACGAAGGTGCCGCCCCACTGCAAAACTGACCAAACAATAGGCGCGCGACAGAAGCTGAGGCGAATGAATTAGTACTAGGACGAGTTACACGCAGTAAGACGGACAGCATTCAACTGAAAGCATCACCTGAAGGTGGTAAATGAGATTTTAGAGAGAAATATTACACCTATACCAGAAGAAACCCAAAACCACATGGACACTCACGTACATATATATATATATATATATATATATATATATGTATATAACCAACTTTATACATATATATATATATATATATATATATATATACATATATGTATATATAAAGCGTGAGTTCTTCGTTGTGTCGGACTACTGTTAGCGTTTCAATAGTAGCCACATTCTAATGAAAAGAAAATAACAATTCCATATATATGAATCATTGGCTTTTGGGATATCGTACCGTGTGTCTTTTCGCCTATTAGAAGGTCTGTTCTAGCGATGGTTCAATTCATCGTCTTCTCTTGGCTCCCGTTCGGCTTGCAGCAGGCGAATTCACCTGTTTGTTTCAATCAGGACACACGATCGGATACCCGAAAAGTCTACATTTCATACGTTGACTTTGAAAATGTCTATATTCTTTCTGATGTCCTTACGGTTATATGATGTGTAGCTGCCTTCTCAGATGATCCACCGCATATTATTTCGAAACATATATTAGAAATTTCGGAAAGATTTTACTAGCCTTCATCTGGGGCTGGATGGTATCATACATAGAGAATAATATCATTCAGCTGTAGATCAAAGCTAGTGACATCTTATCGAAACACCGATTGAATGGTTCTTATAAAAACCCGAACAACATGAACATCAAAACACGTGTATAACTCTTTTTACAACACAATCTAAACAGTTATAAATCCTAATTATTATTTCTTCGTTAAGAAAAAGGTCTTTAAAGTTTATGTAATTGTTTGGTCGAAATTAATAATTTGAAATTCACTAATCAATATATTACCTTTCAATTATTTCCGCAAGCCAAGAAGCAATAAACAAAAAATAATGTATCAAATGAAAATACTTAAAATCGATTTTTGGAAATCTCTTCCATTAATATTAGAAAGGTTAATGTGTAAATATAACATACAGTATCATGAAGGACCAAAAATAACTATAAGTAAACAGAAAACCTTCATTAAAGGGGAAAGAAATAACCTTCTAATCGGACAAGCTTACGCCAATAATCGAATCTATATACTCGTATATGTGTGTGTATGAGTGAAGAATATGTGAAAGAGACTTTTCAACACAGGGTAAATTAAGGTTTGTTAGCTTTCTATTGAACCTATCCTCTCAAAATATATGTAATACTTTCAAATACGAAAGATAAATTTATATCACGTGTTCATTAATGTTTGATACTAAGACGTATGCAATCAAATATGCGGTTTTCTTTATTAACTTTTAGTTTTTCAAGAAATTAATAAATATTGTCAGAAACGTAATATTTATAGACATATAGCTTTATAAATTACAACGAAAATTTTACGTTTCATATAATTGATTTTATTTTTTAATTTAGATGATTTAAAAAATATAAATTGCTTTAAATAACGATAATCGCTTAAGGTTGATATATAACCTCTTTCCACATTAATTTTCGTATTCTGTATATGTATTTCGACAACTGTCGACTTGTCATCATCGGCAGATTTAGTGTGCGTTTTGCCTTTCGACGGTACAAATCGTGTACGGAATTTGTTTCGTGCGGGTTTTTGCCGTAGTTTTCCAGTTGTGACACTGTTTAATTATCTGCCGATGATGACAACTTAGTTGTCAAAATACGTATAATAAAACTAATGTGGGGGGTTATATATCAACCTTAAATGATTAAGATTGGTATATAACTGCAGGCTTCATGAAAATTACCTAAAATAACGATGTCAAATATTAATGAATACATGACTTCAAGTATTTTTTTCTAAAAGCGTTGTGACTAAATTAAAACTAGTTATTTATTTATTTATTTATTTATTTTTACTTATTTTATTAATTTATCTCATCGTGTTATTAATAAAACTTTAATAAGATTACATCGAAAGAGCATTTAAAAATTGGAAAAATTTTGAAAAAATATAGAATCGATTAAGATATATATATATATAAATAGTAATAGTTAGGAAAAACTATCCATTCATCTCTTCTTATTACTATTTTATTGTTTCAGTAATAATATTTATATAGTGTTTACATGTACCCAGTTCAAATTACCTAATGAGCTTTGAAATTTGGTGAAACCTATCGCTTGTATTGTATATTATGATATAATGCTGTATATTTTCAATAAACAAAATTGTAATTAAAATAATTGTTTTCAAAATGGAAACATTATTTTGAGACACCTTTAACAAAAACGTATAAATATAATTTGAAGCATAAATTCAAGTTATAGCTTTTATGTAGAAGATGTAAAAGAAAATATCAGTATTTTATTAAATATTTTATCTTTCAAATTTAATAATATCAAAACTTCTTTCCATACATTTTAAAATTGATTTTTAAATGTTCTTTCTCACCACTAACTCTTACATTAACTTTCTTATACCTCATTTTAAAATTTTTGACTTCATATTGAATGAAGAGTGACAGATACATGTAAATATTTCTATCATTATTGTTCTCTAGGCTAAACAATGCAGATTTGTACCTTCTAAATTTCTATAAAATACATAATATGTAAATAGATATACTTATATAATGGAACGCAGAATGTTTCTGAAACTTTGCCGAAGACAAAAGACAAATAATATAAGACATACCATATCTTTTTTTAAATTCTCCATTTGCGATTTTGTAAATTTAAAAGTGTTTTTGTGCTACGTAGTCTGTGCGTATTACGAAAAATAAAATATAATTTTTCAATCATTTCTAACACTATTTAAATTGGAAATTCTCTCTTATAAAAGTTAATGAAATAGTTTACCACAATATGGTTTTTACTCCAGGATACAACTAAGTTGTCATCATCAATAAAAATAATAATATGTACTTCAGTAGTGTAAATGATTTGGTAGTACTCCACTTGTCACCTTTTCTTTGTACTTCTTATGATGACAACTTAATTGTCGCACTACGTATTGAGGTTTAAAAGCCTCATTATTATAAAAGAGATTTTTTTAATCAATAAGAGTTTAGCCGAGTAATTGCTTTTTTTTGCTTCATATTATAAAAGGTAGTTATTATTCGGTTCAGATTCAATCACAGATATGCTCCATATTGCTCCAAAAGCACAAATTAAACAGACGAGTTGGTAATTGCAAAATCAGTATCAGTATCGACGTTCTAGAATATTGTGTAATTTAGAAGATGGTTCGTAATTTGTAGCCATCCACTTGATCAGAGACTCGATGCAATTTGATCTCTCTCTCACCAGTTCTTCCTCATGGTTGATAGTCTATCTGCGAAAGCTACATATAGGTCTAAGTAGTCAGTTTCTTTGTTGGATCGAATGAGAATTCTTCATCAAGTTCTATTAAAGACTCTCCATCTTAGTCTGTCAGATTTAAATCCTATTTACCCAACGCTTCCACTTGGTAGTAGAAAGATTAAAGCGCAAAACTACGTCTACCACCATCAAAAAATATAATTTCTAATGATGTACAAAGTTTATAGTCATGATCATAAAAGAAAGACTTTTGCGAAAGTAGTTTGTCTTCTAATAATTATTTAAAAATATGCATATATTTGACAAGCTCTAGGAGCTTTTCAATGTATTGTACATATACAGATGTATGATATATTGGAAACTTGTGTTACATTAGACTTAGTTTGTAGAAGCAGTCCTGTATAAATGAATGAAATCTAATTATTGACTTGAATAACGTAAATTTATAGAATTGATTGACTTTTACCTGATTCGGGTTTAGGAATTGACACAATAATATCCAAGCATTGAGTGCAATGAGTCGTTATATTGCTTTCTCGCGCTATTTATCTCATGTCGGTTCATTTTATTAGAAATGAAATATCTTTCAGGGTGTAGTGTTACTTTCAGATGAGCATTACAAAATATCCAAGCCGGCGTTCGATAACAAGCTCTTACCAAGCATAATTTCAGAATCAATTTTTTTTCAGTTGAAAATCTTATACACCGCAGATATTTTTTTTAATTTAAGAATCAAAAGTTATAAGTAAATATTCCATTTTATTACCTTCATCCTTCAAAAATCAAATGTCTATTTTGCTATATGAGATGACCCATTACTTTAGTTACTTTTGTGATCTCGAACGCTTACTATCTTCTATTCTTCAAATTTAACAACCCTAACTAAATATCTACTTCTAAAATATATTGCGCATATATAACTTGTTTCTTTGATCGATGTTCCTTGGCAATTGGTATTGATTCATCTGCATGTCTGTAAACTCATCTTCCTTCGCCGAATTGGAACGCCATAAAATAATGTATATATATATATATATATATATATATATATATATATATATATATATATATATATACATACGGTACCTGCCACCGTCTTAAAGAAATAATTCTTCTTGTATTAAGAAGCTTGCTCACCTTTCTTCGTCGAGTTGGAACGCGATCAGAAATTTTAGAGTTTTATGAAAAATTCGAACGTGTTAGCTCTTTTGATGGTACCTTAGAGAAGGTTGTATCCAATAGCAAATTTTCCATACGAAATTCATCGTCTTTTCTATATTAACATACATCACAAAATGGTCATTATTTACCATATAGTACAGCCAATATGGCTTAAGAGTGACTGCAGTTTTTTCTTCATGATCATCGTCCTCTAAAGAATTACGTTTCTTAGAAAATTCTTTATATCTTACATACAGACACCACAAATAAGGTTTCAATTCTAAAAGCAGTTTGCAAACGGTTAAGCCCTTGTTTGAACGCGTTAGCTCTTTCGATGGTCCCTTAACGAAGGTAGTATCTAATAGCAAACCTTTCCATACGAAATTCATCGTCTTTTCTATTTTAACATACATCACAATATGGTTATTATTTACCATATGGTACAGCCAATATGTTTTTAAGACTACAGTTTTCAGTCTTCATGATCATCGTTCTCTAAAAAATTACGTTTCTTAGAAAGTTTTTTATATCTTATGTACAGACACCACAAATAAGGTTTCAGTTCTAAGAGCAGTTTGCAAACGGTCAAGCCCTTGTTCGATCGCGTTAGCTCTTTTGATGGTCCTTTAGCGAAGGTGGTATCTAATAGCAAACCTTTCCATACGAAATTCATCGTCTTTTCTATTTTAACATACATCACAATATGGTTATTATTTACCATATGGTACAGCCAACATGTTTTTAAGACTACAGTTTTCAGTCTTCATGATTATCGTCCTCTAAAGAATTACGTTTCTTAGAAAGTTTTTTATATCTTACATACAGACACCACAAATAAAGTTTCAGTTCTAAAAGCAGTTCGCAAACGGTCAAGCCCTTGTTCGAAAGCGTTAGTTCTTTTGGTGGTCCTTTAGCGAAGGTGGTATCCAATAGCAAACTTTCCATATGAAATTCATCGTCTTTTCTATTTTAACATACATCGTATAATGGTCATTATTTACCATATGGTACAGCCAATATAAATTTAAGAGTAACTGCAGTTTTTGGTCTTCATGATCACCGTCCTCTAAAGAATTACGTCCCTTAGAAAGTTCTTTATATATTACATGCAGACACTACAAATAAGGTTTCAGTTCTAAAAGCAGTTTGCAGACGGTCAAACCATTGTTCTTTTCTTCAACCAACTTTGAAATCATAGTAAATCTGAACAAAATAGTGTTGCAGTGTAAAATCCATACTGAACATTTAAAACAATTTATTGCCCACGATTAGTAGGAAAGGGGATACAGTTTTTGTCAATTTTATTACATCAAAACGTTAAACACAAGTTCTCCATAGCACCATAAAATCAAAAACCAACATAAAATGTCCATTTCCAAATAATAAACAATGAACTATAGTAATAATGAATGGTACAAGTATCAATTATGGCGCTAAAATTACCTTAACGATCATTGTGATATATATTAAATTATTTCAAAATATTTAATATCAAACGAAGCATATTACCATAGCTGTATTGGATGTCAAATATGATTGATATTGTTTAATTAATTCATCAATTAACAATCAATAATTATATACATAAATAACTATAATTTATTAATACACTTATTTATTATACATTGGTAACAAGCTGAGCTGTTCAAAATTGCCAAAAAGTTGAGTACCTTCTACATCATAAAGGAAGGGAAAGTGTAACTTTAGCATCGCATTTTAATCGACGTGCATGTCACCAGCACGAATTTTGTAACAGTATTTAAGTTTGTCAGCGGGGGGCACTTTCATCAATCAACGCGTTGGAACCCTTGGAAATTTGCAAGCGTTTAGAGCATTTTTTGGACAAATAAAGCTGCTCGATACGCCAGAGTATACATACGAGCATGTAAAAAAGTTTGTTCTAAATGAAATGTATTTAAAAATCAATTTTTTTTCTTAATGTAACTACTTAATCCTGGGAACTCGTGTAACATTCGATGTTGAGGTGTGTTGAAGTTCAATTTTCATTTGTTTTCATCCTTTACAACTTTTACATTTTATTCCTCTTTTCTCAGCTGCTATCCGCGCCGTCTCCTTCCACGTTTTTCTCGACCTGTCTCTCATATTTTCTCCTATTTTTTTCGGCTCGAATATTTATTTAAATAATCTGTTTTGATTCTTATTGCATAGTCTAACACTTAATTGAATTGGTTCCATGTTTCAACAGGAACTCTGAATTTTAATTTAATCCTTTTTTGGTTTTTCCTTCTATTTTTCAACCCTTGAACACCAAAGAAAACAATCAGTACCACTTCGATTTTTAACTTCGTAACGCCAAGATACAAACCACCAACCATTTATGTCATGTTACTTTACCATTTAACATTTAGCAAACGGATCGTATTGGAAATACTTTGATTCGTCTGTGTTTTTTAAGAAATCTTCATGAATATCTTCCTTTTGAAAGTATTATCTTTGATATATCAAAATAGTGTTCAATCTAAAAGATAAATTCTACAAAATAATATTTTCAATCACCTAAAAAATTTTGCAGAACTTACATAGTGCTTTACGTTCTGTGAAGCATTTATTATTAATCCAATAAAAACTTTTTTTGAGAATAAATTTAATTGTTTGAAATAGGCATGTAAAACCGTAATTATTGAAGCAAGAATATTGTCTTTTTTTGTATATTCTTACTTAAACCGTCGAAGTTAATTTCTATTTAGCAAGGACAAATGTTTTTGGAAACAACAATACAGTAGCGTGGAAAGAATTAAAATTAAAATTGCTGAAAATTGGTTAAATATTAATATTATTTGCGTAAATTGAGGCTCAAAAAACATTTTTACAATTAAATACCATATTTTCTATTTTATGACGCCAGGCAGTGAAGTAAAAGTTTCAGAACCAATCTGCGAAAATCTAAATGTTATTATTGTAAGGTAAAAATGTAAAATAGTAAAATAAGCGACACAAAATATATTGCATTAAATTATTGTATAGCAAATGTATAATAATAAGCATGCATTTCTTCATTAAATGTAAATTCCTATTCTTTTCTTGTTCAGCATGTTTTTATTGCTATTACGTTCTTCTAAAAATTCATGACGATCTAAAAAGGACTTAATGTATAAGTACATTGTTTTTACTTTAAGATTAGCCACAGTTTTAATCCACAACCCAACCACTTATTAACTAAAGCATTTGTTGAAAGATATTGCAAACCAGAATTTAGCAGAAGTTATACCACCTCCCCACTTTCTCTTTGTTTTCGGGATACTTTCTTTGTAGATGACTTTAGTTTATACTTGCCTTCTTAGCTTACTTATCCTCATGGAGAAATTTTGCCTTCCAATTTCAGAAATTTCCTACTTTCTTTCTGGTTTCTTGGAATCGTTCTGCATTTTCTCTATATTGTTGCTATGTAGATTTATCATCGCCTTCCATTTTCTCATGAACAATTTTGGTTTTTGAATTTCAGAACCTTCTTAAATTCTTTCTGTTTTTTGGAATTGCTCTGCACATTTTCTATACTGTTGTCATGTAGATGATTTTGGTTTATCCTTGTCTTCTTAACTATTTATTCTCATGAACGAATTTTACCTTTTAATTTTAGTACCTTCCCACATTATTTATGCTTTTTGGATTTACTTTGTGCTTTCTCTATACTATTGTCATGTATATGACTTTGATTCATCGTTGCTTTCTTAGCTTATTTATTCTCATAGATGAATTTTGCTTTCCAATTTTAGAACCTTCTTACTTTCTTTCTGTTTTTGTGGAATCGTTCTGCATTTTCTCTATACTGTAACCATGCAGATGACTTTGGTTTATCCTTGTTTTCTTAGCTATTTATTCTCATGAAGGAGTTTTGCATTTTAATTTTAGTACCTTTTCACATTATTTATGCTTTTTTGGATTCATTTTGTGCTTTTTCTGTACTGTTGCCATGTAAATAACTTTGAATTATCATTGGTTTCTTAGCTTATTTATTATCATGGAGGAATTTTGCTTTTCAATTTTAGAACCTTCTTACTTTCTTTGTGTTCTTTTAAAATCATTCTGCGTTTTCTCTGTACTATAGCCATGCAGATGACTTTGTTTTATCATTGCCTTCTTAGCTTATTTATTCTCATGAACGATTTTCTCTTTCCAATTTTAGAATCTCCCTACATTCTTCCTGTTTTTTGAATGTGCTTTGCATTTTCTCTATACTGTTGTCATATAGATGACTTTAGCCTAGCCTTGCCTTCTGAGCTTACTTGTCTCATGGAGGATATTCGCCTTCCAACTTCGGAATCTTTTTCTTTTTGAGATTTGCTCTGCATTTTCACTACAATATTGACATGAGTAATGAAGGAAATATGTAATTGTTTAACCAATCAACGCTGCACTTAGATGGGTAAATTAATCTGGTTGCAACCAAGGATTTTATACCTGGTTTCCCAGGAGAACCTTAACAATCACACTTTTTTGGGAGCATGCAACTCTCGTCATGTTACCTTATGATCTACCTAGTTTGCGTTTTGCTTCAATTCTACAATATTACTATCTTTCTTATTCACATTAGTTGTGACATCTTTAAAAAAAGGTCTAACTCCGCATGATTTTTCTACCCTTTCTCTCACACTGCTAAATTCCGATTAACAATATTATCATTAAAGAAAAACACCTACAAGAAAGTGGAATTTGAGAAAAAGCGGTGGCTAAAAATAGAAAGGAAAGCAATGTTGTACATCTATATCTCATTCCAAACAGATATTAATTGTATTGTAAGTTTAAATATTTTAATCTTTTGCATAAAATTTAAATTGTCAAACAAAGTTAGATATAGGGAATATTATTTATAAAGAAGTTGATAAAAGAAAAACTAAAATCTCTCAATTACTCCTTTATTAATCTCGGTATCTCTCTCTCTCTCTCTCTCTTTACACTTTTACGTACATATACATGTATTCCTACATTTTCTACAAGATTATAATATTCTTGTATTTTATTGATAAAAGTCTTGGGGAAAATATAAGCGCTCTCTCTTGACGTGTTCTGTACACTAACATTTTAAAAGAAATATTAAAAAAAAAGAAAAAAAATATTTACAAAAACAATGCGAAAGACTGTTTTACTACCTTGTGATTTATTTTTAAGATTGAATATCGTATCATACTTCTGTATATTATATAAAAATTTGTACATATAATAGTTATAGTATATAGCATATTACGTATCAAAAAAAATTAAACAATATATTTTATATAAGGAATTGCGATACAAAAAAGAATAGACCTGCTCACTTAAGCGAGTTAAAAGCAAGGCTGATGTGGATTTATATGTAATAGTTTTTGTTTTCTAAAAAAAAAACAAACTACTTTTAAGCTTTAACTGTTCCTGATTAGATATGGTATAACACAAAATTAGATTAAGCACAATACTATGTACTGTACATACAAAATATGAACAATAAAATTTAAAATTCTAATGTTTGTGTTTTAGTATGATTTCTTATTAGGTTTCCTATAATATCACTTTTAAAGTAAACATACATTCCTCCCCAACCTATACATCGCTGTACATATCTTCCACTGTTCAAAATAATGCTGTACAAAGGGTACTACGAAAGTTTTGCAATACAGCTTTGTTTATTTAATTTTTTCAAAGTAATTTCCTCTAGATTCAATACACTTCTCTATCCTCCGAAACTAATCTTTAAACCAGTTCTGCCAAGTTTCACTAGGGAGTAAAACACACACGTTGTCCCAAGCCCGCAGAAGGTCCTCATCACTGGAAAACCGCCTCCCCTTTAGCTTCATTTTCACATGCTGGAACAGAGTAAAGTCGCATTGAGCAAGATCTGAACTGTAGGGAAGGTGTTCGAGAAGTTCCAATCCTGTCATGGTCAAATATTCGGTGCAGGCTTTGGCGCGGTGAGCTGGAGCATTATCGTGATGTAGGAACCAGGTGTCCATTCTTGACTTTGGCCGCAGGTTCTTCATAGATTCAATGACTTTAGGTAGACACTGTCCAGTATACCGCTTAGCTGTGACTATCTTCTGTGTGTCCAAAACGACGCGTTCCACAATTCCACTCGATTTGAAAAATATAGCTATTCTTTTCTTCTTTACAGAACGGGATTTTCTGACAACTACGGGTGTGTCCTCATCATCAAAGACCCAAATTTTGTTTTGTGCATTGGTCGGCATATCGTAATAGTACAGCCAAATCTCGCCACCTGTCATGATGTTGCTCACATACCGAGATTGTCCCTTATTAAACTTTTTTGGCATCTCCCGGCACCAAGTCACACGTCGTGTCAACTGCTCTGCAGTCAGTCGATGCGGCACCCAGAGAGAACAAAGTTTCTTCACGTGCAAATGATCATGTAGAATCGAACGAATTGCTGGTGCATTTAGTAGTGAAGTATCCTCTATCTGTTGGTAGGTCACTCACCTGTCCTCGCGAAGCATGTTCCTCACAGTAATAACGTTTTCCACCGTAACTGACGTTCGTGGCCCTCCCGGCCTTTCAGCATCACCCACAGTTAAATTTCCCCTTTGGAATTCTTTATACCACCTGAATATCGTTGTGCGATGTGAACAAACATCACCTAGTGCAAGAGTCATTTCTTCGAAGCACTGGTCTATGTTTAAACCACGCACGAAATTATAACGCAAAACTGCCCTTATCTCATTTCGTGACCACGATTCCCTCGGAAGCACTTTACACTCTCACTGCTAATAAATAACTGAGCCCATCGACATAGCGCGGCGGCTAGAATGCACGTATATGTCTCAACATGCAGCAACAAGCAGCTTCCTACGATTCATTGTTGCATCATATTGCAAAACTTTCCCAGTACCCTTTGTATACATCGCTGTATACGTATCTTCCATTGTTCAAAACAATGCTATTGTTCATCAGTTGTCAGCTTCTTCAACAAGTCTGCCGTTTTTGCTTTTACATTTCCAACAGACTGAAAATGTGTTCTCTTAATTGCACTTTTCCCTTTCGGGAACAGATAGAAGTCACATCGTGCAAGGTCTGGCGAATACGGAGGATGATCAAGCACAGCAATGCGCTCGTCTGCTAAAATCTTGCTTCATAAATAGGGCATTGTGAGCTGGTGCAAAATCCACGAGTCGTTCTTTCACAAATCCGGTCTTTTCTTCCTTACTCTTTCCCTCAACTTGAAGGAAATATGTAATAGTTTGGCTAATCAAAGCTGCACTTAGATGGGTAAGCTAAATCTGCTTGCGTCAAGAATGTTATACCTTGTGTCCCAGGTGCACCTTAACTATCTCACTTCTTTGGGAGCATGCAATTCTCGTCACGTTACCCTACCATCTACCTAGTTTGAGTTTTGCTCCAATTCTACAATATCGCTAGCTTTTTTATTCACATTAGTTGTGACTCTCTTAAAGAAAGTCTAACTCCGAATGATTTTCTACACTTTCTCTTACGCTGCTAAATCTTAATTAACAATATTTTTCATTAAAGAAATATCAACATTCTGGTCTTATAAGGTTTCGATTGCCTAAGAAAGAGTGTTATCCAGACAATATTTCTGTGTCCGAAGATTCGGCTCAAGTACCGTTTCAACAATTCCTCGACTACACAACGAAAAGACTTATAGGGTTTCAAAAAGATGTTTTAAATTTAGATACCGAAAAACATAGCAGCTGACAACTTACTTAAAAATGGGTATTCAAGTGAACTGCGACAACACGACGAAACGTGTACTACAAGTGATACCGGCCGTGAAAGCCTACGTATTTTTTACGCTATACATTATTTTAAAAGGATTATTTTTAACACGTTCGCTGCTGATGAAAATCGGAAACCCGGCCCAGGAGGCTGATAAGGTTTTTTGAGAAATAATAAAACTGTAGGCTTATACTGGTATGAAACAAACTTTTAATACTAAAAAATCATAACAGTCACGTCAAAAAGGCAATGACTTCTTTTGACGTCATCAGCCTCCCGTGCGAAGTTTCACTGTAATAACTATATGCTAATTCTAATACATGCATGTATACTAAAACAACACCTAAATTTTAAAAAATTTTAAAAAATTTAAAAAAATTTTAAAAATTTTTAAAAAAATTAAACATTTTTATGAAATATTGAAAAACATGGCTCAAAACAGAGGGCTGGCATTCCTGGGCAAGCTGGACAATGGTACACTGTTTCTTTTCTAATTTTGTTTTTGTTACACACTGTACATCTCCTATGAGCATGTTTTTTTCCCTTTCCCGTTTGAGGATTCTTTTGTGGGACATGAGATGCTGGTTGTTTTGTTTTAATAATTGGATTTGCCTTTTCTGGTAACAAATGCTCCAACACTTCTAGACGATAGTCGTATAATGACATTTTTGGGCGCACAAATTTTGTATATAAAAAAACGAATTGATTAGATGCATGTAGATTATATGTATCCCGAGTTTCTTATACCACCGTAATGTTTTCCTCTCACAGGGATAGTATGACATCATTTGATCTTTTTTATCGACTCTTCCCATAAAGGTATTGTATTTGTAAATAGCTTCTGGTTTGCTTTTTTCTTGTTGCCTTTTGTTAAAATAATTTACTAGATTATTTCTAAACTCTGTTGAGATATAAAATACATCTCTTCTGTCCTTCCATTTGGCGATCATTACTCCATCTGAATAACGCGCAAATGTTTCTCCCTTTTTTAATTTTGCCGTCTTTATATCTACTGGATTGTCTTTCCTATCCACCCTTATAGTTCCTGTACAATAGGTTTTTTTGGACAGTAATTTGGAAGCCAGATCGAAGCTATTGTAGTAGTTATCCATAAAAATGGAATGTCCAGCATCTAAATGTTTTTCCAAAAGATGGAGTACAATGTTGGTAGCATGACCTTTGCCACCATAATCATCTAAGGTACCAGTATAAGCCGCAAACTTTATTGCAGTGCCATCTGGTTCGGTTAGAAAATACAATTTCACGCCATATTTGTGCCTTTTGTTTTTAATATATTGTCTAAAAACTAATCTACCTCGCCACAACACCCTTGACTCATCTAGGGATAGCTCTTTTCCTGGGTAATAGATTTCACTCATTCTTGAATTAAAATAATCAATTACTGGCCTTATCTTAAATAACCTGTCTGCAGGTTCTGCCTGACCAGGTAGAGGATTTGTAGCAAAATGCAGACATCGTAGAATGACCATAAAACGGTCTCTACTCATTAAATCTGAAAAAACATATAGGTTGAATAAGCGATGTTTTTTCCAATAATCTTGAAGCCTATTCAACCTAATGGTGCCCATATGAAGAATTAATCCCAAAAAAATTTTTAGTTCTTCTAAAGTCAGAGGTTTCCAGCGTGTTATGCGTGATTTTTCTTTTGTCGTACTTGAAAGAAAAACTTCTTCGGCATAAATATTGGTTTGGCTAACTATCAGTTGAAGAAAGTCCTCAGTAACAAGCAGATTGAAGAAATCTATTGGTGTGTTTCCTTAAAATAAAACAGTATTTTTACGAAAAAATGACCCAATATTCTTCGTTTTTTTAAGAAAACAAAGTTGCGGAATTTATACACAAAAAGCGCTAATAAATTAAAAAAATCAAAACTAACCATTAGGTTGAACCAATAACTCTCTGCGCTTGGAAAATGGTATCATAGTTGGAATATCTTCATTTGAGTCCCATATCACAGCGTTTCCAGCCATCCGAGAGGGAAGTGCCTCCTGCGAAATGCAAGGAATAGCACTTGAAACATCTGCTTCTCCTTCAGAATCGCTGGATTCTGGTTCTGTATCAGAATTTGAATTTGAACCAGAAAAGTCCGGATCTATTGGGTCTGGGAAAAAGTTCGTGGCGTTTTTTCAGTAAAATTCAACTGGTCCCCGCATGGCGCGTGGACGAATTCATTTAAACCGAATGTGCTCCATTATTATCGACAATGTTTCGCCATTTTTTTGGTAGATCCATGATCCCATCGGTGAAAAACTTCTGTGGTTTCTGGTCGAAAAACTGAATCAAGTAGTTTTCACAGGCTTCTTTTGAAACCAACTTAATTCCATTGAGAGAGTTCTGCAGAGATCGAAACAGATGATAGTCAGAGGGTGCTATATCCGGACTGTAAGGTGGGTGCATCAAAACTTCCCAACCAAACTCTCTCAATTTTTGACGGGTCATCAAAGAAGTGTGTGGTCGGGCGTTGTCATGATGGAAGACAACACCTTTCCTATTAATCAATTCGGGCCGTTTTCTTTCAATCGCCTGGCGTAATCTCTCTAGTTGTGCACAGTAGAGTTGAGAATCAATCGTCTGACCAGTTGGAAGTAGCTCGTAGTGGACGATTCCCCTCCAGTCCCACCATACACACAGCATCACTTTTTTTGGCGTCAATGTTGGCTTAGCGAACGCTTGTGACGGCTCACCATCCTTTATCCACGATCTTTTACGCTTCCGATTATCGTACGTAATCCATTTTTCATCTCCGGTTATTAAACGTTTCAGAAACGGCTCGATTTCATTCCGTTTCAGCAGCGCATCGCAGATGTTAATTCGGTCAATCATGTTTTTCACGCTCAACTCATGAGGAACCCATACGTCAAGCTTTTTTTGTAACCAGCTTTGTGTAAATGGTTCAAAACAGTTTTGTGGTCAATGCCTAGCTCCATGCCAATATCGACACTGCTGATATGCTTATCTTGTTGGACTTTTTCAAGAATTTCATCAGATTTTTCAGTGATTGGACGACCGGAGCGTGACTCATCTTTCACATTGAAATTTCCAGAACGAAAGCGAGCGAACCATTTCCGCGCAACATATTTCGATAAAGTACCTTCACCGTACACAGCACAAATTTTATCACAAGCCTGCGCAGCGTTCTTCCCCTTATCATAATAATATTGCAGAATATAGCGAAATTTCTCATTATTCTTCTCCATTTTCAAGTGCGAATAACTTTCCAACCACTGCACCGATTACAATGCTTCTACGCTCAAACTAACGTTCGGAAGGTCATCTAAAAAACGAGCCGTCGGTGGTGTCGCTGTGACTTGTTGTTCTTTAGTTATCGGCAACCAATGCCATCTATCGGGAAAAACGCCACGAACTTTTTCCCAGACCCAATATATCATCATCATCAATATCATTGTTATCATCATCAGAATCCAATAATAATTGTAGCATTTGCTCTTAATTCAAAGGACTTTTCGAGCGAAAGGTTTTTTCTACCTTCCTGCGTTTATTAACTCTCGAAGGGCCTGCCTGACTTCCGTCCATGTTGAACCCAAACGAACAACACTTTTTGCACAATTCGCGAGTATACTAGAGGCTGACAACCGCACAACACCTCCACTCACAGGCTAACAGCGTACTGAAGCACTCTATCCGACTGTGTCAATGACTTCGAAAGACGTCATGCGCCTGCTACTTAAGAGGCGGATGACGTCTTTCGACGCCATCAGCACTGAACGTGTTAATCACCTTTTATAGAATTAATCACAGTCTCGAATTTAACTGGGTTTAATATTTTATTAATTTTACCAACGCAATCAATATATCACTAATTTCGGTTTCAATACAATTTCCATTTCAAGAATTAACTAACCTCGACGCATTCAAGAAAACTGTCTAAAATAAAAACCGGTCTTGTGAAAACACAATCACGACTATGGATTCTGTACTTACAAATGCAAAGCAATTGCTCGATAAAGGTTTTTACATCTACGGCGTATAAACTTTAATACCTGACTTGATTAAAATTGTAGCACCTAAAAACATTCTAGAGCTCGAGAAGAAACATAAAATTAAACAAGACTAAATGAAATAGGGTAATAACAGTACAATTTAAGATAGCTGTGATTTGAAGCCCTCAAAAAGCAAAACTAAGTTCTTTTATAAAGTAATACAATGGCCGACAAAATTAAATACAAAAACTCAGTTGTGTGATTTTTACAAAATATGTTTATTTAAAAAATAGTAAGAATTGTTTCGGCAGCACTGTGGCTTTTTTTAGACTAAAAAGTAAATCTAACAAATTTTATATTCGGATGTAAAATCGTTAATAAAAGAGGAAACTATTTAGCTGTCTTTTAGTACCTATGAGACAGGCGAATATATCGTCTACATTTCCATACCAACATTAGATACACAACACAGTCTGCCTCAGAGAAAACGGAACTTTCTTAAAATAAAAACAAAATCTTATTATTTTGGCAAAATTCATTTATTTTATCCAAAGAAGTCACCTTCGGCTTCAATAAAATGTATTGCACGGCCAATTAATATGTCGAATGAATTTTTAAGTTCATCTTTAGATATATCCTTCAAGATCGCTATCTACACCCTTTTAATTGCCCTTTCATCGGCAAATGTAATTTGGAGAATGGATAGAACTCACAGAGGGGAAAATTCAGTGGACACGGCTGATGGTTAAAATACCATTTGTAGTTAGAAAATCAGTGATAAGCGTCGAGCCATGAGATTGTGCGCTATCATGTAACAAACGCCAGCTATCATTTTCACAATAATGAGGGCGCACACGACGAATACGCGCCAAAAGACGCTTCATAACACCAAGATAATATACAGCGTTGACAGTTTGACTGGTACAAACTGCACTGTGCCTTTTGAATCATAAAAACAAATCAACATTGTCTTCACTTTTAATTTCTCCAAACGGCTTTCTTTCGGTTTTTCTTCGCTTGGATGGTTCCATTCAGAGCTTTGACGCTTGGTCTCTGGATCATATTGAAAACATCACGTCTCATCGCCAGTTGCAATAGAACACCTGAAGTTTTCGTCCTTTTTTGAGTCTTTAATCAAGTCTGTACAATGGTAATTTTGATGGAGCCTGTGGTTGATGAACTTAATTCTGAGTACGTATTTCGACAACTAAGTTGCCATCATCAACAGATAATTAAATAGTGTCGCACCTGGGAAACTACGGTACAAAATACCCGTACGAAAACAAATTCCGCACGCGATCCGTACCGCTGAAAGCCAAAACGTACACTGTGTACACAGTGCCGTCTTTAAAACGTTTATAATAATAATAATAATAATATTTATTAAGTTACCCAACAGAGATTATTACTCCAAAACGGGTAACAAACAAAGAAATACAAAAAAAAATTAAACAATAGTTACATTGTGAAAATGAAATATGTATCTTAAAACAAAATATATTCATACAAATAGTGGTCATAGCAAATCGTACTGCAGATTGTTGAAATTCACCGCCGAATGAACCAAAGAGGCCTTCAGCAAAATATTGGTCCTTGCCGTAGGGACATAAATTAGTTGATTCGTCCTAGATCCCAGGCGTGGAACAATGAAATAAACACGCGACAGTAAATCCGGCGTATCAACCCTCCCAGTAACGACACTCTGCATAAATAAAGCGCTAAGAGTTTTTCTCCTATCAGACAGCGATACTATATCATGCCGCTCCAACAACTCGTTGTAATTCACTCCACGGGCAGGATATCGACCATCACATTTAAATGAGAGATATTTCAGAAATTTGCGTTGTATATGTTCCATGAGGCTAGTTTGAGATTTGTAGATGGGGTACCAGACTATAGATGCATATTCCAGTTTGGAAACGACATGAGCAAAGAAAAGAGTCTTCAAAGTATCCATATTATGAAAGTATCGGCATGTGCGAATTATAAAACCGAGAGATCTGGAAGCCGCAGCCGTCACACCAAGAACATGGTCAGAGAAAGTAAATTTCTCGTCAAATATTACCCCAAGATCTCTGATCGAGGACTTACGAGAAATCGTAACGCCGCCAATTGAGTAACAGGATTCTATTCTAGAAATCGTTCTAGAGTAAGACACTAGGAAACACTTTTCAATGTTTAAACTTAAGCGGTTACACAAGGACCAGTTATAGATTTTATACGTTTATACCACTCATACACACTCGTACGTGATAAACACGCATCACCATATATATGTACGTACGTATCTAGGTGAGTAATTGGAGATTCAAACTTACGCGTTTCTTTTTTTAAATGCCTATCTAGTATACGCTTTTTTTGCAAATGCGGTTTATTGCAAGATATTTAGAACAGACACTTGTAATGCTGCTTAATTTTTCTTTTTTTTGGACTGCAGGGACCCCTTTTTTCGTCAACTAGTTAACAAAAAAAGGGAATATATGTATGTGATCTATTTTATGGATCCTCCATTTGCTTCAATATTGGCTTAAGGCCTTCATTTTTTTTCTTGAGCTTTAACACCCCAGAGGTCAAGCAAAAGGATCGTTTAAGTTGAGAACGCGGACATTTATTTATTGTAATACTAACTGCAGCGGGGCAGCAATATATATATTAATAAAGTATTCACAGTTGGGAGTATAGTAACAAGTATTGCATATTGAAGCAAATAAATAATTTAAAAAGAGGCCCCTTACTCGAAACGTCGTTAATATAAAAAATGTCGATACTCTCTATAAGAAAGAGTAAAAATTATTGTTTTTATTATCATTAAGGATACACGTAAGAGCGAAAATATATGCATTATTATTTTCAGGTGCGAAGGACCAACAGGGAGAGACAACGTCTTTCAAGAGTACAACAGCAGGAAATCGATCTCACGAAGATGCTCTTTTGTGTTGTGTTGGTCTTCTATTTGTGTAGTATTCCAGCAGTTGTCATAAACCTACTCGAATTGTTCAGAACTGAAATAACGAAAGTATTTCTGCACTGCCTCTTTTCCACTAATAATTTTGTCACAACTTTAAATTCCTGCGTAAATTTCCTAATTTACGTGAGTTTCGGGGAGTCATTTCAACGCCAATTTTTACTAGTGTTCTGTTCGCGTTGTAAAACCGAAGAGAATTCTCCGGAAACTGGACGTTATTATCTCACATCGAACCCAAACAGATACAGTATCCGCTTCCACAAATACAATTCGAGCCTTAATAGTAGTGGTTCGACATCGATTCGGTCGAATGGAACGCTGGTTGAAAAGATGAACGCCAAAAACACCTCCACTAGTCGCGTATACTGCTTTCCTAGGAACTTAGACTCACAGATCAGTACTGGAACTTCAGATGCTAAGTCAGAACCTACCATGGCTTCTGTCTAGCATGAAGCTTCATTCGAATGGATGATATTTTATAAAAAAAAATTAGTTAAAAATTTCTACTAATATCTGGTATATCTGGACTTCCGCGGTCGTGATCCGTACTATCTGCTTCTGGGCCTCCGGGCTGGAACCGCGTCACTGGTATAACGCCTACGTTTCGTATCCACTTGCATGGTAAATCTTCAGGGCTCGACTACTGCTACTGTCTGTCACACTGAAATGGTTTCAGTACGACAAACAGTAGCAGTAGTTGAGCCCTGAAGATGTCACATTCGAGTGGGTACGAAACGTCGGCAGCTATACCAGTGACGCGTTTCCAGCTCGGAAGCCCAGAAGCAGATAGTTTGTACTAGTATATTCTTTCACAATTTATTGTTACAACAATCTGCTACTTTACTCAAAAAAGTTTTCTTTAAGTTTAATTTTTAAGAGACGAAGAGGGCTGACTATCATTTAAAAGTGTTCTGCATATTGGACTCTTAGTATTAAGTTCTCATAAAATAAAGAATTAATAAAAAAATTATAGGTTATAGGAAAATTTATTTAGTTAATAATAATATACTGTCCAATGTATAAAAATATTAATCACGAATTATAATTACAAGCTTCAGCAAGTTAAATGCTCATTATTTTTGTTCCAAGAAAGTCCCTTTGTTAATCATAATACTACCACTGATAACTTCGTCAATTTCTAAGGTTAGTAGACCTCTATTGTAGTTACCATACTAGTATGTATATTGCTCAGGAAGAACCCAAAGTAAAAAGAAATTCCTTGAAAAAGTAAGGGCTTCGGGCTCTTCAAATTTGGAGCACATAAAGGGTTTTCCAATAAAGACTTGACAACTTTTTTTCAAAATAAAATGCAGACCATTTGAGATATTTCAAAAACTTTATTATCGGGTTGAAGTACAATCAAAACATTTATGAATGGAACTCGACTTCGTTCATATGGCCACCGCGGGCACGTTTGCAGCGGTCGATTCGTTGGACACAATTTTCGATGACTCGACCGAAACGGCTGCTATTTCACGTTCGATGTTGGCTCTGAGCTCTTCCAACGTTGTCGGCTTGTTGACATACACCAATGACTTGACGTAGCCTCAAAGAAAAAAGTCTAGAGACGTTAAATCACACGAACGAGGCGGCCAATCGACTGGTCCATTTTTTGAGATAACACGCTCATCAAACTTACTTTTCAATAAATCGATTGTAACGTGTGCTGTGTGGCTTGTGGCACCGTCCTGCTGAAACCACATGTTGTCCAAGTCCATATCTTCCAATTCGAGCCAAAAATAATCGGTAATCATGGCGCGATAACGATTACCATTCACAGTAACGTGACGATCATTATCGTCGACGAAAAAATATGGCCCTATGACGATGCCGGCATGCAAACTGCACCAAACAGTTATTTTTTGTGGATGAAGTGGTGTTTCATGAAGACCATGTGGATTTTCACCCGACCAATAACGCATATTTTGCTTATCGACGAACCCATTGAGCCAAAAATGAGCTTCGTCACTGAAAATGATTTTGCGATGAAATTGATCATCTTGGCGCATCTTTTCCAGAGCTCAATCGGAGAACGTACGTCGCTTCAAATGGTCCATCGGCTTCAATTCTTGAGTCAGCTTGATCTTGTGTGGGTGTAAACCAAGATCCTTACGCAAAATTCGCCATAAAGTGGTCTGGGCGATGCTCAACTCTTGAGAACGCCGTGGAATTGACTGATTTGTATCATTTGCTACGGACGTTTCAACGGCAGCGATATTTTCCACACTTCGACCAACCCGTTGTCTCACTGGCACGGCAACATCACACAACGAATATGTAGACTCAAATTTTTGCACTAAACTTGTTACTGCCTGTCTACTAAGGCGAGAATTACGACCGAAAATCGGAGTTAACGCTCTTAAAGTAGCGGTCACCGACTCCGAATTTCTGTAGTAAATTTTCATAATTTGCAGACGTTGTTCGTTCGTTTACTTTACCATGATGAAAATGTTAAGTTTTCTGAATAAATTGACAGTGACAGTTCGATGATTAGTGAAAGAGTGCGTTCACAAATTGAATTAAAAATCCCTATTGGAAAACCCTTTATTTCACATAAAAATATTTTTCGAAGTCCAAATATGTAAAAATCTAAAACAATCCTATATCACAAGACAAGCAATAACAGTCCATTTAAGTTTTTAAATTTTAACCATCGCACCAACAACATGAAGTCAAATATTATACTGCAAGATATTAATTTCTGAATTTTATTAAGCTTGTCTAGTATAAGGTTCTGTAGCAAGCTCAATAATAACCTGCTTTTGATATAATAAAACAGTGTTTCTCAAAATTTTTCATAGCGATCCAATAAATTTATTTGTACTGTTACTGCGACACAAATATATACTTTATGACTAAATTGATTCCAGATAACTTCGTTGTGGAGCATCATGAACAGGTGCAAAACACTAAAACTGAGGGTCGGTACAATCTACTGATTATATTGCTTTATATTAAAACAGTAGGTCAAAAAGGAGTCGGTATCGAGACGGTAGAACATCCCATATTGGAAAATTAAGCTATGATCTATGCGGTCAAAAGTTAATGTCTAAAATGGAACTTATAATATAAGGATGCTCTTTCCGTCCGTACTAATATTTTATTTTTAAATATAGTTTCTGTCTATTTCAAGACATAAAAATTTCAGCGTGGTTCAATATTGGGTCGCGACCCAAAAGTTGAGAAACCTTGCAATGAATCAGCATTTTGAAGCTAAAGTTTCCTAAATTAAAGTATTTTGGGTTCTTTTTTAATTTTATTCAATCCAAAGTTTAAGAAAACTTACAATGAACCATAACATTGTGAAGTTAAACATGCCTAAATTAAAGTATTTTGGATTTACTTCTAATTTTTCTCAGCCCACAGGTTGAGAAAACTTGCAATGAATCATAGCATTTCGATGCTAAAATTTCCTAAATTGAAGTATTTTGGGCTATGTTTTAATTTTGTTCAATCCAAAGCTAAACAAAACTTACAATGAACCATAACATTTTGAAGTTAAACTTTCTTAAATTAAAGTATTTTGGACTCACTTTTAATTTTGCTCAACCCAAAGCTTGAGAAAACTTACAACGAACCATAACATTTTGAAGTTAAACATGCCTAAATTAAAGTATTTTGGGTTCGCTTTCAGTTTTGCTCAGCCCAAAGGTTAAGAAAACTTGCAATGAATCATAGCATTTTGAAGCTAAAATTTCCTAAATTGAAGTATTTTGGGCTCTCTTGTAATTTTGCTCAACTCAAAGCTTAAGAAAACTTACAATGAACCATAACATTTTGAAGCTAAAATTTCATAAATTGAAGTATTTTGGGCTCTGTTTTAATTTTGCTCAATCCAAAGCTAAAGAAAACTTACAATGAACCATAACATTTTCAAGTTAAACTTTCTTAAATTAAAGTATTTTGGGCTCACTTTTAATTTTGCTCAACCCAAAGCTTGAGAAAACTTACAACGAACCACAACATTTTGAAGTATTAATAATTAAAGTATTTTGGGTTCGCTTTTAGTTTTGCTCAGCCCAAAGGTTGAGAAAATTTGCAATGAATCATAGCATTTTGAAGCTAAAATTTCCTAAATTGAAGTATTTTGGGCTCTCTTGTAATTTTGCTCAACTCAAAGCTTAAGAAAACTTACAATGAACCATAACATTTTGAAGCTAAAATTTCCTAAATTAAAGTATTTTGGGTTCGCTTTTAGTTTTGCTCAACTCAAAGCTTAAGAAAACTTACAATGAACCCTAATATTTTGAAGTTAAACTTTCTTAAATTAAAGTATTTTGGGGTCGCTTTTAGTTTTGCTCAGCCCAAAGGTTGAGAAAATTTGCAATGAATCATAGCATTTTGAAGCTAAGGTTTCCGAAATTAAAGTATTTTTGGTCCTCTTTTAATTTTTCTCAACCCAAAGCTTAAGAAAACTTACAATGAACCATAACATTTTGAAGCTAAAATTTCCTAAATTGAAGTATTTTGGGCTCTCTTGTAATTTTGCTCAACTCAAAGCTTAAAAAAACTTACAATGAACCCTAACATTTTGAAGTTAAACTTTCTTAAATTAAAGTATTTTGGGGTCGCTTTTAGTTTTGCTCAGCCCAAAGGTTGAGAAAATTTGCAATGAATCATAGCATTTTGAAGCAAAGGTTTCCGAAATTAAAGTATTTTGGGTTCTCTTGTAATTTTGCCCAACTCAAAGCTTAAGAAAACTTACAATGAACCGTAACATTTTGAAGTTAAACTTTCTTAAATTAAAGTAATTTGGGTTCGCTTTTAGTTTTGCTGATTTGTCTACATCCTACTTGGAAAATCGTTTAAATTATGTCTATGATAATTAATATAATAAAATATAAATAATATATAAAATATATAACAAATTAATTAAGGGGTAACAATGAGAAAGCAGCAAGAAAAATGATAATACAAGCATGTAAATAACGAGAGCAACAAGCAAAAGAAGGGTAAGTTCAAGCCTGAAAGCTACCATAATTAATGAATGGATAAGTAAATGAAACAAAAATTAAGAAATTTGAAATTAATTACATGTTACGGGCACGTAATATGTTGCTAGTACTAATGAAAGGTGTCTGAAGACCAAAAATGATTTACGATCTCAGTTAACAAAAGTTACATTGTAACAAATATTCCCCAAAATATACATACATACGAGGTCTGATCAAAAAATAACCGTTATTTTCAATTTTTTCAAAAAGTATTTATTTATTCATCAATAACTATCTTGTCCCCTTCAAAGTAATCCCCCTTAGATATAATACACTTATGCCAGCGTTTTTTCCAATCCTCGAAACACTTCTAAAACGCGCTTTTTGGTATCGCCAACAGCTCCTGTTTCGATTTTTCTTTTATCTCCTCAATCGTAGCAAAACGTTTTCCTTTCATCGGTGTCTTCAGTTTTGGGAAGAGGAAAAAGTCAGCGGGGGCCAAGTCCGGTGAATGCGGTGGTTGAGGCATGATAACGGTTTTGTTTTTGGCCAAAAACTAACGCACAAGCATCGATGTGTGAGCTGGTGCGTTATCATGGTGATTGTTTTTTCCACAATTCCGATCGTTTAAGCCGTATTGCTTCACGCAAACGTTGCATAACTTCCTTGTAGTATTCCTTATTAATCGTACGACCTGTTGGCAAGAACTCATGATGCACCACGCCATTATTATCGAAGAAAATAGTGAGTAAAACCTTCACATTTGATCGAACTTGGCGTGCATCTTCTCGGCCTTCGGTAAAGCGCTTGTACCACTTATAAACACTTTTTTGAGACAAAGTGGACTCGCCGAAAGCCACAGTCAACATTTCAAGTGCCTTGGAGCACTTTATTCCGTTTTTAACGCAAAATTTAATACATATTCTTTGATCCTTTTCTTCGAATAGTAAAAAATCGAAGAGCACACCAAAACACGACTAACCTTTTTATCTGTCAAAAACAAACTGACAATCCAAAATGGCTGATATTGCCAACATATATAACAGACATGTGTACCAACATAACAGGAAAAAAATGCGAAAATCGAACATACGTAACTCATGAAATTTGAAAATAACGGTTATTTTTTGATCAGACCTCGTACAATAAAACTAAAATCAAATGTAATATTCTGAAAAATTTAAATTAAATTTAAAATACGCAAGGCAACTTTTTGTTGAAACTTCGGAAATTTTTATTTATGTCGTCTAAGTGAACTACGTGTTAATATTCAGTTTTATTCAAATAGGAAGTTGTTTACTAGCCAAGATTCTATTTGGTAAAACGTTGAAAGTTAATGCTGGGTTGCGACAAGATAACAGGAAAATGCATTCAGTTACCTGAATTAATGTTTCCTGAGTGTTCTCAGTAATTCATTTCGGGAAATGATAAAATTTCGCTTAGAGTTACCCAGTTAGTTGTAGTATGTATGTTAATTTTTACGAATTTATACACAGAAATGTACAATTTTTAGTAATTTACTTTACGTTGTTTTATGTGCAAAAAATTAATACAAAAATAGATATTTTTGTAGACGCCACACTATGTACAATAGGTACCACAAGAAGGTTTACGATGTACATCAAAATACATCTGCCAAGTTCATATTTAATAGTTTTTACAACATGTAAACAAACATTGGCAGTCCGATTCATAACAGAATAGTGATTTGTATATGTATATATATATATATATATATATACAAAGGGTACTAGGAAAGTTTTGCCATATGACGCTACTTGTTGCTGCATGTTGAGACATGTTCATACTTGCATAGTAGCCGCCGCGCCATGTCGATGGGCTCAGTTATTCATTAGCAGTGAGAGTGTAAAGTGCTTGCGATGGCATCGTGGTCACGAAATGAGACAAGGGCAGTTTTGCGTTATAATTTCGTGCGTGGTTTAAACATAGACCAGTGCTTCGAGGAAATGACTCATACACTAGGTGATGTCCACGTCGCACAACGATATGCAGGTGGTATAGAGAATTCCAAAGGGGAAATTTAACTGCGGAGGATGCTGAGAGGTCGGGAAGGCCACGAACGTCAGTTACGGAGGAAAACGTTACTACTGTGAGTAAAATGCTTGGCGAGGACAGGCGAGTGACCTTCCAACAGATAGAGGGTACTTCAGGCGTAAATGCATCAACAATTCGTTAGATTCTGTATGATCGTTTGCACGTGTTCTCTCTGGGTGTCGCATCTACTCACTGAAGAACAGATGACACGACGTGTGACTTGGTGCCGGGAGATGCTAAAAAAGTTTAATAAGGGACAACCTCGGTATGTGAACAATATCGTGACAGGTGACGAAACTTGGCTGTACTATTACGATGTGCCGACCAAAGCTCAAAACAAAGTTTGGGTCTTTGATGATGAGGACACACCCGTAGTTGTCCCGATCTGTAAAGAAGAAAATGATGGCTGTATTTTTCAAATCGAGTGGAATTATGGAACGCGTCGTTTTGGCCACACAGAAAACAGTCACAGCTAAGTGGTATACTGAACAGCGCCTGCCTAAAATCATTGGATATACGAAAAACTTGCGGCGAAAGTCAAGAATGGATACACTGTTCCCGCATATGAAAATGAAGCTAAAAGGGAGGCGATTTTCCAGTAATGAGGACCATCTGCGGGCTTGAGACAACGAGTGTTTACTCCCTAGCGAAACTTGGCAAAACTGATTTAAAGATTGGTTTCGGAGGATGGAGAGGTGTAGTGAGTATAGAGGAAATTACTTTGAAAAAATTAAATAAACAAAGCTGTATTGCAAAATTTTCCTAATAGCCTTTGTATATATGTATATAAGTATATGTATGTGATTCAAAGAAGTCGGTCTTCATGGTCGAATTACAATGCAGAAGCCGTTTCTACGCAAGCTAAACAAGCAAAAACATTTTTTAAAGTTGGCACGCGATGACCAAAATTGGACCATAGAAGACTGGAATAAAATATTGTGGACCGATGAATCCAAATTCGAGATTTTCGATTCAAGAAGACGTGTTTTCGTGAGGAGGTCTGTGGTTGAGCGTGCCCGGGAAGAATGCATAGCCCCTACTGTTAAGCACGGTGGAGGTTCAGTCATGATATGGGGTTGCCTTTCTGGATCAAATGTGGGAGATCTCGTAAAAATCGAAGGCATACTAAAAAAAGGACAGTATAAGTGCATATTAGAGAAAAACGCAATCCCTTCTGGAATTAAAATTTGGGGTCAGAATTTTATTTTCGAACAAGATAATGACCCAAAACACACTTCCAAACTATGCCGAGAATATTTGGAGAAATTGGAGAACGAAGGAACCCTAAAAGTTATGGCGGGGCCTCCCCAGAGTCCCGATTTAAATCTCATCGAGTTGCTGTGGGAAAAACTTGACCGAGGGGTGAGAAAATCGGCCCCCACATCTGCTGTTAATATATGGAAGAACCTGCTAGAGGCATGGAGTAAAATAAAACCTGAGACATTACGAAAATTAATCGAAAGAATGTTTCGATTGTGTGCTATAGTGATTAAAAATAAAGGAGAGCATATAGACGAGTCTAAAATTTAGTTAAATATATTATAAAATAATTTATTTTAAATGTAAAAATATATATTTTTCATATATGTTAATAATAAAAAGATAGTATTTCAATTTTGATTTTCGTTACAAATTGCGGTTTAAATGAGAGTGACCAAATACTTATGAGCGATAGTGTATATTACAACCTACCCCTGAATGTAGCCGAACTCTGTTTCCAAATTGATCTATGGCTTGAGAAGCAATTTTTGTTGCGCAGTTTGGTGCCATGAGAAAACGGGTGAACTATAACAATAACAATTGCATTTTAAATCTAAATTGGATTTAAATAATCTGGGTTAAATGTAACTTTACGAATTTTTTGGGTCATTACAAGCAAATTAGATACTTCGAGTAATCACTTAATGTTACTGAACTTCTAGTAAGGTAAAAATATGTATAATATATAAACTAAATACTGTAAAAATCATTTCTGGAGCAAATAAAATATTTAATTTAAGGAAATCGAGATCATCCAGCAGTTACATATACTTTTACAAATCTTATTTAAAATTCTCAAAGAAAATAAAGTTTCTCTTCCATTAAACTTGTCACTCAACTCCTTTCAAAAGTTTTCTGCATCTACATACTTTCACACAAACTCGACGCTTCATATTTACGAGTCATATTTTCGATGTTCATATAATTGTAGCTTAAATACATAAACCTAATTGTGTTTTAGAAAGTATTTTTTTAAAATTTCTATAGCTTTGGGATTAGTTGTTTTGAATATGTCATGTTCCAGAAATTTTAATTATTAATAAATAAAATAAAATAATAATAATTGGTATATTAAGAATATATAATAAATAGTAGAAAGTAAAGAGTACGATTCCAATCCGTTAAAAAAATCGTTAAAAAACGAAAATGTATGCCAAAAACTTATCCATACCGGTATACAATCTTTACTCTTTTTTATTGGGTGTTTCGATCATTGTGTTAGTAAAATATTTAATTTATATTGACGAAGCTTCGGAAGAATCATTTATTTTCTTCAATCTGCAATACCTTTTACAGTTATTATTATTATTATTTATATTGTATTTCCAATTGCGAATAATAGTTTTTTAAATCCATATAACTATTTGTGATTATTTAGATTTATTAGAAATATATTTTCTTGTTTATTATTGTAAAATTTACAAACACACAAGCGTTTTCAAATTAACTATTTTTTTTTAATTGTGTACTTACCAAAACATTTTTCATTCCAAATGTTTTTAGTTGATGCGTTCGAAAAGCAACATCTGCTATTTTCTTTTTATTTCAACCTAGGCATATATGCATGTGTATATGTAAGTTCCTGTTGTTGGATGTTGGTATATACAAGGAGATGCAGACAGTTTAATTTTAAAATTCTTTTAAAGATATTAAATTGTTACAAATATCATTACGATTGATAATTACACAGGCCAACACACATTTTGGTGCCTGCGATTTCTTAACTGTTCCTGGGTAATTTTTGGATGCAGAATGTAAAAAAGTTCTCAGATTTGGTCTATCAGATCTAGTTTTTGAGATTTTTTTAAAAAATTGTGTATATATTTTACGTTATAACTGTTATAATATATAATATTATTATTGACAGTTAAAAAAACAAAGACACATGGATTTAAGTATTTATTGCAAAAACTTAATTTACATAATTACATTAGTCACTAATCACATAAAAATTTTCTTTTATACGACTTTCTAGAATGGAGTTTACTAGGGCAGTCTCGCTGAAGGCTCCAGCAGTAGTCCGCCATCATGTGACTATCCCATCGTCCTTGATAACGATCTTCCATAGTTTCAATATCCTGATGGAATCTTTCCCCCTGTTCTTCACTACAATCACCTAAGTTTTCTGGAAAACGATCTAGGTGGCTGTGGAGGTAGTGCATGGTTTCCACTAATTCTACGTAATTCTCTGCTTTATGATTGCCAAGAAAATTTTGTACTACTTGAACAAATGAACACCAAGCGTTAGATTCAGTCTCGTTCATTGATGTGGTGAATTGTGGATCTTTAACAAGTTGCCTTATTTGAGGACCATCAAATATACCAGTTTTTAGTTGTAGTGATAGCACAACTTTACCTGGGAAAAGTCAGTAATATACTAAATCGAGTACTGCCAAGTAGGTATAGAAGGATCGGGTCATAGGCAATTACAGGTATAAAAGTAATTAAGAGCAGTGTATTGAGTAGTTCCTAGTATAGGAACATTGGGTCAGGGACAATTCCAGGTCTCCATTTGGCTAATTACATTCTGGGAAATTTCTATTTTGACGATTAAATACATATTTATCTCTTTATTTGTTGTCCTTTATCAGAAAAAAATATCAATTAACCTGTAACCTGTATCTCAAAAACTAGAGCTGATAGAAAAAATCTGGTGGCATTTTTGGAATCAGCACATTAAAAACATCTAAAATCAGATGTTAGATTTCCGGCACCAAATTTTTTTTTTCATTTTGTTACCCTGTATTATCAATCTCAATGATGTAGGTAATCACAAATATTTATATACGTTCCTATGTTATTTTAGTAATAGCACTACATATTCTGAGAAAAATTAATTTTATAACTGGCATATAAAGCTTACAAAACTATACGTAAGTATATGTTGAATGAATATATCTAGTATTACTCCATTTAATATTAAACACTTACTTGTAGTAACATAAGAAAGGATACCACAGACTTTTAGCAAATATTGTGAAAACATATTTCTTTGTACTGAATAATCATCACGTCTCCCTCTCTCGTCCACTGTACTGAACGACAAAGCGAGAAGCGCGTCTGTTTCGCATGTCGATAACTAAGTTACCAGAGCGTATAGACAGACGCATTGCGACACGGCTATTTGCCAATTAAAAGAATGTTAAAAGGAATCATTCTAATATTAATAACACTCTATCTACTACATATGTAGTAGAAACATATTTCTTTGTACTGAATAATCATCACGCCTCCCTCTCTCGTCCACTGTACTGAACGACAAAGCGAGAAGCGCGTCTGTTTCGCATTTCCATAACTAAGTTACCAGAGCGTATAGACAGACGCATTGCGACACGGCTATTTGCCAATTAAAAGAATGTTAAAAGGAATCATTCTAATATTAATAACACTCTATCTACTACATATGTAGTAGAAACATATTTCTTTGTACTGAATAATCACCACGCCTCCCTCTCTCGTCCACTGTACTAAACGACAAAGCAAGAAGCGCGTCTGTTTTGCATGTCGATAACTAAGTTACCGGAGCGTATAAGACAGACGCATTGCGTAACGGCTATTTGCCAATTAAAAGAATGTTAAAAGGAATCATTCTAATATTAATAACACTCTATCTACTACATATGTAGTAGAAACATATTTCTTTGTACTGAATAATCACCACGCCTCCCTCTCTCGTCCACTGTACTAAACGACAAAGCAAGAAGCGCGTCTGTTTTGCATGTCGATAACTAAGTTACCGGAGCGTATAAGACAGACGCATTGCGTAACGGCTATTTGCCAATTAAAAGAATGTTAAAAGGAATCATTCTAATATTAATAATACTCTATCTACTACATATGTAGTAGAAACATATTTCTTTGTACTGAATAATCACCACGCCTCCCTCTCTCGTCCACTGTACTGAACGACAAAGCGAGAAGCGCGTCTGTTTCGCATTTCCATAACTAAGTTACCAGAGCGTATAGACAGACGCATTGCGACACGGCTATTTGCCAATTAAAAAAATGTTAAAAGGAATCATTCTGATATTAATAATATCCTATCTACTGCATATGTTTCACAGAATTCACTGATCGTCAGTGGGCGTGATGATTATTCATTATTTTTCTGTATCGAAATGATATTTTAAACGCTATCAAGGAATCGTTCATTAATAACACAAATCTGCCTGACGATCAGTGAATTCTGTGAAACATATGTAGTAGATAGGGTGTTATTAATAATAGAATGATTCCTTTTAACATTCTTTAATTGGCACAAAACGGAACACGCAAGTTTCTGTCTGTTACACACTGGAAACCTAGTTTACCGATCTTGTGAGATAGAAGCGTTTCTCGCTTTGTCGGTCAATACATTTATGTATTAGTTGAGAGAGGGAGACATGATATTATTCATTATTTTTTCTGTATCGAAATGATATGATAAACGCTATGAAGGAATCGTTCATTAATAACACAAATCTGCCTTACGATCAGTGAATTCTGTGAAACATATGTAGTAGATAGGGTGCTATTAATAATAGAATGATTCCTTTTAACATATTTCTTTGTGTCGATATAAAACAAAATCTATATTACAATGAGAGTATTGGTAACAATTGTACATATGAAATAGGTAGTAATCTTTATTAAATTGTTCATAGTAGACATTAAACCTAAAAGAATATAAATTTCATTTAATACAAGCTAAACTAATATTGGATAGAACTAGGGATTGGAAGGAAATGTCAAAAGATTTTAGATAATGCAATAAATATTAAAATAATCACTGTAAAAACAATTAAAACTCCATTTAATGGACAAAAATATTTAGAGTTTAATACGAGTTAATTTATTAAGGAAAATTAAAAAAATAGAATATTTATAGTGAGTTAATATGGATAAAAATATACAATTAAAATAGGGTAGGCCCTATTTTAATTGTATATTTTTATCCATATTAAAGGGTAAAATCACAAGCATGAAATAATGCGGAAATTGGTAATGCAAAGATTTCAAATTTATTAATATAGATACGATAACACCGGTAAATTTAAATATTTAATTTTAAAATTATATATTTTATGGGAATAAAAGAAATAGGAAATTAGAATATAAATAGAAATTAATGATATATAATTAATTTAATTCAATAACTATTAGTAAGATTAAGGAAGAGGCGCTAGTTTCTCGTTTATTGTTAAAATCACATTGGACGAAAAATATTTAGAAGATATTATAAAAAAAAAGACTTGGATTTTGGAGATTCTCTATTAATAGATTACTTAGTAAACACGTATTGTGTATATAAACATATAATTAAGGAAAATTATTTTTTTCTGCTATTCCATCGTTAATTAGATTCACAGAAATCAATTAAAAATTTCTGCGCTGGGAAATGACTCGAACCTCTACCTGCCGTTTTCTAGACGGCTGCTTTACCAATTAAGCCACCAGGCAGTGCAACTTTTTTAATTGATTTCTGTGAAATTAATTAACAATGGAATAGCAGAAAATAATAATTTTTCACGTATTGTGTACCTTAAATAAAAAACAATTTAGATACGTTAAAAGTAAAGAATTTTTGGAAGGATAAAAAAGATAGAAATTGATTAAAAATATACAGCTTATTTAAAATTTGGAATCTTTTATTTAAACAAGTTCAGTAATAAATTAATATAACAGTTAGTAAAAATAGAAAGAGATTCAAAGTATCAAATTAATTTTTATTCTTTTGAACAGTAAATTAATATTTGTAATAAATCATTTCGATAATATTCATAAAGACAATATTCAAGAAAGTCAATTTATTATATTAAAGACACTATGTAAGTCTGGTACGTAGACTTCCGCGGTCGTGGTTCATGTATGTATCTTCTTCTGGGCTTCCGGGCTGGAACCGCGTCACTGGTATAACGGCTGGTATAACGGCAGTTATACCAGTGACGCGGTTCCAGCCCGGAAGCCCAGAAGAAGATAGCACTATGTAAGGTCTGAAGACGGAAGTGAAACGTATATAAAATTTATTTTTGATTTCCTCTAAATTGGATCCAATAAAAAAGTGCAAAGATTATAATTAGGACAAAACGACCAACATATTAAACACAGTGTGGCACGATCTATTAAAAAAAATACGCGTCGGTAAGATATATCTTTCACCAAAGTTATGTCAAAATATCATGACATTTGCATCATTGAAAACCGAGAAATTGCGCATAAAGTAACAGTGTGTAGTTAACATTGATCGAAAAATAAACTTTGAACAAAGAGCAAATATCAAGTTATGTTTTAAACTCGGTAAATCGTTTACTGAAACGTTCAATTTGATGAAACAAGTGTATGGTGATGCGTGTTTATCACGTACGAGTGTGTATAAGTGGTATAAAGGATTTAAAGACGGTGGAACGGACGTAACCGACGACGACCATCCTGGTGTAAAAAAAATCTGTGGTTACGGAAAGTAACATCGAACATGTGACTGAATTTATTAAAAATGAGCCGAAATTCCAATTGCGATACGTGAAAATGGAATTAAATATTTCCAAAGCCTCAATTCATCGCATTTGGACACAGCATTTAGGACTGACAAAGATTTGTGCAAGATTTGTACCACACAAGCTAACCGAATTCACCATTTTACAGACTTGATTAAAGAGTCAAAAAAGGACGAACACTTCAGGTATTCTATTGTCACTGGCGATGAGACGTGGTGCTTTCAATGTGATCCAGAGATCAAGCATCAAAGCTTAGAAAGGAAGTATCCAAGCGAAGAAAGACCAAAAAAACCCTTTAATAGAAGTCAAAATTGAAGACAATGTCGATTAATTTTTTTGATTCGAAAGGCATAGAGTACAAAGAGTAGTACCAACAGTCAATGCTGTATATTATCTTGGTGCTATGAAGCGTCTTGTGACGTGTATTCGTCATGTGCCCTCAGTATCGTGAAAATGGTAGCTGACGTTTGTTACATGATAATGCACCATATCATCGCTCGACGCTTATTATCGGTTTTATAACTACAAATGGCATTTTAACCATATTCACCGGATTTGCCTCCCTGTGATTTCTATCTACTCTCGAAACTGCATTTGCCGATGAAAGGACAGCGTTATATCAACGTCGAAGCCATTAAAAAGAGCACAGCGACCTTGAAGGACGTCTCAAAAGATGAACTTTAAAATTCATTCGACATGCTAATTGACCGTGTAAAACGTTGTACTGAAGCTGAAGGAAACTACTTTGAATAAAATAAACGAATTTTACCAAAATAGTAAGCGTTTTTTTTATTTTTAAAAAGTTCGATTTTTCTCTGTGACAGACTGTGTAGAAGAAAGTAATAGGTAAAAGACGAATATTTCGAAGAGCTATAAAAAGTTTGTTTCAAAAATGGATTTTTTCCTTCACATAAAAGGCGTTCCTAGCATTAGGTTATATTTTTCGAAATTTTGAAAATGGAACTAAATCTACAACATAAAAAAGAATTTACTTTTCTTCGCACATAGGTGGAGTTAATAATTGTCTATTGAACACCTTTAGGAACTACTAGTTGTACATAAAAGTACACGAAATAAGTCATTGAAAGAAACACGAAATAATTTTATTAAATTCTGCTACGAATTAAGACATTTCACTAAGGGAATTTATTCGAGTAGAAATTCTTGTTGCGTACTTCAAAGGACGCCTTCTTATTTGCCATACGTTAATTACTTAACAGTTGAAAGTTGAAAGCACGAGGATGACATCCAATGCCAAAACTTATACGAATTTCCTCAAGTTTTGGATTAATCTGAACAAAATCGCAATCCTTTTTTTGATTACTAAACATTCAAATGTTACTTGTATCCGTGTAAAGGTATTTATTATTCATTATACAAATATGTATGTTATTAGTATTTTGCATACTTTAATATGGGTTAATCGAACATATCTGTTACACGAACGTAACACATTAATGAATGCCAAACAAAATACATTTTCAAATGCAAGAATTGGATATGCAACACGTCATTCAACAAATTCTGTGTTTGTATCTTAAAGCTGCACCTCAAAGAGACTTCCATCACCTATTGGTTTTGCGTTTATGTTCTTGAAATATGTAACATTCTAATGCAAATATATACAATTGTGTTTCAGAAACTTCAAAGCGAAATTCTCATTAAATAATTTTGCAATAAATTAACCTCTTAAGGACGCATATTATCTCCTTGAAGTATAAATAAAATGCAACAACCTCCTACCTTTTAATATAGTGCTTAACGACATACAACAACAAACAGAAGTACATTTATAAGCTATCGATTATTAAGGATACTGTTTGATAAATAATTCAAACAATTGAAGTCACTGATACAGTTGATAATTATTAAATTATTCAACCATACAATTTTAAAATTTTGACGAAATAAAATCCAAACATGTGAAAATTTAAAATGTTTACTTGTGTATTACAAATCCTAGTATAGATTTGGTACGTAGACTTCCGCGGTCGTGGTCCATGCTATCTGCTTCTGGGTTTCCGGGCTGGAACCGCGTCACTAGTATATCTGCCGACGTTTCGTACCCATTTGTATGGGACATCTTCAGGGCTGAACTACTGCACTGAAACTGAGTTTCAGCCCTGAAGATGTCCCATACAAATGGGTACGAAACGTCGGCAGATATACTAGTGACGCGGTTCCAGCCCGGAAACCCAGAAGCAGATAGCCTAGTATAGATTTCAACAACTGTAGGATACATTTGTTTCAATATTTGGTCCTCCCTTAGGTTGAGTGACCATTTGAATTTGCTTCAGCATACTCATCATACAAACTTTTACGTTGTCTTGCAAATTTCTATTTTCAGCTGCAGGGGTACTTTCAAACGAGAAAATACGCTAACAACTGTAGCAGTGTATATATATGAATGTATTAAATTCGTCTAGGCTCAACTAGAAATTTTTGAATCCAGAACAGTAACATTAACTTAGAATACCAGACACGGCCAAAAATATTTATATCCTCGCCATAGACTGTCGTTAGAGCAACGTGGAGCACACTACTCTTGGATGAAATTATTTAACGAATTGCCCAGTGAAATAAAATCTTTGGAAAATTACAGTGCAATGAAAAGTAGATTGTATAAATTACTTTGCAGTATAGAGCCATACTAATTAGAGGAATATTACAAGTATTTAATGGTACAGTAGATCTAGAAATGCTTTGTTATTTTTTTTCACTTATTTTCATGTACAAACTTTAGAATTTAAAGGATTGTATTGTTAGTCCACTGAAAATTGAATAAATGACTATGTCTACGACTATACTACTCATAATATTATACTTAACATACACTCCTAGTCAATGCGAAATGCACAGCAATATGTCCAATTAATGCTAAGTATTACGTAGTGGCAAAACAGTGCTAGGAGATTTGAAATTCTTTAAAAATTCTATTTTATTTTTTATGATTAAAAGCAGTTAAACTTTGTAGACGAATGGTATTATTGCGCAACTAAGTTCTCGCTGTTTTTCAAGAGATGGCTCCAGTAGTAAGTGCTGGTCGATTGTGACATAACCAAAACGTCATGAACCAAGCTTAGACATATGGTTAACAAACCGCTTTGACACATTAGTGATTTTGTTTTTGCGTCATATACTTTTGGTTGTGCCAAATAATCGTCATTTTCGGGAAGTGTTGCTTTTCTTCTTTCATTCGAAGAAAACGGCGGCTGTAGCACATCGAGGGCTCCAAAAAGTTTACAGAGATGCTGCTCTAAGTGAAACAACGTGCCGTGATTGGTTCCGTCGCTTCAAAGACGGTGATTTCGATGTTGACCGTTCGCGTGAAGGAAGACCAAAAACCTGCGAAGACGCTGAATTGGAGGCATTGTTCGATGAGGATCCGTGCCAAATGCAAAAAGAGCTTGCTTCAGCATTAGGAGTTACCCGCCAAGCCATTTTTCAGCGATTGCATGCATTGGGAATAATTCAAAAACAAGGAACTTGGGTTCCTTATGATTTGAAGCCAAGAGACGTTGAGCGTCGTTTTTTCGCCTGTGAACAACTGCTCCAGGGGCAAAAAAGTAAGGGTTTTCTTCATCGCATCGTTACGGTTGATGAAATGGATTTATTACAGCAACCCAAAGAGAACAAAATCATTGGGACTGCCCGGTCATGCTTCTACGTCGTCGGTTCGGCCGAATATTCACGCTGCGAAGGTTTTGCTGTGTATTTGGTGGGACCAGGGCGGTGTTATTTATTCTGAGCTGTTGAAACCGAACGAAACCATCACTGGGGAACGCTATCGAACTCAATTGATACGATCAGAGGCACGAAAATGTGATTCTACAGCATGACAACGCTCGGCCTTACGTTGTCAAACCCGTTAAAACCTCACAAGACGAACACTTCTACCGTGACGGTATTCGAGCTCTGCCAGAAAGATGGGAAAAAGTTGTCGCTACCGATGGACAATATTTTGAATGATTCATTTGTAAACGTTTTTTCACAATTTTCATCAAAAGAACAGCGAGATCTTAGTTGCGCATCTAATTCAATAATTAACACTTTGAACACGCAGTAAACATCAGTCTTTTACTAATACGTAATAATGCCCGATTATAATCGTTTTTCATTTATTTCGCTTATCTTCTTGTTAATTAGCACACATTGTTTTCGCCAAAATATTCTCTCTTATTAATAATCAGGAAAACGTGAGTCGACCCATATCTTTAACATTAAAATTTTATACTCACGTTTAATCACTTTTCCCCACTCGAGCACCAACAATAATAATTTCGGGAACCGAGAGATTCGTCTTTATTCCAATCAAGCCTAAATTAGAGTTTATTGAAGCGCTAACGCTCCAGTGATGGAGAAAATTTCTAGTTCGAAGCCATCGAGAGTCGACGTCCAGGAAAATTGCCTTAACTTTGATACTCACCATGGATAACCACACAAAGTTTTCCGATGCACAAATACCAAAATACAATGTCAATTATAAAGTAATATCTGCTACTGCGGAAAGGAAAACGAAAGAACAAATGGAAAAATTTTATATCGTGTATCGATATAAATAAAAACCGCGGGAAGTTTGTCGAAAGTTTCCGGATAATATAACAGATCTAAAGAAGACATGCCCCGGCTGTAGAGAAATAAAGTTTTCGTATTTTGAACCTCCCTAGTGTATAACTTACTTTCTGTCAAGGAATAAAATAAAGTACTTGGTAAATTGTTTCATGGCCTGCCTCCAGTACTGTGAAAATTTTAAGAGAAGAACGATTTTCCGAATATTGAAAATATAATACAATAGATAGTTATTAATCGATTGTTTCTGAAATAATATTTTCTTTTAATGCGGAAAATATCTAACTAAAAGTTCCCCGTTGTGTGAAGCTTGCATTCATCAAAAAGCTCACTTTGGCAAGGTAAAAACTCCATGCTGGAATCGCTAATTGCATTACTTCAAAATGACGTCTTATAATTAATTAGCTAGCGCCGTTACTTGGGTTTCACAGCGATCATTTCTACAACGTTGTCTGGCGTCAGAAAGCCTACTTCCTATAGTAGCGTGTCTCGGCCCCCCTCCTCGGTTCACCTCCTGCAAATTGATGATCAAGATAAATTTTGAACCCCTCACTAGGTGTGTGAGAGTTTACGGATGTAGACGAAGGAAACACGCGCTAGGTATACCTATGATTTGGTGAGAGTGCAGATATTCAAGTGATTGTTACTTTTGTATAGTGAAAACGTCAGGATATAACGAGAAAAACAAATGTAAGGTAGAGTATTCTAGTCACCAGCTGTACGCCCAGTGCCTCATTCAGCTGAAATCCCAGTGCCAGTTTTCAAAGAATTACCCTCTTTCTAAATAGAGGAAAACGAGTATGGTGAAGATCGAAGTGGCTCCGAGGGTAAAGATTTCGAAAATAAAGATGATTCAGTTCGTAAGGGCTTTGGTCAGCAGGAGTTAAATGATTTAGGTTTAGGACTATTCGAAAAAGCTTCAAAACCCTTAGCATCAAGACTACACGAGAAAAACTTGCTTGAAAAAGGAGCTAACGTATCCTACTATTGATCAAGAGAAAGTACATTTCTGCTATAATTTCGAAGTGATGAATTTGTGTATTGTCATAAGGAAAGAGCTCCATCCTATAACGCAACTGAATGACGACTATTCATCGATAGCGCAAAGTGAAGCTTGAAGTGTGACCCTCTTCATAATAGACATTTACTTGGTGCAATCCCAATAGACCATTCGATTTGTTTCAAAACGGAAATTGTTTCCAAATTAACGGAAAGGATGGAAAAAGTGTGGTACAATATTACCCCAACACCTTTGTAACACCAATGAAAATTGGTAAACATGAATACTAAATTTTTTAACCCATTTACTAAAATCGTTCATCTTTAGTGATTAATCAAAGTAGAGGCCTTAACAAAATTTGCTCAGTACATGGGAAGATTTATCTCATCGTTTCAATGAAAAACGAACCTCAAAAACAATGCAACATCTTCCTTTCGTAAGCAGAAACCAAAACCACATTACTTTGTTGAAGGTACAAAAAATCAAAGCCAATAACATTGAAGCGAAGCAACTACCTCTTTGACACTTTGAATGGAATCAAAGGTCCATACGTCTTCAGGCATGACAATGTTCCATTCCATTGAGCACTTGAATACCATAAAGTTACAGTTTTTTATACATTTAAAAAGGAATCATCACGGAACTGCATCAGAAAATGGGAACCTTGATGAGATATTGAGCAAATTAAAAGCAGTCTCAGGAGACGTACAATGTATTAAATAAAAATAAAGATACTCTATATCCATGTTTCTCAATCAAGTAATTTGTAAAAATATACAATTCTCTATCGAAACTAATAATTTTCCGTATTTTAATTCATTTCTTTGCCATTCCTGGCCGTTTAGTACGAATCTCAACATTTAATTTTTGTAGAAGTTCTGCATAATATTGTTCGTTTGTTGCAATCAATGAGCAAAATGCCGTTTGAATCCCAAAAAATTGATGCTATCTCCTTGTTTGCCGATAAAGTGGTTTTCGTTTTCTTTGGAGGTGCAGAACCACGTTCTAACCATCATTGTTTCGACTGTTGTTTAGTTTCGGGTGTACCGTAGTGTATCCAAGTTTCATCGTAAGTAACAAATCGCCTACAAAAATCAACCGGATTCCGCTTATAAAGGTCCAAACACTCATTGGAAATGCGCAAACGAGTGAACTTTTGATCAGTCGTAAGCAATTGCGGCACCCATCTTGCCGAAAGCTTGAAAAGGCCCAATTCTTTCGTTAAAATGTGGTGTATGCGTTCTGTTGAAATTTTTACCATGTCTGCTATCTCTCTCACTTTGAGTCCTCGGTCTTGCGTAATAATATTATGGATTTTTATAATCATTTCCTTAGAAGTCACGATTTTGGGTGCTTCTGAGCGTGCTTCATCAACACAGCTTGTTCTACCACGTTTGAATTCATTTATCCATCTACTTATTGCGGCAGATGATGGAGCAGATTCACCCAATGTTTCCCGTAACTCATTTTTTATTTCGGTAGCTTTCATACCCTTAATTACGAAGTATTTAATCACCGCACGATACTCTGCTTTTTCCATTTTAATAAAACGACGTGTTGCTCTTTTTTCAATCAGCTGTCAAAAATAAACTAATCAACCGATTTATCTAAATATCGGAATTTAAACATATAAACAAGCAACCTAAATTACAGTGCATTTGTTTTACCAATTAGAGCGCCACCTATGTGTCATTCTCACTGCTTGTCAAACTATCCTCGTATTTTTATTTTTTAAATCTTTTTTTTTTTTGCTAAACACTGAAGATTGTAAATGTTATTATTTAAATTTGTATGAAATAAGAAATGAGCTTTTAAAACATGAACATAATTTTGTTTTTAGATTAAATTCGCAGTTATATTTTTAAAATTTTGCCCCTTATTTTTAATTAAAATTTAAGAAAAGTTGCCCGTCTTATATATTCAACCACTTACGTAAAGTAAGCTATAAATTTAGCAATTTTCTTTGTATAATTACATCTTCGTTGCTAGAAACCGCGATCTGTAATTCTTGCACTTATATTTACTTCTAATTCTTTATTTTCCTTGAATCTTTTTCGATTCTATACAGGAAACATTAGCTCAGAAATATTGGGTTCAGTGAAACTTCCACCAAAACGGTATATTAGGTATTCGTAATATTTTTTCTTCGTAAAACATAACTTTTCCAATCTTTTTTTTGCGTGTGGTAGATTGAGTTTATATCGACAGTTAATTAATACATGTCGCGTTGTGGTTTATTTAAAAATATTCTGTCAGGAACTTGAAAAATCCATCTGAAAAGTATTGAAGCAAAATTATCTTTCATTTGTATCTAGCTGTGTGAAAAGTCGAAACTCCTAATTAATTAGTTTCTATACTAATGAAGTTTCTCAATATTTGCGCCGATATTTTCCGCTTCAATAGGAACAAAGTTCACATCAACTTTTCGAATACGAATTTTATCGCAAAATTGAAACATGAGTCGTAAATAAGAAAAATAGGTCCCTGATCAAAACTTCTCTTTTAATAGCTTTAAGATGACAACGCGTAAGTAAGTGGTTACAATCACCGCTAACGTCATCATCTTATTCAGTGTTCTATTCAATGTTAAATATGTACAATCAGATGCAAACTTAATGACACTCTACACCTGTTAATTAGGTAACCAACAATGATGTTACGAAGGAAGAAATGATGCTAACGTATATGGTTATCGAAAATACAGGGTGCGGCTAAAGTAACTATATGATGTAAAAGAATTGTATCTTCTTTACTTACGAATATTTCATATTTTTTTTTCTATTTCAGGAATTAAACTTATTTTTATGAGCGAAGCAACTCGTGTGTTATAGGTTGACGATGATAACCGACCTAATTTACAGTCGCTTATTTATGTGCGTGAACAAGGATTATAAATAGAATTGGGATATTTTTCCCGCCAGCCGAAGTGTATATAAATATAAAAATAAACTTAATTAACATGAAAACATAAGTAAGAGGTATTTGTGTGTTTAATAATTTTGTATATAATGTGCTGAAGTGATCCAATTAAAATTTAACAGAATATATATTTTTTTAAATAATTAAAGTAAAGATTCTTTTTTCTGTTGGAATGTGTGGGTAAACAGCCAACATTCTACGGAGTTTTGCCGATACCTATGCCCGATGAGACAAGACTCAATGTTCTAACATACATAGATACATATAATAATGTATTGTTCATCAAAAAAAATAAGTTATAGGAATAGAATACAATGGTTAGTATAATATATTTTTTTTATTTACATGACTTTTATAAATCTAGTAAATTTGAAAACGTAAACATTTTAAAATATCACTAATAATTTATCAACATACAATCAATCTTTAAAAATATTACTTCATTTGACACAGTTCAATACGCGAGGCATAATTGAATTTTTTTTCAATCTAGCATCTACTTTTTCATAACATTTGACGATCCAAAGTGGTACTCGAATGATTCAATCTATACACACACACACATATATATATATATATATATATATATATATATATATATATATATATACATATGTCTGAGACTCTGTCAGAGAAAACGGAACTTTTTTGAAATTAAAACAAAAGCTTACTATTTTGGTAAAATTCATTTATTTTATTCGAAGTAGTCGCTTTCGACTTCAATGCATCGTTTTGCACGGCCAATTGACATGTCGAATGAATTTTTAAGTTCATGTTTAGAGATGTTCTTCAAGATCGCTGTCGACGCCTTTTTAATGGCATCGACGGCAACATAACCCTGTCCTTTCATCGGCAAATGTAGTTTGGAGAATAGACAGAAATCACAGGGGGGCAAATCCGATGAATGATTGTATCAGTGATAAGCGTAAAAACCACACTACCATCCTCACGATATTGAGGGCATGCACGATGAGTGCGTGCCAAAAGACGCTTCATAACACCAACGTAATATAGAGCATTGACTATTTAACTAGTTAGTACAAACTTTTTATGCACTATGGCTTTCGAATCATGAAAACAAATCAACGTTGTCTTCACTTTTGACTTCTCCAAACTGCTTTTTTTCGGTCTTTCTTCACTTGAATGCTTCCATTCAGAGCTTTGGCGCTTGGTCTCTGGATCATATTGAAAACACCACGCCTCGTCGCCAGTTACAACAGAATATCTGAAGTTTTCGTCCTTTTTTGAGTGTTTAATCAAATCTGTACAATGTTGAATTCAGTTAGCTTGTATACGTGTAGTATAAACCTTGCGCAAGTCTTTCTCAGTCCCAAATGTGATGAAGATTCGGCTCATTTCTGATAAATTCACGCACAAATTCGATGTTACTTTCCGTAACCACAGATGTTTCTGCACCACCGAAGGCAAGGTTCCAGCCCGGAAGCAAAGATGATTAAAGTATGAAGAACAACTGCGTAAGTCTACGAGCCAGAGTAACAAACCATTTTCGATGAAGCCATTTGAACTTCCAATATGTAATAAATAAATAATAAATAAATAATAAATAAATAAAATACCTAAAGTAATAAAATAATTTAATCAAGTCTGTATAATGTTGAAGTCAGTTAGCTTGTGTAGTACAAACCTTGCACAAATCTTTCTCAGTCCCAAATGCTGAGTCAAAACGCGATGAGATGAGTCTTTGTTTATTTATTCCATTCCCATGTATTGCAATTAAGATTTCGGCTCATTTCTGATAAATTCACGGACAAGTCCGATGATATTTTCACAACCACAGATTTTTTTGCACCAGGATGTTCGTCATTGTTTATGTCCGTACCACCATATTTAAACCCTTTATACCACTTATACACACTCGTACGTGATAAACATGCATCAGTATATACTTGTTTCATCAAATTAAACGTTTCAGTAGACGATTTACCGAGTTCAAAACAGAACTTGATATTTTCTCTTCGTGCAAAATTCATTTTTCGACCGATGCCAAATACACATTGTTACTTTATGCACAATTTCTCTACTTGTAACTACGGAAATGTCATGATATTTTGACATAAGTTTGGTGAAAGATCTACCTTACCGACGCATATTTTTTTAATAGATGTCTCCACTAAAAATTACTATTTTAATAAAGTTCCATTTTCTCTGCGACAGACTGTGTATATACATGTATATATAATATATACACAATTCAAATTAAAAACAACAATACTTTTTCATAACAATATATATTTATATACGTATGTAAATGATTCCACGAATATTACAATATTACAAAATACATCCCTGCTCATCTACGGCTCAAGGTACCTAAGGCCATAGATACCAATATCTCATTTTCATCATCGTTAACTTATCGCACTTTTAGACCAGGCGATGCCATAAATCTATTTAATCATACTAAAATATCTTGAAACGAACTGTATAATACATATTACCCTGACTGAAATTTCAATCCGAAATCCGAACGGACTGAGCACATTAAATATTTATAGATAGCTCCGACCAGCAAATTTCCCAACACATGCCCCACAATTACACACATATGTATATATATTACCGTAAAAGTTCACTACTCGTTCAAATTGCTCACCGTATTTAATAATAAACCCTTTTACGATTTATAGAGAGGCCTCACCTCACACGCTCTTTCACGAATATTTATTATCTAAATTTGAAACAGAAATAGGCGGTAAAATTAGCTGACTAATTGATTAGAGATACCTACATACATTTAATAAAGTATTTAGTTTGCGAACAATGTTAATTAAAAGTTTCAATTAACGTTTCAGACTAGACCATTAGTGAAAGGTTATATATTGATTAGGAATCGAAATACAAACAACAAAATAGCATGGAGTAAGTGTAACTATATATATAATGGGAGTGCAACTTAATTCGGTTACTTTTTTTGTAAAAAAAAATACCTTTTCTTTATAATCAACATGAATGAACATATTATTCAAAGTATTATCCATCGGAAGCTACAACTTTTCCCCATCTTTCGGGCAATTGATGGATTCCTTCCCAAAAGAACTATTCATCCTTTGAGGCTAAGAACGAACTAAGCCAATTTTTGATTCCTTCAAGAGAAGTTATTCCAATAAGGGCATTATTCATCGATTGAAATAAATAGTAGTCAGAAGGGGCAATGTCTGGGCTATAAGGCGGGTAAGGTGAAACTTCTCAGCCGCTGTTTTCCAAATAGTTTTTAACTCGTCTTGCAACATGAGGCCGAGCGTTGTCATGATGGAATATTATAGGCTCATGTCTGATCGCATATTCTGGTAGTTTTTCGGCGATTGCTCTCTTCAAACGAATTAATTGTTCTCTATACAGCTCGCCCGTAATAGAATCACCAGGTTTTAACAGCTCATAATGTATAACACCCGTCGAATCCCACCAAATAGACAGCATTACCTTAGCACCATGAATATTTGGCTTCGCCGTTGATGTTGATGGCTGGCCATGCTTTACATAAGATTTTTTTCGTTTTGGATTATCGTAATGAATCCATTTTTCATCACCAGTAATGATTCGATGCAGAAACGACTTCTTTTTATAGCGTTCAAGCAGCACTTGCGACATGCAAAATCGTCTTTCAACGTCTCTTGGTTTCAATTCGTGTGGTACCCAATTTCCGTGCTTTTGGATGAAGCCTAATACTTTTGAACGTTTTAAAATGGCTTGGTGAGTTACTCCCAACATTTTTGCACGTTCTTCTTGCGTTTGACAAGAATCTTCATCTAGTAATGTCTCCAGTTCCCTATGTATATTTTAACTAAAGTAAATAAATGAATTAAACAAGTTTTCATTTTCAATTGCCTTGGTTTTTAATGGATTAATATTATGTTACGTACACTGTTTCATAAATTTCATAAATTAATTGATTACACAGGGTAACAGATGTTTTTAATGTACTGATTCCAAAAATGCCACCAGATTTTTTCTATCAGCTCTAGTTTTTGAGATACAGGTTACAGGTTAATTGATATTTTTTTCTGATAAAGGACAACAAATAAAAAGATAAATATGTACTTAATCGTCAAAATAGAAATTTCCCAGAATGTAATTAGCCAAATGGAGACCTGGAATTGTCCCTGACCTAATGTTCCTATACTAGGAACTACTGCTCTTAATTACTTTTATACCTGTAATTGCCTATGACCCGATCCTTCTATACCTGCTTGGCTGTACTCGATTTAGTATATTACTGAGTTTTTCCAGGTAAAGTTGTGCTATCATTTTGTGTAAATTTTGGTAGTTTGTAGTATCAAGACACTAAACTGAAACAATGGCATCCACAAGCAGACGTACCTGTGTAAATCATCCCGATGTTTTTTGTTATGTGTGTGGTGAATACACTTTGAAAGAGAGCAGAAAAACGATTTCCGACTTTGTGAAAAGAGCTTATCTTGCCTATTTTGGCGTTCATTTAGGAGATCAAGATAAATCTTGGGCCCCATATTTCATATGTAAAACATGTGTTGAACATTTGCGACAGTGGACAACTGGAAAGAGGAAGTGCCTAAAGTTTGATGTACCAATGGTTTGGAGAGAACCGCGAAACCATCATGACGACTGCTATTTTTGTCTCGTTAATATTAAAGGCATAAATAGAAACAATAGACACAAATGGACATATCCTGATCTAGATTCTGCAAGAAGGCCTGTAGCGCATTCGCAGGCGTATGTTGGCCTGTGTTATCATTACTGATTACCTTTAGTTTTCTATTTAATTTAATTAATTTCTAATTACGCAAGGCATTTACTTGTTATTAAAAGGAAGTAACCTACTCTATAATATTAAATATTTTGCGTTTTAGGAAAAAAGAGGAAAACCGATAAACCAATAGTACAAAAAATTTAATAAATAGGCTTTTTCATTTACTTCTCCTGGTTTAAAAATAGGCTATAGTTACAAATTAAGTGGGCGAAGATAATTTTTCCAACACGAACGTTGATTTATTTTCGCGAATGCTAGAAATAGTCTTCGTAGCTCACACACACAAATAAAGTTAAATGTATAAAAGATAAAGAAAGAAAATAGATACTAAACACAATACAAATCAGAAAAGATGAGCCTTACGTCATTGTTCCCGGTATTTATTAAAGATAACAAGGTCACTTGAGCTGAGTGAAAAATACAACGGTTTCAATTCAATAAAAAGAGAAAAGTATGTTTCTCTTTTTTAATATGCTAGTCGTTTTATTGTAAGTATATATAATCATCACTTCTTTTATTGGATGTTTCGACCGTTGAATTAATAAAACATTTAACTTATATTAACGACGTTTCGTAGGAGGAATCCCCGTTTTTCAAATTGTTTATTTTCTTAAATATTTGTTAAAAATATACTTTTTGTTTAATATTCTAAAATTTACAAACGCACAAGCATTTTTAAATTAACAATTTTTTTATAATAATAATAACCTTTATTTCCAACAGGCTTGTAGCCCAATAACAGGAAATTACAAATTATCTGAGTTTAGACATGTGTGCGGCAGATATAATAAAAATGAAAGCTAATTCAAACTAAAGTTAATCAGAAAAGCGAACAGAAACAAAAATTACTAAAAATACATATATGGTTTGCATGCTAAGCAAACAAGTCAGCAAATTCGTTGGCACTTTTACTGAAAACGTAGGCCGGTGTTCTCCTGAGAGCATTAGTCCGCGCCCTTGGCGTCACAAATGTCACATTACACCTAGAGTTCAAACGGGGCACTAAAAATATAAACGATGTAATACCGAGGGACAGTCAACACTGTTACTAAGATCAGCCCTCCTGTCATGCAAAGAGGACATATTATGCTCACGAAGCAACTCCCCCTACTGCACACCTCTTTATGGGTAAGCCCCAGTAATCTAGAAGGTAAAGAATTTTAAAAACTTTCAATGAATGCGCTCCAACTTCAAGCACTCACAAGCATATATCGGAGACCAGACCAGTGATGCATACTCCAGTTTGCTTACAACACAAGCATAGCACAGGAATTTTAATACAACTGGGTCATAGAAGTATTTGGAGAGGTGGAACACAAACCCCAGCGATTTGCAGGCTTCTGAGCACAGACTAGTAAACTGTGGCCGAAAGGTGAAACAAGAGTCGAAAATCCCTAAACTCACCCTCCACAAACTATCATCCCCGATGTGATACACGGATTGAAAAAGCAAAGTTGACCGTGAGAAGGTCATGGTATAGCACTTGTTAATATTTAATCTTAATCCATATCGTATATACCACCCTTCCAGAAAGCCCGAATTCCTCTGCAGGTTAATCTAGAAGGTCTTTAAATAAAATTTTAAATATTACTTTTTGGCAATGAATTATTTATTATCTTCAACATTTGTTAAAAATAGAGTTTTCTCAGTGTGTAATGGGTTGACTTCAAGCCACTCACAAAATACGAAACACCAGACCATCTTTTAAGTATGTTTATTACTTTAAAAGTAACTATAAAATATTACAGTGTAATAAAGGGTTTTCCAATAGGGACTTGACAACTTTTAATTCAATTTGTGATGCACCCTTTCACAATCATCGAACTGTCATGTCAATTTATTCAGTAAACTTAACATTTCCATCATGGTAAAGTACACGCAACAACGTCCGCAAATTATAAAAATTTACTACAGAAATTCGGATTTGATCACTACTAGAGCGTTAACTCCGATTTTCGGTCATAGAAGTATTTGGCAAAAATTTGAGGTGAGATAACGGGTTGGTTGAAGTGTCAAAATATCCTGCCGTTGAAACGTCCGTAGCAAATGATTCAAATCAGCAGAGTTGGGCTCGCCCAGACCACTTTATGGCGAATTTTGCACACACCCATACAAGATCAAGCTGACTCGACGTACGTTCTCCGATTGGGCTCTGGAAAAGATGCGCCAGGATGATCAAATTCATCGCAAAATCATTTTCAGTGACAAAGCTCATTTTTGGCTCAATGGGTTCGTCAATAAGCAAAATATGCGTTATCGGTCGGGTGAAAATTCACATGTGCTTCATGAAACACCACTTCATTCACAAAAAATAACAGTTTGGTGCGGTTTGCATGCCGGTTTGCGTCATAGGGTGATTTTTTCGTCGACGATAATGATCGTTGTTACTGTGAATGGTAATCGTTATCGCGCCATGATTACTTGTTATTTTTGGCCCGAATTGGAAGATATGGACTTGGACAACATGTGGTTTCAGCAAGACGGTGCCACAAGCCACACAGCACACGTTACAATCGATTTATTGAAAAGTAAGTTTGATGAGTATGTTATCTCAAGAAATGGACCAGTCGATTGGTCGCCTCGTTCGTGCGATTTAACGCCTCTAGACTTTTTTCTTTGGGGCTACGTCAAGTCATTGGTCTATGTCAACAAGCCGACAACGTTGATTCCCAACATTGAACGCGAAATAGCAGCCGTTATCAGCATCATCGCAAATTGGGTCCAACGAATCGACCGCAAAACGTGCCTACGAGTTCCATTCATAAATGTTTTGATTGTACTTCAACCCGATAATAAAGTTTTTGAAATATCTCAAATGGTCTGCATTTTATTTTGAAAAAAAGTTGTCAAGTCCTTATTGAAAAACCCTTTATTTGTTAAGTCTGACAAGCAGGATCTTACACACTAGATGTTTAAAAAGGAATAAATCTCAAGCTAGTAGTATGAGAACTAAAACTCTACTGTTTGAAGAAACAAGTTGAACCGGTTAGAAAGTATTATATTATTTGAGTACAGTGTATATTCAACTGGCAATTAAAGTGAAAATGAGATATGAATCTTGAGAGCGGCAAATGTAATTAAGATAATACTAAAGCAGATATGATATTATCTGGACTCATATAATTTAGTAAACTAACACCAAACAATAATGAAATTATCGTAAAATGCGGAAACAACATGTCAATCGCAATCGTACGTACATATAGATACGGTATAAAATATGGGAAATATAAACTACAATAGTATATGGATTGATACATTTCAATATTCAGTCAATATGCACGAAAATACCAGTTGGCTTAAATTTGATGGAATATCAATTTATACGTTAAATAAAAGAAATTCAAGTTTATCGAACTCTTTATTCCAACATATTACATAACTATAACAATAAATAAATAGGTTTCTTAATACCAAAGAGAAGATAAAACTGTTTATATTCTAGGATAAACAAAATAATTGTGCATTAAAATAGCAGTCATGCCAAAATACTAATTAAATGTCATTTTTACTTAGTTAATTGGATCGAAACACTTAATAGTTTGTTGCTTGACCTTTATTGTTTATCACCTCTTGACACCTTTGAGACAACAATTTCACCAGTTGCCTATATGTCTCTGCTGAAATTGATTGCCATTCGGTTTGCCATATTCTCCATAGATCATCACTATTTTGTGGCTTAGCAGTAGATACAGTCTCTTTTAATTTCACTCATAAATTTTCAATGGGGTTTAAGTCTGGCGATTGTGCCGACCAAATCAAAAAGAGAATGTTATTATCTCGAAACCATATTTTTCCTCTACGAAAAACATGCTTGGAATCGTTATCCTGCACATATGTATGTAGTATTAGTGTAGTATTAGTAGTATTAGTAGTATTTCTTCCTCTGTATATGGTAGAAGCACAGTTTGTAATATGTTCACATAGACATCAGTATTCTATCTTCAAGAAAGGGCCTACGCCATACCACAAAAAGCACCCCCACAGCACGATGCTTGAGCCTCTGAGTTTTACCGTCTTTTGGGTCTACTGGGGTTGAAATGCTTTCAATGGTGGTCTTTATACGTGGTGCCTATATGCACCGGAATTAAATAAAATTATTTTCAATTCATCGGACCACAGTACATTACGCCACTTCTTTTCGTCCCATTGTATGTATTCATGAGCAAACGACAATCTACTTTGTATTTGCCTTTTATTTACTAATGGTAATTCCTAGGCCTTCATACATTCAAATTTCCTTGAATCAATCTTCGTTTAATAGTAGAGGTGCTAATACAAAAGTGTATCTTACTTTTAATTGCAGTTAAACTTATGAACGGTGTCTTCTTTGCTCAAGTTATAATATTTCTGTCTTCTCTAGGACTAGTTTTCCTTTTACTCCTACGATTTTCTTTGACTTTTCTCCAGTTCTTAGCGTTCGCAATCATTTTCGCCGAACATGAGAGCGAATTTTGTATAAACTTGTAGCTTTTGCCTCTGTTAAGTCGATCGAGTATAATTGCCCTTTCTCCGACGAACAATGTTTTGCTCGGCCCATATTACAACAGAAATGAATGAATGAAAAATTGTTGAATTATTCTGCAACAGACAGAACTTTGTACGCCTGCTCTCAGTGCCGTCAGCTAGGTACTGCTATTTTAATGCACAGGCAAATAACACCGTACGACTAGAAAACTCAGTAATTCCTCCTCATATTCGGTACTTTACCGGAAACCGTATATATTCAGGTATTTTAAATAATATCATCTGCATCAGAATTGTCCGTTGTAAAAGTTATTTATAAGTATTATTATAACTCCAAACACCCCAAATACTGTCCAAAAATGTGTCACATCTACGCATCCTAGGGCTTCAACGATGTGTAAAAGTAAAATACATCCAGAGTATGGACAATAACAAAGTATGATTAGTCACTTACAAAAATTTTTTTTATGTATGTGACAGTATTTGGGGATGTTTGGAGTTTGGGGAGGCAGATATAATATTGAATAAATAATAAAATTCTGAAGAAGGCAATATGTATATATATATATATATATATATGTATGTATATATGTATGTATATATACTTGGAGAAGGGGCTCACGAAACGCTGTCGGAGGCCATGGCATGGTTTTCGACAAACAGGCTGGTCCTTAATGAAGCCAAAACTGTCAAACTGGCATTCACTTCCAAAAGGAAAGAAACTCCCGCGAATGCAGGGTCAGTGAAAATATTGGGAATAAATTTAGATACCAGACTAACCTGGAAGGATGAAGTGAACGCCCTCTCGAAAAAACTCTCTTGTGCAATATATGCTGTGCGGAGTATCAGAGCCATTACAAATAAGGAAACTGCAAAAACAGGCTATCACTCGCAGATGGCATACAGTGTCCAACTATGGGGCGATTCAGTGCATGCAAATGACATTTTTAGTTTACAAAAGAAAGCATTACGAATAATAGAACAAGTTAATATAACGACACATTGTAGACCTATATTCATAAAAAATAGAATAGTGACGCTGGCCTCCACATACATATACAAGCAATTGCTGCGCGCTAAACGAGAACTACCAGCCCAGAAAAGGAAAGGAGAGGGAAGAGCAATACAACTGAGATCCAGACAACAAGTACTTCTTCCGAACCATAGGCTACGTACTACTGCTGCCCAACACAAACATTTGGATATGTTTAACAGGTTGCTATTATCGTGGACTGAAAAATCCATTTTGAAATTCAGAAATGACATAAAAACATTTCTTTTACAAAACGGATTCTACACAATAACGGAGTTCCAAGAGAAGATTAAATTAATCAAATATTAAACTGTATGTACTGCACAGTACATATACCCACATACCAAATCATAGACAATGACGTTACCTCCTTATTTGTACTATAATTGATGGTAAAATAAAGCTTAGTATTATATATAATATACGAGGGAGCGTTTTTATATTCGCGGAATGAGCGGGTTGTAGAGGAGTGAGTAGGCGCATTGGGGGCGTGGCCTGTGCAGCGACGCATGATTAGTATAAATACGAAGTTTCATTGTTATTAGACAGTTAGTCTTTGAGTTATCGTCAACCAAGTAACATAAACAGGAGTGAACAGTGAAATATGGAAAAAATCGAATATCGTGCCGTTATAAAGTTCCTTACCAGGCAAGGAAAATCAGTCGCGACCATAATGAATGAGATGTCATTGGTTTACGGCGACTCTTGTCCAGGAAAAACCATGGTGTACAAGTGGCATAGTTTATTTAAACAAGGAAGGGAATCCATTGAAGACGACCCGAGGCCGGGCAGGAGCGTTGAGGTGACCACGCCAGCACTTATCCAAAAAGTTGAACAAATTGTACTCGAAGATGCTCGACTAAAGAAGAGACAACTCGCAGAAATGGTTGGAGTATCCGATACAACAATTTTTAAAATCCTACACGATCATCTCGGCATGTCTAAGGTCAGCGCAAGATGGGTGCCGAGAATACTCACGCCGCCGCAAAAACAACAGCGCGTAGAGTGTTCGCGTGCATTTTTGGATCTGTAATGAAGACAAGGATGGTGTATTGAGTGGAATTGTTACTGGAGACGAAACTTGGGTTCATCATTATGAACCTGAGTCCAAACAAGACTCCATGCAGTGGCATAAAAAGGGCACAGCACCTCCCAAGAAATTTAAAGTGTCACAATCAGCTGGGAAACTCATGGCAACGGTATTTTGGGACTCGGAAGGAATATTGTTGATTGATTATAAAGATAAAGGTGTTTCTATAACCGGAGAATATAATATTAGAGCGACTAAAAGAAGCCATTAAAGAGAAAAGACGGGGAAAATTGACAAAAGGTGTTCTGCTTTTGCACGACAACGCGCCCGTCCACAAGAGCCGCGTTGCGTTAGCTGCCCTGCATAAGGTGGGCTTCGAAATTGTGAATCACCCACCCTACAGCCCAGACCTGGCCCCGAGTGATTATTACCTGTTTCCGAAAATGAAAAAAGAGCTGCGGGGTAAAAAATTTCTGCCGATGATGAAGTCAAGGAGGCAGTTTCGGCGTATTTTGCAGATAAAGAGAAATCATTTTTTTATGAGGGTATAAATAAATTAATTGAAAGATGTGAAAAATGTATCCGTCTTGCAGGTGAATATATTGAAAAAGAAAAATAATTTGGTTTTTTTATTTCCACCCTTTGTCCCCCATTCCGCGAATATAAAAACGCTCCCTCGTATATATATTGCCGAAACTTAGATGAAATAATGTCTCAATCAACGCTGCCGCAAAAAAACCATAAAAAAATATATTATTTATATTAATTATTAATTATAATCATCACTTTCTTTATTGGCAGTTTCGGCCGTAGAGTTAATAAAACGTTTAATTTATATTAACAGTGCTTCGGGAGGAAGATCCCCCTTTTTCAAGTTATTAATTTTCTTCAACATTTGTTAAGGATGTACTTCTTTGTTTAATATTGAAAAATTTACAAACACGCAAACATTTTTAAATGCATTAATGTTCTCGACAATTCAATAAGATATCTACTAAAAGGTAACTTTCCTTTATTTCCTATATATTCAGAGATGCGTAAAAAAATATGAATAACGAATTCGTACATCCATGATTCCACAATCCAAAGAAATAAAAATTAAAGAATTAGACACCAGAAATTAAGAAAGATTGTCAGATAAATAAATGGAAATTCTAAAAAGAAAAACTTCTACGTGTCAGTAACAGCTTCAAACATAATTTCAGGATTGACTTCCCAAACCCAGTGCCATTCTAATTTATGACTGCAAACGGTGACACTTAGCTTGACCCTTGTCAGTCAGTGGGCGGCTTTAAATCCTCTTCGCGTAATTATAATGTCATCTCGGTCTATCTCTTCCAAAATATCGCGGTTAAAGCGTTCATTTTGTACACCTGGAAAGACACTACGAAGCCAATATATCAATTTTCATATATAAATATCGCCAGGAGGTATAACAGATATGCTAATGGACGATCATTTGTTATTTACGACTGTGAATTCCGGTCTATCTGTTAAAGGTAGCGCGTACGATCCGACAAATTTCCGGGCAAATCACGTTGTATTAATTTATTGTTAACATTATTTATGCAGGATATGTTCGTAATCTTAATTTAAACCTTCTGTAATGTTAAAGCAGTAATATTAGGATGTAACGTTAAAATAAATTTGAGTGAATTTTAAATGAATAGCTTTTATTGTTATTTATTATAAACAAAGGGTGTAGTTTGACAAGTGGAAGGAAAAGAAAAACGAATTTTTTAAATACAAAATAATTTTTATTTTTCAATATATTCTCCTAAAAGAGCAATACATTTATTCCAAGGGTGCTCTAATGCCCTTATGCCATCTCTAAAATGCGATTCCCGAAGGCTTGCAAAATACTCATTTACAAAGATGATAAGCTCATCGTTAGACGAAAATTTCTTTCCACCTAGTACCGTTTTCGATTTTGGAAAAAGGTGGAAGTCGGAAGGGGCTAGATCCGGCGAATGAGACGCATGCGGTACTAATTGAAAATGCAACTCATGGATTTTGGACATCGTAACTGTACTAGTATGCGAGGGAGCGTTGTCTTGGTGAAACAGAATCTTTTTCTTTGCCATTCCTGGCCGTTTAGCACGAATCTCAACATTTAATTTTTGTAGAAGTTCTGCATAATATTGTCCGTTTATTGTGGCACCTTTCTGAAAGTAGTCAATGAGCAAAATGCCATTTGAATCCCAAAAAATCCATGCCATCACCTTGTTTGCCGATAAAGTGGTTTTCGTTTTCGTTGGAGGTGCAGAACCACGTTCTAACCATTGTTTCGACTCTTGTTTAGTTTCGGGTGTACTGTAGTGTATCCAAGTTTCATCGCAACTAACAAATCGCCTACAAAAATCAACCGAATTCCGCTTATAAAGGCCCAAACACTCATTGGAAATGCGCAAACGAGTGAACTTTAATCAGTCGTAAGCAATCGCGGCACCCATCTTACCGAAAGCTTGGAAAGGCCCAATTCTTTCGTTAAAATGTGGTGTACGCGTTCTGTTGAAATGTTTGCCATGCCTGCTATCTCTCTCACTTTGAGTCGTCGATCTTACGTAATAATATTATGGATTTTTATAATTATTTCCTTAGAAGTCACGATTTTGGGTGCTCCAGAGCGCGCTTCATCAACACTTGTTCTACCACGTTTAAATTCATTTACCCATCTACTTATTGTAGCGGATGATGGAGCAGATTCACCTAATGTTTCCCGTAACTCATCTTTTATTTCGGTAGCTGTCATACCCTTAATTACGAAGTATTTAATCTCCGCACGATACTCTGCTTTTTCCATTTTAACAATTTACTTACGATTCATTATTTTTTTAAATTTAAAAACATGTATTTCATTTATAACCAAATTTTTAATTAAACGAATAGAACCTACAGATACTCGTCTTTTTCTCGTAAAATTTTATTGCTGAAATATCAATTTTCATCCGTTTTGCAGGTGCTTTATCATTTATCCAATACTTTCACTTATTCGTTAATATTAAGCTGATGAAGTTCTGATCGTTCTACTTCATCAATGTTTCGTAATACGTGGGTTGTCTTTTAAGTTTTGCATATAAAACTGGAATAAAACAGTAGATAGTTTTTAAAGACTTCATTGCCTTTCGAAAATTAATGCACTTTTGCATGCGCTCGAACCAACTCTGGAAGCAGTTGTTTCACTCTATTCGTACAGTCAACATTGCGTTTTTAAAGGCATCGACTGCGACTTTTAACAACTGAAACCTTTGACCACGCAGTTCGTTCTTGATTCTTGGAAAAATAAAAGTATCGTTGGGACTTAAGTTCAGACTGTACGAAGGATGGTTCAACAATCCGACGTTTGGTTGCATTAAAAATTCAGTTGTCTTGCGTGCTGTGTGTGAACTTGCATGTTCTTGGTGGAGGATGATTCGTCATTAATAAATGCAATTGGTATTTGAAACACTCTTTTGATATTTGAAATTTATGCATCCACCACTGGATAACATTGTCGAATACTTTGTGCTACAAGGTATAAAGCTTGAACGATCTACACTACACACTGTCGCTGCACCATCGCTAACATACATCAACATTTAGTTTGTTGAAATTAATCTTTTGCTAACTAATACAACGGAAAACGTCGCCTTAACAGAATCAACAACATACACTATAACATTCAAAATAGAATGTTTTGTCGATCTATCGTGTGGTCGACACATAGCCACAGTTGTTTATATTTTACTATAGCTTTTATCATGTTTTCGATGTCGTTACGAGTGTGGTCCCATAAGTACCCGGCCTTAGCTAGAGATGGCGGTACTCGTTTGACAAATATCACTGTATTAGAAAATACACAATCTATAAAACATATGTTTCAAGTTTGAAGACGCCACGTTGTTTCGTACTTGTTTGGCAGCCATCAATAGTGAACGTTTTCAGTGAATTTGTAAAAATAGAGAAAATTGGTCATCATTACGTGATACAATACTTTTATTTAAATACCGATATAAAAGCTGAACTGGATTCTATTCTAGGTGAGTCTGCTTCTTCGTTTACAACAGTGAAATATTGGGTAGCAGAGTTAAAACGAGGCCGTAAGAGCTGCCAAGACGAACATCGCAGTGGTCGACCAAATGTGGTGACGACTCCAGAAATTGTGAAGAAAATCCAAAAAGCGGTACTGGATGATCGCCGACTGAAAGTGCGCGAGCTAGCAGATATAGTAGACATTTCAAAAAGTGCGGCACACCGTATATTATATGAAAATTTGGACATGAGGAAGCTGTGTGCAAAATGGGTGCCGCACTTGCTCGCACTCGAGCGAAAAACAGTGTCATGAAGATGTTTCAATTGAGTGTTTAGCGAACACACACAGCAACAAAGCAGAATTTTTGCGCCGTTTCATAACCGTGGATGAAACATAGGTCCACCACTATACACTCGAGACAAAAGAACAATCAAAACAATGTACTCAAAAGGGAAAACAGACTCCAAAGAAGACGAAGACCATTTCATCTGCAGGCGAGGTCATGGCTTCGGTTTTTTGGGATGCGTGTGGAATAATTTTCATTGACAAAATTATTTAATTAAAGTTCGAATTGCTACCTCATGCACCCTATTCGCCAGATTTAGCCCCCTCGCATTATTTTCTGTTCCCAATTGAATAAATGGCTCCGTCGTCAAAGATTTTCCAACGATGAAGAAGTGATGTCGGCAGTTGATGGCTATTTTGAGGAGCAAGACAGTTCTTATTATAAAAAGGGTATCGAACTTATTGAACAACGCTGGGGAAGGTATATAGAGTTGAAAGGAGTGTATGTTGAAAAATAAATATATTTCTTTCCAAAATTTTTGTGTTTTCTTTGTTGGGTTAAGTGCTTCTGGGTTCCATTTGGGGTGGTATTTATTTCAGAAGTCATGAAACGGTTGCTTATCGAGTAAATGTAGTATTTAAATTGGTGATTATCATGAACAGTAAATCAAACATAAATTGTGTCTTTGATGGCACGTTATTTTTCTTATTTTGTTGTTGTACACTCTTCATATGATCTTTACAGTCGCCTTTGTTCTAGGACATCAACGGTTTATCGAAAACCTTTCAATATATCTTAGCATCATTATAATATAAATCGTTTATCAATAAGCTTACGCACTGCGTCAACCAATGGTCTCGTTTTTACCTTTCACACGTCCGCCATACTTAATAATTATACGTTCGCCTTATATGGAGATCCGCTAGGTACTAGCTTATAATTCTACACTGTATCTGTTTTATTTCATTACACTGGTGAGGGCACTGCGTACTCAGCACAAACCTGGCCTGCGGGAAGACATCCCAACTCTGATTATTATTATTATTTCCTTATTATAGTGTAGGCTAACAGTTCGTGTTTTTAAGAAATATCTAAGTTTATCTTTCCAGGAAAGTACAATAACACGTATTTAAAATATATTATTCAGCATAACCAAAACACCAGATATTGCCAGACTTTCTGGTTGGAGGCTCGTAAGAAGTTAACTGTAAAATGCGTGTAATTACTCAGACAAAATAATTTAAGAAGTCAAAGTAATCTTTGTATCAAATGAATTAATTTATAACTATCGCATTTTGTAATTTATCCAAAAAAAACACGGACTTTTATAGGAATAATATCCTACACTAATATCAATCTGGTGCAGCCAGAGGTGAATATTCTTTGAAGCTGCAGAGGTGAATATTCGCATCGTCTTAATGCGGTTCCCAATCCTGAAAATACGGGCATCTTACATGCTCATCCAGTTTAATATTAAGTCTGTTCCGTCCTTGTTTTTTTTGTCTGTTCAACTGAAAGTAACGCATAGAGGATTTGTTTACTGTAATTCGACTTTAACAGGAGTTCCTTGTTTTCGCGGGCGGTACACTTATTTTAAAGCGCGACGAGGAGCACATAAAAGCAACAATTTTTCACGCCAATTAATCACTTTTACTTGGCGTCGAACAGAATGGAGTAACGGATAAAAGTTGAGTTAATGGAATGGTTTTTCTTTTCTCCTTTTAGGTTTATTATTAAAATATAACGAGAGAGTGTTTTTTCGTGGTTACATGGAATTTATTCTTAAATATTAAATGAAATTGTTTGTTAAAAACAGATGATGTTTTTTACTTAACTTCGTTTAAATATTTATTTAATTTTCCATGAAAATCATAATACTATTTTCGGCAAAATAATTAATAATTTTATAATACGAGTGAGCGTTTTTATATTCGCGGAATGAGCGGGTTGTAGAGGGGTGAGTAGGCGCATTGGGGGCGTGGCCTGTGCAGCGACTCATGATTAGTATAAATACGAAGTTTCATTGTTATTAGACAGTTAGTCTTTGAGCTATCGTCAACCAAGTAACATAATCAGGAGTGAAAAGTGAAATATGGAAAAAATCGAATATCGTGCCGTTATAAAGTTCCTTACCAGGCAAGGAAAATCAGTCGCGACCATAATGAATGAGATGTCATTGGTTTACGGCGACTCTTGTCCAGGAAAAACCATGGTGTACAAGTGGCATAGTTTATTTAAACAAGGAAGGGAATCCCTTGAAGACGACCCGAGGCCGGGCAGGAGCATTGAGGTGATCACGCCAGCACTTATCCAAAAAGTTGAACAAATTATACTCGAAGATGCTCGACTAAAGAAGAAACAACTCGCAGAAATGGTTGGAGTATCCGATACAACAATTTTTAAAATCCTACACGATCATCTCGGCATGCCTAAGGTCAGCGCAAGATGGGTGCCGAGAATGCTCACGCCGCCGCAAAAACAACAGCGCGTAATGTTCGCGTGCATTTTTGGACCTCTGTAATGAAGACAAGGATGGTGTATTGAGTGGAATTGTTACTGGAGACGAAACTTGGGTTCATCATTATGAACCTGAGTCCAAACAAGACTCCATGCAGTGGCATAAAAAGGGCACAGCACCTCCCAAGAAACTTAAAGTGTCACAATCAGCTGGGAAACTCATGGCAACGGTATTTTGGGACTCGGAAGGAATATTGTTGATTGATTATAAAGATAAAGGTGTTTCTATAACCGGAGAATATTACGCTTCAATATTAGAGCGACTAAAAGAAGCCATTAAAGAGAAAAGACGGGCAAAATTGACAAAAGGTGTTCTGCTTTTGCACGACAACGCGCCCGTCCACAAGAGCCGCGTTGCGTTAGCTGCCCTGCATAAGGTGCGCTTCGAAATTGTGAATCACCCACTCTACAGCCCAGACCTGGCCCCGAGTGATTATTACCTGTTTCCGAAAATGAAACAAGAGCTGCGGGGTAAAAAATTTACTGCCGATGATGAAGTCAAGGAGGCAGTTTCGGCGTATTTTGCAGATAAAGAGAAATCATTTTTTTATGAGGGTATAAATAAATTAATTGAAAGATGTGAAAAATGTATCCGTCTGGCAGGTGAATATATTGAAAAAGAAAAATAATTTGGTTTTTTTATTTCCACCCCATTGTCCCCCATTCCGCGAATATAAAAACGCTCCCTCGTAGTAAGTATCCCCAATTGTACACATACTTTTTTGCCCAATTACACGTTGAAGTGACATCCCGATTCCCTAAACACTAAATCTGTAGTGTTTACCGGATTCGACCGACTGTTCTTGCTGTAGCGATCTAACCTATACAACTTATTATTCATACATATTTTTTTCATTTTCGTTTATTTTTTGTACAACCCCGAAGCAACCCGGAAGCAATATACTGCAAATCTATTATATAATTTTCTCTTAATAACGATTTTTTTACAGCTGAAATATACTCTTTGTTCTTATCCGGCAAAAATATATAGAATACGGCCGTTCTTTCGTAGCAGTAACTGCTTTATGAGCATTTGTGCGTGGGTTCGTTAGCTAAATAAGAAGAAACGAGAGAACGGTCAAAGGGTCTCTGACACCGAACCTCCTTTAGATGCTTCGAGTTGGGAATATCCAGAGGATATTATCTCTGCAACGGTCTCTATCCGAAATATATCTGTCTGATCTTCTATTATCCAAATACGAGATGAAAATTGTGATACGATTAAGGTACTTTTATTTATGCGTCGAAAATATCTTAAAACATACAATTCAAAATGTAAAATATAGAAGATAATGCACATATTTAAGCTTGAAAAGGTGGATAATTGTTTTATGATATACACGGTTCAAAACTTTTGAAGAACGTTTTATAAAAATGATAATAACTTGAAAATAAATTGTTTTAACTATTTTTTTTAGTTTCAGGATATTTGGGAATAAATATCAAAACACTTTTTTCTATTTTAACTTGCTTGTTTTAACATAATATCTGAAAAAGTGTGACAAAAGAATTGCTATAATAATAATAATATTTATTAATTACCCACCAGAGTAAACTCCAAGTGGAGTAAGTACTCACAACAGGAAGTATTACATATACAATACAATAAGAAACGGTGCAAATAATAAAAAAATTATACAAATAAAGTTGTACTAAGAAAAACGCCATATCAAACAGTGCGTCGATGGAGGAAATTAAAGTCCCTAACCGAGTGCATTAATGGAGCTTTAAGAAGTATGTTGGTTCCTGACGTTTCCATGCACAGTATATCATTGAACCTTGATTCCAATTTCGGAACTACGAACTTTACGCCTGCTAAAAACCTTGATACATCAATTTTCCCAGACATCAAGCTAACCACAAAAGCTGCACTGACGTTCTGCCAAGGACTCAAAGCCATGTTGAATTAGAAGTTGTCTGTAATCAACATCGTGCCCCGGATAAATTCTATTTTCTTTGTGCAATAAACATTTTAAAAACTTCTTGTGTATTCGTTCCAAGGCATCATTTTGATTATCATAAATAGGGTACCATACCATAGCTGCATACTCTAGCTTGCTACGTACCGAAGCCCGAAATATGAAGGATATAGTCCCCATGTCAGTGATGTTTTTACGAGTTCGTATAGTAAATCCAAGGGTTTTGTATGTAGTAGAGGCTATAACAGATAGGTGCTCGGCAAAGGATAGCTTGAAGACAAAAATAACACCCAAATCCCTTATCGAACTTCTATGCGAAACTAACACATTATCAATCCAATTTTCAGACTCATTCCTACTTAATTTCTGTATATAAGAGACAGAAAAACATTTGTCAATGTTTAAGGAGGGATTATTGTTGGTGCACCAATTAGAAATAAAATTTAAAACAACTTGCAGAAGTCTGATGTCGCCAGTTATAGTTATTCTGCGATAAATTTTTAAATCGTCAGCATAAGCTAGTACTGCGCACTCAATTGTGGTAATGATGTCATTGATGAAAAGAACAAATAAAAGTGGTCCAAAATTTTATTCTTGGGGTACACCAGATGTTGATAGATAATAGTTGGATTTGAAACCGTTATAATAAACATAATTACATCTATCGCTTAAGTATGAATTGAAAAACTGAGCAAACCATTATTGAAACCAAAGGAGTTCAACTTGTGAAGCTAAATCAAATGATCTATAGTATCAAATGCTTTCGAAAAGTCTGTATGTAATATATCCAGCTGTTTCTCATCATCCAACGCTTCAGCTATCGCCTGAGACAGCGTGGAGAGGTTAGTGACGGTAGATCTTCGTGCCATAAATCCATGTTGATGTGGTGATACTAAAGATTTGGTGGCAAATTCTATGTGCTTGATTGAATGATTCAAAAGCCTTAGCAAACCTAGATAAAATTGCAGTAGGACGGTAGTTGTTGATGTCATTAATATTCCCTTTCTTAAAAATAGGACAAATTCTTCTATGTACAATATTAAGTTATTATAAAAATACTGCAGGATTTTGATTAGCAACTTTTTTCCACCAAAGACAAGTTTGTGCAACAGTAGCATAAAAGTTTTGGAGAACTCTCTACAAAAACAATCTTCCAGTTGCCTTTTTTGTAATGGGGTAAGTCTGAAAATATTAATTAATAGAAGGATTTATTCTAATAACAATAATTAAAAAATGTTGTGCATTCTGTTCTCTGGTAGCCCATTCTTTAATAGAAAATACTTTATAAAGTAACTGTCTTACTCCACAAGGGCTGTGCTCTTCTATATACTTCGAACTACCTTTATAAGATAAATAAAATTTCATCGCTTCCAAAACCCAACCGATTCGAATTTCACGAAAGAGGCCTGTATTGGTAGATATCATATAAGACGACCACAATATAATACCACTTCTTGTTACAAGATAGCTTGAATGACATCATACGGTTGTATGGTTAAATACATTACCGATTGTATTTGGGCAGGGATTAGTGGTTTATTAAGGGTTAATAAATTCTGAGAAGACATTTCGCCCAATTGTTTGTTGAAAAGAATCATCTCTTCAACAAGTTGTTGAGATGCTTAAAAAAGTGGTACTTACTAGGCTACAAGGCGAATTCGGTAGATCAAAAAACTAAAATTTCATATAGTAACTCGTTTAACTTCCTTTTTTGGGTTGAAACAAAGAATTAAAATTTTTGTTTAACCATGATACTATAACCGAGGAGATGATTGAAAGCATTGAAACCTCAATTAAATGTTAAGTTTTTGACTTGCGGGAACCTAATTCAACGCGGAAAGTTTTTCGGTATTAGTAAAGAAAATTTTGTGAGAATCTTGAGATTTAGGATCTCTGCCGGCACAAATTTTTCGAAACCCCTAACATCCTTTTAAAAAGAACCTCTCGTGAGCTGCGTCCTTTTAAGCTTTTGTCAAATAACCGAGGCTAGCCGACACACTGCCGCCCGTGCCTACTAGCCATCGAAACACAGCTTGTATAAAAGATTACATGAATTATTCCACGTGGTTTTTTAAAAATCGTTTTCATCGATTTTTCTAAATGAACGGCATAATATGATATGCTAACGGTTTGTCTCCTTGTAAGATGGTTTATGAGAATTATCCCGTTCGAGTTCCAAAAATATCGTAAACATTATTTTGCTCGCCAGTGGAAATACGTAGGTTTTCTTCTTGCGAAAATTGCCAAGATGAGATTATTCCTTGGATTTTGTAATATAATGATGAAATCAGGCTTGATCGCTTATAATAAATTTTTCCAAAGAAAAGCTAAGTTCTTGTTGAATAGCTTCAAATTTTCACTTGACGTTTTGATTCTTCTACGTCTTTGATCATAATTCAATTTTAGCAGCATCTAATTTGTTGACTGTTTCACCAACACAGTTGCTCAATTCTGCGTGCAAAATGTGTTGTGTTGATGTGCTCACAATATTAAGTCTTCGGCCTTTCAAAATTAGTCATTAATTTGCTTATTTCCGAAGTTGTTGCAGTTCTTGGTTTTGGTTTTGGTTCATGTGTGATACTGATACCAAGCCATTTAAATTGCGTAGTCCAACGGTAAAATATAGCTTTCAAAAAAGGATTATTATCCAAAGTTTGTTGAATATTAATCAAAATTTCAGATACGTTTGGTGTCTTGAACAATAAATATTTAATTGGACCTTGAATAGCAAGTTTATACTTTTCAGGATTTCTCATTTAGGCACTTTATGAACACTATTTTTAACTTTCTAATCAAATTGTTCTGTCGCCATTAAAAAGATGGTAGAATTAGAAAAAAAATTCCGGAAAATAGTAGCAGTAGTTGAGTCTCACTTCCTGCGAAATCAACCAAATAAATTGAGAGATCTTCACTTACAACGAAGAAGCTGAAGAATACCTTCCTGTACATCATATACGAGGAGTGGCTATTAAATAACGAGACTGACGCTGGTACAGAAGAAGTGCACATGCGCCAAAAGCCAATGACAGACAGCTTTTTATCATCTTTCGAATGCAGTGCCTCTCACCTCTGTAAACAAATCAGTATAGCCGTAGCCTTCGTTCACATTATAGCTGTTTTTTTGTTTCGCCGGAAAAATGTTAAGTGAAACAATAAAGCAACGAATTATTGTGAAATTTCACATGAAACTTGGAAAAAACTGCTACTGAAACTTATTCTTTATTGAAAGGAGTGTATGGCAATAAATGTTTATCGCGTACACGTGTTTTTAAGTGGTTTAAGCGTTTTCTAGATGGCCGTGAAGAAATTGAAGATGATTCACGGCCGTGTAGAATTTCCACGTCAAATGCAGATGACAATATCGAAAAAATCGGTAATCTGGTTCGATCTGACCATCAGTTAAGTATTCGTGTAATTGCTGAGACTGTAGGAATTGATAAAAAGTCCGTACGGCATATTTTACATAACAATTTTAACATGCAAAAGTGTGTGCCAAAATGGTGCCTAAAATTCTCACGTTTGAACAGCAAGAAACTCGCAAAAATGTTTGTATTGACACTTTGAATGCCATTGAAAATGACCCAAACTTATTGGAAAGGATAATAACATGTGACGAATCGTGGTTTTTTACTCATGATCCTGAAACGAAGCGCCAATCCATGCACTGGAAGAGCCCATCTTCACCGAGAGCCAAAAAAGCTCGAATGAGCAAATCCAAATTCAAAGCAATGATGATTGTTTTTTCGATATTCATGGGATTGTGTACCTTCACTGCGTTCCTTAAGGTCAAACTATTAATCAACATTACTACCTTCACGTTCTTGCTCAACTCCGTGAAAGAATAAGGAAAAAACGACCCGAATTGTGGAAGGACAAGTCATGGGTTCTTCACCAAGACAATACACCGGCTCATTCTGCATTGTCAAGAGGTTTCTAGCCAAGTACAGTATCTCAGTGTTAGACTATCCGGCTTATTCGCCGGATCTTGCGCCGTGCGACTTCTATCTGTTTCCTAAGGTGAAATCTGAATTAAAGGGAACAAAATTTGAGTCCGTTGAAGCTGTGAAAGCGAAAGCGACACGCGTCCTGAAGGAGCTGACAGAAGGAGACTTTCAGCACTGTTTCGAACAATGAAAGATTCACATGGAACGTTGTAGGGAAAGAGGAGGGGTGTATATTGAAGGTGTTAATAAGTAAATATGTATGAAATCAAAATAAAATGTTTTACAGCGCCAGTCGCGTCATTTAAATAGCCACACCTCGTGTACAATATTAAAAAGTACAATTATGAAAAATGAATGGTCAACAAAGAAAAATATTCAAAATACTTGTGTCTAGCACAAAATTCTATTGTCCTAATATTATATTAAAATTCCCAGATCACATTATTACAAAGAATTTTAATTAAACTAGAAATGAAACTTGTTTTAATGGAACATCGCGAAGGGTAGGCAAAAGAATTTAATTATAGAAATCATAAGGAAAACTCCGCCATCGCAAAGACAGAGTAAGTACTTTAATTGAAGCATTGCCATTTAACGTTTCTTTGTTTGCGCATTTTACAATCAATTAACGGCGAAAAAGCGGTAAGAGACAGCGTCCATAGCATTTGTCAATTATCTTTCTTTAGAAGAGCATAATCTAAAGTACATTTAAAGCTATTTCTTTTCACTTTATTAGAGTATAGGGTAGTAAATATAAACAGGACGTAACTGAAATTTATATTAAATTTTAACATCGCTCTGTTTTATAGAATTATACAATGTTTTCAATTTTGGTTACATTTACTTTTTATATTACAAATATGATTTATGACGTAGAAGAAATAAAATACGTCACTTTGCTTTTTCTTCGATTTTACTTGCAGTTAGTATAAGAATTTGTATATTTTTAATTCGATTTCATATTAGGTTTCCTGTAATATCACTTTTAAAGACTTTAATGTACGGGGTATGGCAATTAAATAACGAGACTGGTGTGAAAAATATTATTTATTGCAAATGAACTTATATTTAACTTTTATCTCCTTTAACATACTCCCCTCCCCTATCTATACTCCGCTGTATACGCGTCTTCCATTGCTCAAGACAATGCTGTAGTTCATAGGTTGTCAGCTTCTTCAACAACTTTGCCGTTTTTGCTTTTATATGTTCAATAGACTGAAAATGTGCTCCCTTTAATGTACTTTTCAGTTTTGGGAACAGATAGAAGTTACATGGTGCGAAATCTGTCGAATACGGAGGATGATCAAACACATCAATGTGCTTCTCCGCTAAAAACTTCTTCACAAATAGGGCATTGTGAGTTGGTGCAGAATCCACGAGTCGTTCTTCCACAAATCCGGTCTTTTCTTCTTTACTCTTTCTCTCAGCTTAATTAGGACATCTTTTTAGTATTTCTGATTAACGATTTGACCCTCAGGTACCAAGTCAGTCATGATATCACCCTTGATATCGAAAAAAACAATCGACATTGCCTTCAATTACGACTTGTTCATTGGTGCTTTTTTCTGTCTTGGCGATCCGGTGGCCTTCCAGTGCATTGATTGATGCCTTGTTTCCGGATCATGCTGGAAAATCCAAGTTTCATCACATCGCATGCTGTTTTCGCCTTTATTTATTCAACAAACTGGAAATGTGCTCCCTTTAATGTACTTTTCAGTTTTGGGAACAGGTAGAAGACACATGGTACGAGATGTGGCAAATATTGAGGATGATCAAGCCCGGCAATCCGCTTGTCCTATAAAAACTGCTTCACAGACAGGTTATTGTGAGCACAAACTTTTGTCATGTTTACTTCATTATGCAAAATGATGATATTAAGTCTTCAGCCTTTCTAAACTATGTCATTAATTTGATTATTTCCCAAGTTTTTTGTCCTTGGTTTTGGTTCATCTGCGATACCGATACCATGTCATTAAAATTACGTAATCCAACAATAAAATATAGCTTTCAAAAAAGGATTATTATCTAAAGTTTGTTGAATACTAATCAAAATTTCAGATACGTCTAGTGCAAAATGTGTCTTACTGTTTCTTTGTTAATCAAAATTAGTACTTTTCAAACGTTCTTATAAATTAATGCTGATACTTTCTAAGGAACTCAAAACGATTTTGACTTCGAAATCCGAATGCTCAGACGTCGGTCTTTTCAAACAATTTCGTTAATTTTCTGAATGTTCTCTTCAGTTGTTGTAGACACAGATCGACCAGGATGTTCATCATCTTCGACTTGTTCCCGACTTTCAGAAAACTGTTTGTACTATTCAAAAAACTCACGCGCGTGACCTAATATTATTACCAAAGACCTCTTTTAATATTTGTAAACATTCTGTTGGCGACTTTTTTAATTCGACAAGGAATTTCAGGTTAATTCGCTGCTCGATTTTTATGTCGACCATTAACACGGCACTACTAAGTAACACTGTCCTCTACAATTAAAACTCAAAAGTAAACTAAAGCAGACAGAGAGACTAAACTACAGGTTGTTGCGTGGGAAATGTTAAGGTCAATGACATTCCAATTACAGCCTCGCTCAATAAGGTTACGCATTGGAAGGAAGGCAGTCTCATTATTTAATTGCCATACCTCGTACACACAGATTGAAGTCTAGACGATAGTCGCAATTTCTTGTAGGCTGGCGGTTTTAATAGCCTCAAGAACGATAAAATTTGATTTGAGAATTAATCTGTTCTTTGACTAATTTTCAAGAAAAAAAGTAGCTTGAAAAGTCATAGTAAAACATCAACTACATAGATTATCTGGAAAATTTTTAAATGATTTTACTTCGAACAGCAGCAAGTTAGCATTCTGCTGGTCAAGAACTAGCTTCTAAGAAATTGTACGTTTGAAATATCACAGAAAAATGAGAAATATGGAAAGAGAATAATTTGCTATGGACAGTTAAAAGTTCTCACTCTACTGGTTCAGAACTATTGTTTTACTTAATGTGGATCCTATAAAAACACAAATTTTCTCAATGGAAACAAATTGCGATTTTTCAAAAGTGATAAATTAACAAAAATACTTCTTTGTTGACATTTTGTGCTAAAAACGATGCTGATGTCAAATTTATCCAATTTTTGTATTCTGTATACGTATTTCGACAACTAAGTTATCATCATCAGCAGATAATTAAACAATGTCGCCTCTGGAAGCTATGACTAAAATCCGCACAAAACAAATTCCATTCACGATCTGTACCGTCGAAAGCCAAAACACAAACCGAGTACTACACCGTTTAATTATCTGCTGATGATGATTTAGTTGTCGAAATAGGTATAAGAAAGCGGTTGTAAGTATATCAACCTTAAGTTAGTAAGTTAATCAACCACAGTGCCATCAAATTTATCAGCCAAAAGGATACTTTAATTTAGTAAGTTATATGTAATTATGAGCAACATCTCAATACCTATCAAATAAAATCACTTTTTTCTCAGAAATTGTAAAAGTTATCGTAAACATCTAACCTATGACCTACAGTATCCTTTCATTGTGCGTGTGTACATGTAGACAAGCGCGATTCTGTTTTATCGAGGAACTGATTGTATTCGCCCAATTCAGTCAATAATAAGATGTGGCTAGAAGATGTTTTCAAATCCAATCATATTTCCATACATTGGAAACGTCAATAACGATTGGTAATAAATTCCCAGAATGTTATTTCAAACCGAAGAGAGCAATAAAAAACATTGAGGTTACGATATATCATTACGTATTTGCTGTTTATTTAAACCATGAAAATTTGCTATTAAATCTGAGAATTTATTGTTCATATTGTACGCACGTATTGCGACATTTATTTTCTCGATTGATAATGTTTTATTGTAAAAGAAACTAAAACATACCCTTTTTCTTGTGCATAGACATTGTAAAACGTTTTTGTTTTCGTTCGCATATTTGTCATTTGTATTTGAAAGCTTCAAAGACGAAGACTGCTTTGATTCGATTTTTGTGTGAATTTGTATAGTCTGCATAAGATCGAAAAAAAAGAAATATTTGAAAAGGAATCCAACCCCGAATAACAAAGAGCTGAAAAAAGTGAAACACCATCAGTCGCAGATATGTACAAGGGTGGTCTGAAAAGTTTCCGACCTCAACGTGAAGATGCCAGCACTCATCAATAAAAGCTAAGGAATGTAGTTTTGTATCTATTGTCAGATACTCACAAAAGTTTCAGCCATTTTGGGCGCGCAGTTGTTATTTGACAAAAAGAAAAGGAAATCTGTTTCACCAAGATAACGCACCGTCTCACATTATGGCGAAAATTCACGAATTACGGTTTGAAGTGTTTGACATCGGCCTTTCTCACCAGATCTAACCCAAGGCGACTTCTTTTTGTTCCCTCATCTAAAAATTGCACTCAGAGGACAGAGATTTTCGTTAAATGAGGAGACAATCATCTTCGTGAACAATTATTTTGCAGAGAAAAACGCCGAGTACTATTTGGATGGGTTAAACAGATGGGAGCATCGCTGGAAGAAGTGTGTAGAGTTACAAGGTGACTATGTAGAAAAATAAATATAAATTTTAAGAAAAAATGTCTTGTATCTTTGTTAGGTCGGAAGGTGTTCAGACCATTATGTATTTGTAGAAGAAAAAAAGCACAATATGTACAAGGTAACAATTATTAAAAATCCTAAACTGAAAAACAGTTTAATTGAAATGAAAATTAAGGCAAAGTGCACGCATCTACCATATATATACATTCCATAAATAAAAAATGAATAAATAAAAGGGCAACTTGAAAAGACCCTACAATGAAAAAAAAGACCTTCAATTTTGTTGATAATTTTCTATTACAGTGAGTGTACATCGTTTACAATTTGCATTGACTCCACTAAAGACAACGCACTGTTTTGAAATTTTTCTACCCAGTCAAATAAACCTTTACAATTGCAAATTTGTTTTAAATCTGTTTCAACGCATGTCTTTTCAAATTTTTTCTGATTTTCCTTAATTGCTGCAGCTTCGTTAGGTTTAAATCATAGAACCACAGACTTTATTTTTTGGAAATTCTTGCAATAATAGGAAGTCGCTTTTAACCACGTTCCCCAACGTGTGAGAATTGGCTCTGGTTGCTCAGGAATACCTGGGCACAGTCTGTGGAATTCTCTCTGATCTTAATTTTCATTATTAGAAGTTCGTAGCATGCATAATTAAGTCCTGTTTCCATTAAATTCGTAGTTATTAGGTTATTGCAAGGATTTTGGTTATCTGCATTTTTGCAACAGAGGCCTTTAATTTATTTTTATGTTAAAGTCATTCGCATTGCTTCATATCACTCCATCTTCATCTCGTTTGTGAGCTAACAAAACTGTGTTGGTAAAAACCGCGCTTCGTCTGAAAGGAGAGCTTTTTTCTAGGATCGATAAAACTTTTCGATACTTGCACAAAATACTGTTCGTCACTGATAATAAATATCGAAAATTTCTTGGGAGTAAGTAATACGATATGGAAACCATTGTGTTTTCTTTTAATATTGTATAACAGGTTGTTAAGTGTTGCATAGGAGTTTTTAGGGCATCAATTAGTTACCTAACTATCAGTCGTTTCTTCTATCCATAATTTGTACTTATGTTTGGGATCGTTCGTTCTGGAACACAAAGTTTTCTCCACAGCATTCTGTTCCAAACGTCCTTTGTACCTTTCCTTTCTTAGAATACCGTCTATTTCAATAAGATATCTTATAGATATTCCAGCAAAACAACCCCAAACCATCACTGTATCTCCTCCATGCTTAGTAATAAAGGGTTTTCCAATAAGGACTTGACAACCTTTTTTCAAAATAAAATGCAGACCACTTGAGATATTTCAAAAACTTTATTATCGGGTTGAAGTACAATCAAAACATTTATGAATGGAACTCGACTTCGTTCATATTTTGCAGCGGTCGATTCGATGGATTTTTATGATGACTCGGCCATACGATTCGGCTGAAACGGCTGCGATTCCGCGTTCAATGTTGGCTTTGAGCTCTTCCAACGTTGTCGGCTTGTTGGCATAGACCAATGACTTGTCGTAGCCCCAAAGAAAAAAGTCTAGAGGCGTTAAATGGCACGAACGAGGCGGCCAATCGACTGGACCATTTCTTGAGATAACACGCTCATCAAACTTACTCTTCAATAAATCGATTGTAACGTGTGCTGTGTAGCTTGTGGCACCGTCCTGCTGAAACCACATGTTGTCCAAGTCCATATCTTCCAATTCGGGCCAAAAATAATCGGTAATCATGGCGCGATAACGATTATCATTCACAGTAACGTGACGATCATTATCGTCGACGAAAAAATATGGCCCTATGACGTTGCCGGCATGCAAACCGCACCAAACAGTTATTTTTTGTGGATGAAGTGGTGTTTCATGAAGCACATGTGGATTTTCACTCGACAAATAAAACTTTGAGCTTCGTCACTGAAAATGATTTTGGGATGAAATTGATCATCTTGGCGCATCTTTTACAGAGCCCAATCGGAGAACGTAGGTCACTTCAATTGGTCCATCGGTTCCAATTCTTGAGTCAGCTTGATCTTGTATGGGTGTAAACCAAGATTCTTACGCAAAATTCGCCATAAAGTGGTCTGGGCGATGCCCAACTCTTGAGAACGCCGTGGAATTGACTGATTTGGATCATTTGCTATGGACGTTTCAACGGCAGCGATATTTTCGACACTTCGACCAACCCGTTATCTCACTGGCACGGCAACATCACACAACGAATATGTAGACTCAAATTTTAGCACTAAACTTATTGCTGCCTGTCTACTAGGGCGAGAATTACGACCGAATATCGGAGTTAACGCTCTTAAAGTAGCGGTCACCGACTCCGAATTTCTGTAGTACGTTTTTATAATTTGCAGACGTTGTTCGTTCGTGTACCTTATCATGATGAAAATGTTAAATTTACTGAATAAATTGACAGTGACAGTTCGATGATTAGTGAAAGTGTGCGTTCACAAATCTAATTAAAAATTGTCAAGTCCCTATTAGAAAATCTTTTAGATACAATGATTCGAGAGCTCGTTCTCCCGCCGGTCTTCGGGAAAACGTTCTTCTTTTTGAATCGAATATCTCAAATTTTGATTCGCCTCTTAAGAGCACTTTTCTCCACTCATCCAGCATTCAATTCTTGTGCATTCTTGTCTTGTCCAATTCTCCCTAAAAATTTTTCACTGCGTAAACACTTTTTTGTGACGTTAAATGGTTTATTCTGATTAATATTTGTCTCTGCAGAAATTTCCGGCCTAGTTTTCCAAAGATTATTTTAATTATGCGTGTATTACATCTGTAGAGATCTAGTAGTTCTAAATATTAGAATATCTTTTCAGCACGACGTTCGTTGTTTTCCGAAACAAATGTGGAAACTTACGTCATGCTGCAGACATTTTGTCAGTCTTATCCATTTTGCGCTACTCAACGTCAATTGTGAACAATTAATTATGTTATTTATAAAGCAAAACATAACTAATATAAATAACGCATGAATCGCATGGTCGTCCGTTTATTCGTACACTTGTCTTGTTATGATTCTGGTCCGAACAAAATATCCCAACTCTATTTATGACATAATGTATTCGTATTAAAAATATCTTAAAAAAAGGTCTTTATTTAATTCTCTTAGCTGGGCTATAAAATGGTCATTGTTGATAATTTAATTTTAAAGAACTTAAATACATAAATACCGAAGAATATGCGTGTATTATTAAGTTCAGATTTTAATTAGAATTTAATAATATACTGCTTTTAGTTAGCTTATATTATTGTTTGTTAGAATAATATGAAAATATACACGCGGGCAGACACTCATGTCCGGTAATGTAGTCTGAATATATTGGTGAGAAAATAACATCAGTGCAAGGAAGTTTTATTAGCTTACTTGCAGGCATCTGAAATTTAAAGAATATAAATCCCAAGACTTCGAGTAGTTCTCGGTTTTTGTCAACAAACACAACTTAATTTTCTTCGACAAACCTGGCTTAATTTCAATAATAAAATAAAGGGTTTTCCAATAAGGACTTGACAACTTTTTTTCAAAATAAAATGCAGACCATTTGAGATATTTCAAAAACTTTATTATCGGGTTGAAGTACAATCAAAACATTTATGAATGGAACTCGACTTCGTTCATATGGCCACCGCGGGCACGTTTGCAGCGGTCGATTCGATGGACCCAATTTTCGATGACTCGGCCACACGATTCGGCCGAAACGGCTGCTATTTCGCGTTCAATGTTGGCGCTGAGCTCTTCCAACGTTGTCGGCTTGTTGGCATAGACCAATGACTTAACGTAGCCCCAAAGAAAAAAGTCTAGAGGCGTTAAATCGCACGAACGAGGCGGCCAATCGACTGGTCCATTTCTTGAGATAACACGCTCATCAAACTTATTCTTCAATAAATCGATTGTAACGTGTGCTATGTGGCTTGTGGCACCGTCCTGCTGAAACCACATATTGTCCAAGTCCATATCTTCCAATTCGGGCTAAAAATAATCGGTAATCATGGTGCGATAACGATTACCATTCACAGTAACGTGACGATCATTATCGTCGACGAAAAAATATGGCCCTATGACGCCGCCGGCATGCAAACCGCACCAAACAGTTATTTTTTGTGGATGAAGTGGTGTTTCATGAAGCACATGTGGATTTTCACCCGACCAATAACGCATATTTTGCTTAATGACGAACCCATTGAGCCAAAAATGAGCTTCGTCATTGAAAATGATTTTACGGTGAAATTGATCATCTTGGCGCATCTTTTCCAGAGCCCAATCGGAGAACGTACGTCGCTTAAAATGGTCCATCGGCTTCAATTCTTGAGTCAACTTGATTTTGTATGGGTGTAAACCAAGATTCTTACGCAAAATTCGCCATAAACTGGTCTGGGCGATGCCCAACTCTTGAGAACGCCGTGGAATTGACTGATTTGGATCATTTGCTACGGACGTTTCAACGGCAGCGATATTTTCGACACTTCGACCAACCCGTTGTCTCACTCGCACGGCAACATCACACAACGAATATGTAGACTCAAATTTTAGCACTAAACTTATTGCTGCCTGTCTACTAGGGCGAGAATTACGACCGAAAATCGGAGTTAACGCTCTTAAAGTACCGGTCACTGACTCCGAATTTCCGTAGTAAATGTTTATAATTTGCAGACGTTGTTCGTTCGTGTACTTTACCATGATGAAAATGTTAAGTTTACTGAATAAATTGACAGTGACAGTTCGATGATTAGTGAAAGGGTGCGTTCACAAATTGAAGTCCCTATTGAAAAACCCTTTATTTAGCGTTTTGTAGAAGATGCGAATGTCAAAAATGCGATAACTTTGTTTATGATTCAAAGTAATTTTCAGAATCATTTACGCTCTCCGTCTTTTTACGCATTTCCTATTTAATTATAAATTTTCATTTTCCATCGTCTATTTGCCGCCAATGAATTTAGTACTGACATTAAATGTACGGGAGAAAAATTGCGCATCTTTATTAAATTAACTCTGGGACTACTTCGCTGGTTTTCGCAGTGCCATCTTATTATTTTTTCTTCAGTTTATTTTCGAACCATTTATCATTTTATTTCGTTCGTAAAAGCCGGTCGACGTTTCCTTTTTTTTCCACCGGTTTGTTGTACATCGAAAACGAATTTCCTTGTGCGAAATATTTAGAAATTAATTATGCGATTTTTAAAGTTATTATAACTCTAATTACCTACAGTAGACTACTAATAAACAAGGACGATAAAAACAGTCAATAAAAAGGCGGAATGTTAAAAAAAAAGTAATTCGCGAAGTTCGTTCGAAAAATAAAAAATGCAGCATTAATGTGTAATTTGCAGACGTTTTTCCTTGGACTCTTTTTATATTGGGTTGGCAACTAAGTACTTTCGGTTTTGTAGTATAAAATAAAACACTTTTTTTAAACAAAGAATAGTTTTTAATCAATTATATATTTTCCATTTTGCTCAATGACCTTTTGCCATCTCTCTTTCAGCTGCATGATTCCGCGCTCATAAAATTTCTGGTCCTTATCAGCAAAAAACTGAACCAGGTGCGAGTGAAGGTCATCGTCATTTGTGAAAGTTTTACCTTTCAAAGAATTCTCCAAACTTCGAAATAAATGGTAATCAGATGGTGTTACATCGGGGCTGTATGGGGGATGTGGCATCGCTTCCCAGCCAAGCTCCAATAGTTTCCCACGAGTTGCCGAAGATGTGTGACGTCTTGCATTATCTTGGTGGAAAACTACACCTTTCTGATTTGACAATTCTGGCCGTTTTTCTTTGATTGCTTCATCCGGTTTTATTAATTGTTGACAGTAAACATCAGAATTGATCGTTTGGTTCCTTGGAAGCAGCTCAAAAAACACAACACCTTTGTAATACCACCAAACTGACAGCATGATTTTTTTTGAATGCAATTTAGCTTTCGATGTGGTTTGAGCTGGTTTATCGTATTTGCTCCATAATCGTTTTCGAACTATGTTACTGTACAGGACCCATTTTTCATCACCAGTGATGATTCTTTTTAAGAAAGGGCGGTTTCATTTCGTCTAAGGTGCATATCGCAAAAGTTGATTCTTTGTGTTAAATGAATTTCTTTCAATTCGTGAGGTACCCAAATATCAAGCTTCTTAACTAGCCCAAGACATTCTAAATGTTTTTAAATTGTTGTGTGCGATACATGTAGCCTCTCCGCAACCTCTCGAACAGTTATATGACGATCCTCTTCAATTATGACTTTGATTTGGTCATCATCAACTTCAGTAGGCCGACCAGAACGTTGCTCATCTTTGAGGGATGAATCTCCAGAACGGAATTTTTTATACCAATTCTGACACGTGCGCTCTGTTAAGCAATTAGCACCATAAACTTCACATATCTTTTTGTGAGCCGCAGCAGCTTTCTTTCCTTTACGGAAATAAAATAGTAAAATATGTCGAAAATGTTCGTTTCTGCACTGCATTTAAAATTAACCCACAACTAATAGCTTTAATAAAAATCACGCACTACTTGCTTCTGAAGTTACGTCAATGTGACTAGTATCACGCGACAAACGGTAAAGTACAGCACTAACATACGTTATACAAAAAAAAAAGCAACGCTCTCTATCAGTAAAAGCCAAAAGTAATTAGTTGCCAACCCAATATTTAAGTTAATATACACTATCACTGCAGCAAAGGCTCCTATGTTGACACCTATGGAACCACACGTTTAACTGGCCCTGCATCAGAGCACTGTTTGCTCCAAAACATGACTTTTTGTCTTTGTTTGTCAGTCCTCTCACTCCATACATATTCAGTTCTTGTAAAAGTATTGTCGAAAATCTTACTCACATCGTAACAACTCAGAATGATTAATCATTAATAGTTAATAAAACCTCTTTTTCACAACAATTTTCGTATTCTGTATACGCGTTTCGACAATTAATTTGTCATCTTCAGCAGATAATTAATCAATCTGATTAATTAATAATTAATTTTATTTTATAATACTTATTAATTGTTAAAATTAAGCTAGAAAAAGAAAATAGTGTCACCCACCTTAAATACCTTAGAAATAATCACAAAATAAAAATTGATTCAAAGCATGCAACAAAAGATAGTTTCATTCAATTTTCTTAGCAAACGTTTGCTTAATTTTTCACTAAAAAAAATATGATACGAAAGAGAATTAAATTTTATTAAGAACATTGCGATTAATTAGAAAAGCTAACATAAAAGAAAAACAATCCTGGATACAACATGTCTGCCACATTAAAACAATCGAGACAATATACACTATCGCTCATAAGTATTTGGACGCCCTTGTTTCATTACAGTTTCTATAGAAAAGTTATAATTATAAAGTTTATTTCTTTAGTAAGAAATAGTTTCATAGTAAACATTAAAATCTATAAAAGCTTATTCAAAAATAATTATGGGATTACCCTATTATTTACAATGAATGATAATATCCCAATAAAACTCCAGGTAGAATAATTGCACTTAGGGGATTAGATCTCTCAATTCTTGGAAACTTTCGATTGCTATTATTTTATTTTAAGGTAGGGTGTTATTGTAAAGTATTAAGTATTTATACTTAGGTATTTGGCAAAATTGCAGTTAGATTTTGTGAGGTGCTCAGAGTGATAACATCGTGTGTTTCCAAGAAGTTCAATCGGTTAGAATTGCCTAAACGGAAAGAAATGAGTGTAGAAACACGATCGTTTATAATCGCATACCATAAAACTGGCAAAAGCAAGCGCGAAATTGCCACAGAACTTAAATTAAATTAGTCCACCGTGGTCATCATCAAAAAACACCACGAAAGTGGTGTTGAGCAGAACTCGAAAAGGTAGACCAAGGACAACAACCTCAACAGAAGATCTTGCAATGGTGGTAACAAGCAAGAGAAATGGACGAAAAACAACCCCCGAAATCACAGCAGAAATAAATGCTGTTCATCGAAAACCCATTAGTGTTTCTACAGTTAAAAGAAGCCGGTCTTCATGGACGAATTGCAATGTGGAAGCCGCTTCTAAGCAAGCAAAACAATCAAAAATGTTGAAAGTGGGCACGCGATCACCAAAATTGGACCACAGAAGACTGGAATAAAGCATCGTGGATCGATGAATCTAAATTCGAGATTTTTGGTTCACGAAAATGTGTTTTCGTGAGGAGTTCTGCGAGTGAGCGTGCCCGGGAAGAATGCATAGTCCCTACTGTTAAGCACGGTGTAGGTCATTATATGAGGTTGCTTTTCTGGATTAAATGTGGGCGATCTCGTAAAAATCGAAAGTAGGCTAAAACAGCATAAGCGCATATTAGAGGAAAACGCAATCTCCTCTGTAATTAAAAATTCGGGTTAGAATTTGATCTTCCAATAAGATAATGACCCGAAACACACTTCCAAACTATGCCGGGAATATTTGCAGAAATTGGAGAACGAGGGAACCATAAAAGTTATGGGGCGGCCTCCTCAGTGTCAAGATTTAAATCTCATCGAGTTGCTGTGGAAAGAACTTGACCGAGAGGTGAGAAAATCGGCTCCCGCATCTGCTGTTAATATGTAGAAAAACCTGCATGGGGTAAAATAAAATCTGAGACATTGAGATTGTGTGCTGCAGTGATTAAAAATTAAGGAGAGCACATAGACGAGCCTAAAATTTAGATAAATATATTATACAATAATTTATTTTAGACGTAAAAATATATATTTTTCATATATGTAAATAATAAAAAGAGAGTATTTCAATTTTGATTTTTGTTACAATTTGCAGGTTAAATGGAAGTGACCAAATACTTATGAGCGATAGTGTACATAGTAAATAACCTATCAATATCACATTCCACTACACTATCGGTCACAACAAATATTCTGATTTTTGCCTTTGTAAATATGATATTCAAGAAGAAGAATTCGTTCAGATTATGAAAACGATTTAGCCCTATTGCTAGCACACTCTTGGAATCATGAAATGACCCATAAAAATGTTCTATCTTATCACAATAATGCGTCTTCTCAACCCGGTCAAGCTGTTCCTGAAAAATTGAATCGCCCTTCCTTTTCACCAGATCCCAAGTGACTTCCACTTATTCTCCAAATTCAACCTTTTCCTCGCTGACAAAAAGTTTCGTTCGAGTGCCACGTAGAACTTTTTAAAGATTTCATTGTAATGGCATAATGGCCTTTGATCATCATTGTTCTAAGTCAAATCATCCTTATACTTTGAAAAGTATCTTTGTCACTTGAAAAGATCGGGCGAAGTTTTTTTTCGTCTATTAAAACTTCGATTAACAATCAAAACGTATTAGATTCTAAGAGTCAACTTGCTAACGATCACCAGGTGCAGTAACAACTATAATATAACTTCCTGTAGGTTTCACCAAGTTTCTCTGTTTTTTGTTCGTTGCGTCCAATTGAACCCAACAATTTAATTTCGTCCTTCCATCTCGTCTGTGGGAATCTTTTGCAATACTACATGTCAGCGCGCGCGGATGTATTAAATACTTTGATTTCTAAGAATTGCGAAGTATTCTTACTTCTCAGTGCTTTTTTATTTTTCCAAAAATTGTCAACCTTACCCGAATTCTTCTGTCTACTTCAACTGCTTGGTTGTTTTTATTAAGTTTAATTAGTTGCCTCAAATATATATATATATATATCCAGTCTGTCTCGGAGAAAATAGAACTTTTTTAAAATGAAAACAAAAGCTTACTATTTTGGTAAAATTCATTTATTTTATTCGAAGCAGTAGCCTTCGATTTCAATACAACGTTTTGCACGGCCAATTCACATGTCGAATGAATATTTTTAAGCTCACCTTTATTGATGTCCTTCAAGATCGTTATCGACGCCTATTTAATAGCTTCGACGTCGGCATAACGCTGTTCTTTCATGGGCAAATGTAGTATGGAGAATATATAGAAATCACAGGGGACTAAATCCGATGAACACGTGAATGGTTGATGGTTAAGATGCCATTTGTTGCTAGAAAATTAGTGATAAGTGTCGAGCGATGCGATGGTACATTATCATGTAACACACGCCAGCTAACATTTTCACGATATTAAGGTCGATCTTTTTTCCCTTCAGAGCTTTGACGCTTGGTCTCTGGATCATACTGAAAACACAACGTCACATCGCCAGTTACAATAGAATACCTGAAGTTTTCGTCCTTTTTTGAGTCTTTAATCAAATCTGTACAATGTTGAATTCAGTTAGCTTGTATACGTGTAGTATAAACCTTGTACAAGTCTTTCTCAGTCCCAAATGTGATGAAGATTCGGCTCTTTTTTGATAAATTCACGCACAAGTTCGATGTTACTTTCCGTAACCACAGATGTTTCTGCACCACCGAAGGCAAGGTTCCAGCCCGGAAGCTAAGATGATTAAAGTATGAAGAACAACTGCGTAAGTCTACGAGTCAGAGTAACAAACCATTTTCGATTAAGCCATTTCAACTTCCAATATGTAATAAATAAATAATAAATAAATAAAATACCTAAAGTAATATGATAATTATAAACGAATCTCTAAAAACAAACGTAACTTAAACAGTCGAAGATATCAAGATATTCGAGAGTTGATAGTGTACGACTACGTGATTTGGTTTGCTCCCAAACACTGAGAATTAACTGTCATTTAGGTCTAGAAATTTATCTCTGCCGTTTTAAAATACAGTATAGTCTATTTTATTATACGTAATTACATTTTCTAAACGACTTCTAAACCAATATATATATATATACAGGGTGAGCAGAATAATGACCGATTTTAAAAAGCCCGCGATTCGCGCCGTGTCATTCGGAGGTGGTAGGGACGCTATCGGCCATGTTTCCTTGATATTAGCATTTAGTAACAATGGAGCGTTGGACCCCTCAACAGCGTGCGTACGCTGTTAAGGCGTTTTATGAAAATAATAATTCTTACATACGCGCGCGTTGTGTCTTTCGAAATCATTTTAACATTAATCGCATTCAACCAGTGCCGTCTGCCTGTGCCATTAAAAAATGGATTAGAAACTTTGAGGAAACTTCGTCAACGACAAAAAAGAAACCTGGTCGGCCAAAATCGGTGCGTACTCTCGAGAATATCGACCGTGTAAGAACTGCTATTGAGCGAAGCCCGCGTCGGTCAGCTCGCCGGCATAGCATTACACTTGGGATTTCAAACCTAACTGTCAGACGAATATTACACAAGGATCTCCACCTTCATCCATACAAAATCCAAATCGTACAGGCTCTTAAAGGCACGGATTATGTGAGTCGACAACGATTCTGTGAAGAGTTTTCAGATTTAATTAATCAACATGAGGATATTGTAAACAACTTATGGATGAGTGACGAAGCCCATTTCCATTTGTCCGGTTACGTCAATAAGCAGAACTTTAGATATTGGAGTGACGTAAATCCTAGACAAATGCATCAAGAACCCCTTCTCTCCACAAAAGTTACTGTGTGGTGCGCTACGTCTTCATCGGGGATCATAGGGCCTTACTTTTTTGAAAATGCTCGTGGCAATGCTGTGACAATAGCCTCACAATGATACGCCGACATGTTGGAAAACTTTTTTGAACCACAGCTTGCACGCTACGAAGTTAACGAGGAAACATTTTTTCAAGAAGACGGAGCAACCTCCCATACAGCCAGAGTATGCATGAATATTGTTAACAGATTATTTCCAAATCATGTGATTTCTCGAAATGGGGACATCACCTGGCCTTCCCGTTCACCGGACTTCACACCGTGCAACTTTTTCTTGTGGGGGTACTTAAAAAGTAAAGTGTTTCAAAATAACCCACCACAAACAATTCAAGCCCTGAAAGAACGGATCCGACAGGAAGTGGAAAACATTCCCCCAGTAATACTGCAAAATGTAATGAATAGTTTCAAAACACGATTGGAAGAATGTGTACGCCTGAACGGATGTCATCTTTCCGGAGTTATTTTTAAAAAATAAAATAATTAATGCTTTTTTATGTTCTTTGAGAAAATAATGAATTTATTCCTAAATATTGTTTTTCTTGTTTTTTACAGCCTTTTTAAAATCGCTCGTTATTCTGCCTCACCCGTTATATATATAATGTAGATATACATGTACTTTTATTCAAAAATATATTCAAATATAGATTGTAATCAAAGTATAAACAACGTATTTTATTAATCTCCAGCTCAAGCAAGGATATCTGACAGGGAATTATCTAAAGTGTCACAATCGAATTACCAGTAATACAGAAGCATATTTAGTTCAAAGTTTATTGAAAATCATGTTCGTAAGGTAACTTAGTTTTCTTTTTTTTTTTAATCAAATGGTTTTCAAATTTAAGTTTTCGACGCGTGAAAATGATCTTAATTCTGAGATAATTGGTCTCTCTTACGCCAGTATTTGGGTAAGTTATATATTTTTTTATTATTCTATTACGTAAAAAAAACTAATAACTTATCAATAAAATACATTATATGATAATACATTCCACACCATACAAATTAGAAGTGTCATGTGTAAACAAAAGTAATAAAAATGTGAAAGGAAGGTGAATGTTCTAAGAAAACCATTAATAAAAATGTAATTTAAAGTAAATCCTATTGAAAATTATCTCGAAATATGTATATTCTGAGATCAATTTTCTATTCTACACCCTGACCTGGCAAATCTATCAGATTCTATCCGAAAAGAATATACTGTACAGTGTAGGTACAATAAATCAGTGCCATAAGAAAAAGTTATATATAATATAATTTCGGTATACAAAATAGCCCTAAGTGTTCATTATTTCCTAGAAATCTATTTTTTTTTCTTCTTAAATTGAAATTAATAATACTACTGTGGTATAATTTAATTTTGCTCTTAATCTGCTAGTTTCTTTAAAGATGTACTAATTTTATAAATATGTTGCATTATTCGTAGCTACTTCATTATAAAGTGTGTTTCAAATTACGCGATTTTTTTAAGAATAAATAAAATATAGATGGAGCACTGAATTTGTCTGGGTATGTGGGCATTTAAAAAGTGTGATGTATGACATTTACAAAAATGGCTTCGTACACGGTATAACAACGCGTTCAAATAGTTGAATTATTTTCTGAAAATCAGCGTTCTGTGAAAAGAGTTTTTAGAAAATTACGTGAATTTTATGGTTTACATAATCGTCCATCTGAAAGCACTATTGGTCGAATTATTAAAAAATTTCAAGAGACCGGTTCCGTGGAAGATCAAAATAGTGCAAAATACAGTCGTAGTGGTCGTTCACAAGAAAATATTGGTTCGGTTCGTGAAAGTGTTGCTGAAGATCCTGAAATGTCCATTAGACGACGTTTACTACAACTTAACGTATTTTACACAAGGATTTAGCTCTGAAGGCATATAAGGGTCAAATAGCACAGGAACTGAAACCATTAGATCATTTAAAACGTCGTTCATATGTTAATTTCATCAATGAACAACAAGCTGATTTTTCTCAAAAAATAATGTTTTTCGATGAAGCACATTTTAAACTTGGTGGCTATGTTAATAAACAAAATTGCTGTATCTGGAGTGAGGAAAATCCACGAAATATTCAAGAGGAACCTATACATCCTAAACGAGTTACTGTTTGGTGTGCATTATGGTCAGATAGTGTAATTGGGCTTTACTTCTTTGAAAATGCTGCTGTGAAGCTGTAACTGTCAATAGTGATCGATATCGTCGAATGATAACCGAATTTTTGTGGCCTGAATTAATGAATATTGATCTAGAGGATATGTGGTTTCAACAGGATGGCGCTACACCTCACCTTGCACACGAATGAATTGATTTATTGAGAGAAAAATTTCCTGGACGTGTAATCTCAAGAAACGGTGATGTTAATTGGCCACCAAGATTTTGTGATTTGACATCGTTAGACTATTTTCTTTGGGGTTATGTGAAAAGTCAGGTTTATAAAACCACAATCAATTCCTGCTTTGAAAGATGAAATTATTCGTGTCATTGGTGAGATAGAGCCTCAATTATGTCAAAATGTCATTGAAATTTTTAACAAAAGAGTGGGCGTCTGTGGAGCTGCAAGAGGAGGCCATTTCTTAGATAGTATTTTTCGCATATAATTGTCATAACTAATACTTCAGTTACTTATAAAAAGTTTTTGAAAGTGAATGCAAATTATGTGTTTTATTTATTCTTTAAAAAAAACGCCAACTTTTGAAACACCCTTTATTATATAAACAATTTCTACATTGTTTATAAAATTTTGAAAACACGCTATTATACTTTTAATGTTACATTTATATTTTAGATATTTACATATTTTCCAAGAAATATATTTATCAACAACTAATATATTCTCATCATCATTCTTGCTTAATTACTTAATTAAATTGTCTAAGTAATTTATTGTAATTATTTCTAATAGTTCTTTTACTTATATTGAATTTACCATTCCATAATTTATATATCCTTTATTTGATAAATTTAACATTTACTAATGATTAAAACTGAAAAATACATAATGTCAATGACGCGGTGGTACCTCGCAAAGGTGGATTGTTAACTGTGTCAGATGTAAATGAATTTCTAAATCTGCGATCACTCCATTGAGCCTTGACCAATATCCCTTTATAAACCCATCCACCACCGACTTACAGCGGTTTCAATGCAACGACGAAAGGAATAGCAAGTTAGCCCTGAAGATGTCCCGTACAAATGGTGACGAAACGCTGGTAGCAAAATAGTCGAAGACACGGTTCCAGCCCGAAAGCCAAGATGAAGAAAGTATTGGATCTGAGACTTCATGAAACAAAAGCATTTGTTCCCAGTCAACGTGATACAGGTAGACCAAGACATCGTCGTACCATCCAAATTGAAGAAGAAATTTTAGATATTGTTCATCAATATTATCCTTGCAGCACTGGGCGAATAGTCCAAGAAATTAACATTTCGAGTAAGACAACAGTTCTTTCAATGCTTAAAGTAAGCCTTTTAAGATCATTTCGTGTTACAAAGTACAAATTTTTCGAAGAATGATGTTTTGCAATACAATTTTAAACAAAATCAAGATCCTAACATTTTATAATTAACTTCATGGAGTGGCAAATTAATCAGCAGTCATACTAGCATCATAGATATTCTCAAATAAAATCACGATTGGCGTTAGAGTTTTTTGAAACACCCCTGTAGATATATAAACTTGAATTTCAGACAGATATTCTTTTGCAAAATTTTTGCTTTATGTACACAAGAACACTGTTCAAATAAGAGATAAGATAAATTGTTCGTAATTTTTTATCAAGTTTGATTCACTGTATACATATAAATACATGTAAACAAATGTTATTTGAAATGTGGCAGAAAAATTGTTTTGCGTTTTTTTAAGTATACCCACCCGATTACTTATTTATTTGGTTTTTATTTACATAGTTTTTTGAGACCAATGTCCATCAGCCACAATGAATACATGTAATATATTATTATGTAAGGGTGTTTCAAATTTCGCGGTTTTTTTTAAGAATAAATAAAACACATAATTTGCATTCACTTTCAAAAACTTTTTATTGGTAATTGAAGGATACTTCAGTTATGACATTTATATGCGAAAAATAATATCTGCCAAATGGCCTCCTCTTGCAGCTCTACAGACGTCCACTATTTTGTTAAGATTTTCAATACGAATAAATTTTCCACCAAGAAAAGTCTCGGTCTCACACAGATGTTGTTGCTGTGGGAAAAGCTACGGAATTATAACTATTTGCAAGATTTAGTAGTGCTGCCATCTTCTTCCATGTCTAAAAAATTCCTGGCAGGTCAGAGATTTTGAAAGGAAAATGAGTTGTTAAAGCTGCTATAGATGCTTATTCCATCGAACTTGATAATTGTTTTTTTTTTGAATCAAAGCATAGAAACTTTAGATTATCGCCGGACAAAGTTCTTTTTTTGATGAAAAGTAATATATTTTGTTATGCCTTCGTTGATTTCAATCGTAGAAATTAATTAAGAAATTCAACGCTGGAAAGGAATCGAATCCGTATCTCCCGTTTGATAGACGGCTGCCTTACCAATTGGACCACGAACCGGTACAGTTTTGAATCTTTTAAAACGCCATAAAATCACATCATAGGATCAAATCTAATAGCTATAACCCGCAGTCAGATTCCTGACACTAATAATTATATATAAATATATAATTAAGCATTTTATAATGAGAAATTAATGAAAATTAGTATTTTCTGCTAAGCCATCATTGACTACAATCACACAAAATAATTAAAAATTTTTGCCATTTTTGTCGACTCTCTTAATATGCCATAAATCATATTATGGAAACAAATCTAATAGTTATGAGCCGCAGTCTGTACTGTCTGTGGGCATAATTGACAAGACAGCTGTCTAGAAAACGGCAGTACAGATACGAGGCCCGCTCCAACGCAGAAGTTTTCAATTAATTTCTACGATTATAATAAACAATGGCATAGCAGAAAATAAAAATTTTCATTAGTTTTCCATTGTAAAACGTTTAATTATATATTCATATATAATTATTAACATTCTTTTCTTTATCTTCGTTCAACGTAAACAACAATATTCATGAATAATACATTCGTCACTCTACTGTACAGGAATAAGGTTTTGACATTCATGTAATCGTAAATAATTCAACGGGTCGCGAACTATTTATAATGTGTGATGTATTTTTTTCTGTTACAACAAAATAAAGGTGTTTCAAATTACGCGTTTTTTTTAAGAATAAATAAAATATAGATGGCGCACTGAATTTGTCTGGGTATGTGGGCATTTAAAAAGTGTGATGTATGACATTTATAAAAATGGCTTCGTGCACGGTACAACAACGCGTTCAAATTGTTGAATTATTTTATGAAAATCAACGTTCTGTGAAAAGAGTTTTTAGAAAATTACGTGAATTTTATGGTTTACATAATCGTCCATTTAAAAGCATTATTGGTCGAATTATTAAAAAATTTCAAGAGACCGGTTCCGTGCAAGATCACGTCGTGGTCGTTCACAAGAAAATATTGGTTTGGTTCGTGAAAGTGTTGCTGAAGAGCCTGACATGTCCATTAGACGACGTTCACAACAACTTGGACTTAGTGGATCAACAACATGACGTATTTTACACAAGAATTTAGCTCTAAAGGCATATAAGGTTCATACAACAAAGGAACTGAAGTCATTGGATCATTTAAAACGTCGTTAATTTGTTAATTTCATCAATGAGTAACCAGCTGATTTTTCTCAACACATTTTGAACTATGTAAACAAAATTGCTGTATATAGGGTGAGCAAAATCCACGAATTATTCATGAGAAACCTATGCATCCTAAACGATTTACTGTTTGGTGTGCATTATGGTCAGGTGGTGTAATTGGACCTTACCTCTTTGAAAATGCTGCTGGTGAAGCTGTAACTGTCAATGGTGATCGATGTCGTCGGATGATAACCGAGTTTTTGTAGCCTGAATTAATGAATATTGATCTAGAGAATATGTGGTTTCAACAGGATGGCGCTACACCTCACTTTGCCCACAAATCAATTGATTTATTGAGAGACAAATTTCCTGGATGTGTAATCACGTCAGATATTCATTCACGTATTTTAATGGTTTGGCCATCTAACGTGGTTTAAAGACATTACATCGTTCGTTCGACCAGTTTGCTATTCGATTCTTCTTCACCGATTTTTATAAAAATAAAATTGATAAATTTATTTGTTATTGTGTTATTAAAGTAAGAGGAATAATCCCCCTAAAGCTTCCTTATTTTCTTATTTATTTTTAATTTAAATAACACTGCATGCAATCTACACTGCTGATAACAATTAGGTAATATTTGGAAAAATGGTAATAGAATAAATGAATAAAGAATGTAGCCCCTCGCAAATATTTTTATGTTTAACTGCAACGTTTTTAAATAAGAAACACACATTTACACGTTTGAACTTACTTGTGTGCATTGATTGAATCAGGTCATCAAAAAATTCTTGTGGAATATATTCCATTCCTTTATCAGAGCAAGTTGAAGTTCCCGAATTGTACGCGGTGGCATATTTCTTGCTGCAACACGTCCTCCTTAGGCATCCAAAGCATGTTCGATAAGATTACTATCAGGAGAATTTGCTGGCCAATCCATTCCATTGATTCCCAATTGTTCAATACAGTTGTTCAAGATGTTTGCTCGGTGTGGACGAGCATTATCATCAGTTAAAATGAATATTTCACCCATAGTGCCAACGTACGGAAGAACAATGTGTCTCAAAATTTCATCCAGATGCTTCTGAGCAGTCAGGTTGCCAGTCTGTATGACCTCCTGCGCTTATCCCAACCCATACCATTACATTCCCACGTTCATATTGCGACTTTTCTCGAACAAATTGTGTCAGAAAACGTGTTTTAGGTTAACACCAAATTAAAATGCTCCTATTATCTGGATTTTAAGCAAATCTGAATTCTTCCCAAAAATACTTGTTCCCAATCATGGTTTTCTGCTCAACCTGTATTTTTCACGACTTTTTATGAAGAGCAGTTAGTTTAACGCATACTAGGGGTCTTCAAGCATACATACCAACGTTATGAAGACGATTTCTTATTGTTTGACTTGGTACTACTCCTCCTGTAGCAGCAGCTGGCTCACTTCTAAGCTGCGTTGCGTTACGAGTGTGGTTTTTACGTGCAAATACTTTTAGTTTTCGATTATCTCTTGTTGTTGTAGATGTTAGGCGTCCTTGTTCTCGTCTTCTCCGAACTTCTCCAGTTTCTAAAAACCGATTACGCAAACGCGAAATCAAACTTTGGCTAACTGCGAAAACTTCAGCATCAGTTTGCTGTCTCCGTTCACCTTCCAATTGACCTATGGCTCTCCAAGCCTGTGCACGAGTCAAATCGCGTTGCCTTTCCATTATTACCCATAATTGCAGTAAATAAGATATCTATGAAATTGTAAAATCTAACTGCAGTCGAGATCGCTTACGTACGCGGTTTTATACCCTCAGGCAGTGCCGACTGCACGAAGCGCTATACAAGTTGAAACCTGTCAATGCATTCTGTTTCTTATTTAAAAGCCATATATTGTAGTTGCAATATAAAAATATTTGCGTGTCTTATATTATTTATTTATTTTAGTATTATTTTTTCAAATATCCTCTGTTTTGAGCAGTGTATATACGTCAATCATTTATAGTTGTCACTTTTGACAATTTTACGCGTTTATTGTATTTACTTTATAGATATGCTTGTACATATATAACGATGAACTACAGTTACTCATTCGGTAACATTTCGAATGGTGCATTTTTCAGTGATGACACCTCTAGTGATACTGAATCTATACTGGAGAACATAGTTCATGGATACACTCCTCCAAAAATAGAAAAGGATTGTGTTTCTTTGCAAAAAAGTTCGCAACGATCAGGACCCACTAAAACTGATCTGAAGTCGCTTATATTAAGATGTGGTCCTTCTTTAGTCATAGGCGAATGCTTAGAGAAACTAGATGTCTTAAGGTTAATTATGAGGGAAATTGTCGATTCCAAATGGTACGTCGACGTTCAATACAGACCTCTACACAAACGCTTTTGCGATAATGCCCAGAGAGAAGAGGAATACAATTTACACGAATACACCAATCAAAGGAAAGTAGTCAAAGATATTTGCTTCATATACAGTATACTGAAGAACGTTCTTTCAAACTATGAAGCTACAAACTCTGCAGACTATTTTCAAAATGTAGTTAATATCTTGGAAGAAGAACGCTACGACGTAGCCGATTTTAGATACGAATTCGAAGACAATCGAATGCTTCTCTCTGAAGTCTTGCAAGACCTTCGAGAAACGCGTGCATCGAATAAAGCAAAATACCAAGGCAAATTGGACGAACTGTTCAAAACCGAGCAAACATACGAAGATCTAATATTATTTTCAGAAATCGAACTCAGATATCTCGAAAAATGGGAAGAAAACAGACAATACTTACATATATACTCCAATTCCGAAAAAGAAAGAAAATTAACTGACGCCATTGAAGAACACAAGAAAAAGATTCAATTCGACGAGCGTATCCACGAGGAAATATGTTTTTTTATGAGGTGTAAAATGGTAGAGATGCAGGAAGAGATACAATACTGGATGGATGAATACGAAAAAGGGCTTGAGCGGCTAGAAGGCGAGGTTTATACAATGAAACTGGCGCGAGAGAAACAAGAAACGGATTTTGAACAACTTATGGGTGAATATGAAACGCGATCGAAGGAAATAACTCTTTGGCTGGAGTTCAAGGAGCAGTTACGCAAGAAGAAAGAACTAGAAGAAAGGTTGTCTAAAGCTGCGACTAAAATACAAGCTTGGTGGAGAGGTATGATGGTCAGATGTAAGCTTGGACGATTTGGGAAAAAGAAAAAGGGCAAAAACAGGAAAACTCCAAAAAAAATAAAAGGAAAAAAACATAAATAACATATATACACGAATTTACATTTTGATACTTATTAAGTATGTAATATATTTAGTGCATATAAAAATAAATGATAAAAATATACAGGGTGTTGAATATTTAGGATGTTAAACCTATTTTTAGATTCTTTTGTCTTCGGGGGATTATCGAAAAAAGATTTTGTTAGCAATTTTTTCAAAGCAAAAATTAGTTTTTTTCAAAAGTTACTGTGCTGACGCTTTCGAAGTTCCTAAAAACGATTCTGATGTTAAAATTTACCAAACTCCATCAGTCCTGGAAAAATGAAAGACTTGAATAGTCACAGCAAAATATGAACTTCTGAATGTATAAATGGATTACCTATAAAGCATGAATGACCTTGGTATAAAAAATATTTTGTCTGTACTTCTCTAGACCAGAAATACTGCTCTACGTAGTACGAAGGCCAAATTCAACATTTTTTTTTCAAACGAGTATGCCCGCAGCAAAAATTTGTTGTATTTCTCAAGAGTTATTGAAAATTAACGAACTTTCGTATGCTAACGTTTTCAAATGCCGATTTCAAACTCAAAATTTAACTAATTCTTTTAGTTTAGTCTTGAGAAAATGAGCCTGGAACTTTTGAAAGTATAAATTGATTATCTTTGAAGTGTGAATGATTTTGATACAAAAAGAAGTGAGTTTGTACCACTATGGTTGGGAACTACCATTCTGCGTATTTTGTCCAAATTTGAAATTTGGCAAATATCTTTTTAAATTCTTGTTTTCGCGCAAAAATTAGTATTCTTCAAAGCTTATTGAAAATTGTCAAATTCTCGTATGCTGACGTTTCCGTTTCAGCTTAGTCCTGAGAGAAGTGAGACTTGAAAACCCAAATACGAAGTTGTAAATGTATAAACGAACCCATATTCTCCGCGACCTTTTATGAAGAGCAGTTAGTGGAACGCATACTATGGGTCTTCGGGCATACATGCCAACGTTATGAAGATAATTTCTTATTGTTTGAGTTGATACTACTCTTCCCGTAGCAGCAGCAAGCTTACATCTAAGCTGCGTTGCATTATGAGTGCGGTTTCTATGTGCAAAATACTGTTAGGTATCGATAATCTCTTGGTGTTGTTGCTGGGCGTCCTTGTCCTCCACATCTCTGAACATCTCCAGTTTCTAAAAGCCGATTCCACGAACGCGAAATCACACTTTGGCTAACTGCAAAAACTTCAGATACAGCTTGCTGTCTCCGTCCAACTTCCAATTGACCTATAGCTCTCCAAGCCAGTGCATGAATCAAATCGAGTTGCCTTTCCATTATTATTCGTAATTACAGTTAAAAAATTAGCTACGATACAGAAAATGGTAAAATCTAACTGTAGTCGAGATCGCTCGCATACGCGCTTTCATACACTCAAGCAGGGCGGTTCGCACAGGCGCTGCACCGAAGCGCTGTACAAGTTGAAACCTGTCAGTGCATTCTGTTTCTTGTTTAAAAGCATTATAAGGGGTTTTCCAATAGGGACTTGACAAATTTAAATCAATTTGTGAACGCACCCTTTCACTAATCATCGAACTATCACTGTCAATTTATTCAGTAAACTTAACGTTTTCATCATGGTAAAGTACACGAACAAACAACGTCTGCAAATTATAAAAATTTACTACAGAAATTCGGAGTTGGTGACCGCTACTTTAAGAGCGTGTGTGAACTTGGTCGAAGTGTCGAAAATATCGCTGCCGTTGAAACGTCCGTAGCTAATGATCCAAATCAGTCAATTCCACGGCGTTCTCAAGAGTTGGGCATCGCCCAGACCACTTTATGGCGAATTTTGCGTAAGGATCTTGGTTTACACCCATACAAGACCAAGCTGACCCAAGAATTGAAGCCGATGGACCATTTTAAGCGACGTACTTTCTCCGATTGGGCTCTGGAAAAGATGCGCCAAGATGATCAATTTCATCGCAAAATCAATTTCAGTGACGAAGCTCATTTTTGGCTCAATGGGTTCGTCAATAAGCAAAATATGCGTTATTGGTCGGGTGAAAATCCACATGTGCTTCATGAAACACCACTTCATCCACAAAAAATAACTGTTTGGTGCGGTTTGCATGCCGGCGGCGTCATAGGGCCATATTTCGTCACGTTACTGTGAATGGTAATCGTTATCGCGCCATGATTACCGATTATTTTTGACCCGAATTGGAAGATATGGTTTCAGCAGGACGTTACAATCGATTTATTGAAGAGTAAGTTTGATGAGCGTGTTATCTCAAGAAATGGACCAGTCGATTGGCCGCCTCGTTCGTGCGATTTAACGCCTCTAGACTTTTTTCTTTGGGGCTACGTCAAGTTATTGGTCTATGCCAACAAGCCGACAACGTTGGAAGAGCTCAGAGCCAACATTGAACGCGAAATAGCAGCCGTTTCGGCCGAATTGTGTGGCCGAGTCATCGAAAATTGGGTCCAACGAATCGACCGCTGCAAACGTGCCCGCGGTGGCCATATGAACGCAGTCGAGTTCCATTCATAAATGTTTTGATTGTACTTCAACCCGATAATAAAGTTTTTGAAATATCTCAAATGGTCTGCATTTTATTTTGAAAAAAAGTTGTCAAGTCCTTATTGGAAAACCCTATAGTTACAATATAAAAATATCTGCGTGTCTTATATTATTTATTTACTTATTTTATTCATATTTTTTCAAATATTCTCTAATTGTTTTGAGCAGTGTACATACATAAAGATTTTAAACCGGAAATCCTTCGCGTATGTAACAAAAGTTATTAAACTAAATTTCTTGGAATGAACGATAATTAACAAGCGTAATAAACTCAATTCTGTTACCTTTCTTAATGATCAATTAGATTTAAACAATTCCCCACTTTTAAATTTATCTTAATTCTTAGCTCTCACTATTTCTATCTTAATCTCTTAGCTTTTTAGTGTTTTTCTGTTCTTTGTATTTATAGATATTTTGAAAAAGGGTCTTTCACCGACAAAAAATCTTGTACGTATATTTTATCTGTACCCCTTTCGTAGTAGGAAGGCTAAGTTTAGAACTTAAGTTCGACGAAGTTTTCAAAAATTAATATATTTCAAAGGCGATCGATAATTAATAAACGCCAATATGTTAGCAAGTCAAAATTAATATAACTCTTTCAGCTTAATCCTAGGAGAAGAAGAGACTTGAAAAGTCGTAGCAAAATATGAAGTTTTGAATTTATAAACGGATTATCGTTAAAGTATGAATAGCTTTTCCATAAACACTTGAAAGTTTGCATTTCGTAACTTTAGAACTACTGCTTTATGTATTGGGAATGTTAAATTCGAAAATTTTTATTTTAAAAAAATACAAATTTTTTGAAAATGTACTCGCAAAAATTGCTATTTTTTGAAAGCTTGGGTGTCGACATTTTCAAAAGTAAAAATACACCACAACTTTTCCAACAATCCAAAAACAAAACTGTTCATCTTGTCCTAAAAGAAAATTTTCCCTATTTTATCACTTATTGAAAGTAATACGAGGGTTGTCGCATAAGTACCCGGCCTGACCTAGAGATGGCGGTAGTTGTTTGACAACGTTTACAACAGCGAAATATAAGAGGGCAGAGTTTAAACGAGGCCGTACGAGCTGCCAAAACGAGCATCGCAGTGGTCGACCAAATGAAGTGATGCTTTCAGAAATGGTGAAGAAAATTCAAAAAGTGGTACTGGATGATCGTCGACTGAAAGTGCGCGAGCTAGCAGATATAGCAGGCATTTCAAAAAGTGCGGTACATCGCATATTATCTGAAATTTTGGACATGAGAAAGCTGTGTGCAAAACGGGCACCGATTTGCTCACGCTCGAGCAAAAAGTGTCGTTAAGATGTTTCAATTGAGTGTTTAGCGAAGTTTCACTGCAACAAAACAGAATTTTTGCGCCGTTTCATAACCATGGATGAAACATTGGTCCATCACTTCACACCCGAGGCAAAAGAACAATAAAAACAATGGACTCAAAAAGAAGAACCGGTTCCAAAGAAGGCGAAGACCATTTTGTCTGCAGGCAAGGTCATGGCATCGGTTTTTTTGGATCGCGTGGAATAATTTCCATTGACTACCTTGAAAAAGAAAAAGCTATCAACGGCGAGTATTATGCGAACTTATTGCAACGTCTGAGCGAAGAAATCAAGCAAAAACGGCTACATTTGTCTAAGAAGAAAGTGTTGTTTTATCAAGACAAAGCACCAGCTCACAAATCCGTTACTGCAATGGCCAAAATTAATGAATTGAAGTTTGAATTGCTACTTCAAGCACCCTATTCGCCAGATTTAGTCCCCTCGGATTATTTTCTGTTCCCAAACTTGAAGAAATGACTCAGCGGTCGAAGATTTTCCAACGATGAAGATGTAATGTCGGCAGTTAATGGCTATTTTGAGGAGCAAGACAGTTCTTATTATAAAAAGGGTGTCGAAATTATTGAACATCGCTGGGAAAAGTATATAGAACTGAAAGAAGATTATGTTGAAAGATTTCTTTCCAAAATTTTTGTGTTTTCTTTTTTGGGACCACCCTCGTACTTGTTTAATTTAATCAAATAATGCCAGAGTGCACTTGAAAATCTACCACATTTAGGCAAGCATTCCTTAATCAATAAAGATGAATTATGATATACTGTTAAACAAACCTCCTTCCTAATAATAACATTTATGTAAGTATATTCAATTACATTGCTACTACATTTACCTCTAGTATCCTTAACCTGAGAAATTAATTAGTGTATGTAGTTGAAAATGATATCAGGTGTAAATGAGCGCAATAATAGGCAAATGATTTCAATTGTACATCGAAATGTTAATTATGAAACGTTATCAGTCCTGCAAAAGCCCATTACCACAAATAATTGTATATTTTGGAGAGAAATTATGTCTGACGTATAGTTTCAAATTGTAACTTCTAATTAAGTTTTTTACTGCATTGATATTATTAATTAAGATGTAAATTATTACAATTTTGTCCGGAATATTTCCTGAAACTATAAGCAGTATCATTATTGACATGATGCCATTTATAGCTGAAATCGAGATATAAAAATTCGATCTTAACAGAAGAAAGACTTCCGAAATAATCTTACTTAAGAATTATTAATGAAATGTATTTTTATGAAATCCTTATGAAAATAAGAAGTTTTAAATTTGACCTTCGTAGTACAAACAATGGCTCTCAACTAGAACATGCGAACTGTTTACTGTTAATATAAAAATGATTTAGAAATAATATATTTAAGCGTTAATACACCTGAAAATAAAAGAGGAAATTTTTATTTATATTGTACGAAGAATCCTCAGACAGATAAGTAAAGCGGTCACATTTGTCTGCACACAAGGCTCGTAATAAGTACAACCGATCGGTCTGCTTATATATAGAGTTGGGATATATTTCCCGAGGGCCAGCATCGTAACAAGGCGAGTTTATGAAAAAACGGGTGATATTGCGATGCATAAGTTATTTATATCGTTTATATTTTGTTTTATAAATAACACACATTAACCACAGCTGTTGTTGCGTAGGGCAATATGGATAAGACTGACAAAATGTCTGCAGAATTACATAAGTTTCTACATTTATCGCAGAGAGCAACGTACACCGTGTTGAAAAGATGTTCCTATATTTAAAAAACGACCACTCAGCATCTACGGATGTAATACATGCATGATTAAAATAATCTTTAAAAAATAGGTAACAGATCTACATATGCGCCATCAAAAATTTGTCTTTATCTGGTAAAATCTAAATCTTTGTTTATAATAATCGAACTTTTCTACAACGCATATTTTTTATGTTACTTGTAGCACATAGCAGTGAGTGTACATCGTTCACAACTTCCACTAACTCCATGATAACCCAGTATTTTAAAATTTTTCTATTAAGTCAAATAAATGGTATAATTGTCGTGAATTTGTTTTAAATCGGTTACAAGCATTTTCAAATCTTTCCTGGTTTTTCCTAATTGCTGCAGCTTCGGGAACTGGCAACACTGTTAATGTTGCCTCCATGACAAACTTCACAATGCAATCATCAGATTGCATCGTGAAGTTTGTCATTTTTCACAATATATTTTCCTTGACAGTTTTATTATCCGGTCGCTATTTCTATTGTTGACAATATCTTGAAAATTTTATGTTAGCAAAAAAATGGAATTAACTCGCGAACATTTTCCTGCCATTACTTTCATAACTTTTGGCGTGAATTATCTCAACAAGAATGCATCGACGAGCAGAATTTTTTATATGGTGATGAAGCACCATCGAAAACTACAGTATATCGTTGGGATAGTGAATGCAAACTTGGACGGCGTTCTTTGGACGAAGAGTTTCATGAAAGTCGTCTCATAAATGTTGTTGTGTCGGAAAACATTAATGTAGTGTCTGAATTGATAATGCAAGACTGTCATGTGACATACCGTGAGATCGAGGCATCTCTAGGTATTAGTAACACCGTCGTGCATAAGATCCTGCATGAACATTTAGCCTTTAAGAAGCTATGTTCACGTTGGGTACAACATAATTTGCGAACCGCTCAAAAAAGTACTCGCGTCGATTGGTACCAAGAAATGCACAAAAATTACAATGGCGATGCTTCAAAGAACATTCATAAAGTCGGCACAGGTGCTGAATCTTGGATCTATACGTATGAGCCCGATAGTAAACAGTAGTCGACTATGTGGGTATTCCAAAATGAGTCAAAACCAACAAAAGTTGTTCGCGTTCGAAGCACATCAAAACAAATGGTCGCCTGTTTTTTCGGAAAAACCGGTCACGTTACAACCGTGCCTTTAGAGATTTGTAGAACCGTCAATTCCGAATGGTACACAATTATTTATTTGCCGAAAGTTTTTGATGAAATAAGGGAAACAAACCGAAAACCACAGATCATTCTCCACCATGACAATGCGAACTCTCACAGGTCTGTTCAAGCAATTGAATATATGACCGGGCAAAACATTGAATTGATGAGCCATCCACTGTACAACCCTGACCTAGCACCGCGTGATTTCCTTTTGTTCCCGCACGTGAAGAATAAACTTCGTGGTCAACAGTTTTCTGCGCCGGAAGAGGCAGTTGAGGCATTCAAAACTTATATTTTGGAGATTCCACCTTCACAGTGGCAGGAACGCTTTTCGGACTGCTTTAAACGAATGCAAAAGTGCTTTGATTTTCAAGGACAATATTTTGAAAAGCAATAAAACTATTTTAGATAATAAAAATTTTTTTTTGTTTTCTATTCCCGAAATATAGGCGGCTACCCTCGTTTAAGTTGTAAAGCGCGAAATTTCACATGTCACATGGGAGAGTCCCTCACATTTGTCTCTAAGGCTTACCGAACGGCTTCCTTGAAAAACTCGTGAAACGGATGCCTCGAAATATTTATTTAAGGTTAGAATTACTTTAATTTTTATTATTATACTTCATGCACATCTATAAACAATAATGCAATAAAAATTTTAAGTTTTGACATAAATTAGTTTATCTGTTTTCTCTTCTTTTAAATTTATTTCAGTGCCCGAATTATCAGGTTGTTACAAATGTAATGTCCGTTTTTTCCTTCAGTCTGAACTGAATCGCACCTGTGTGAAGACGTGTATGTTTTTGGTGAAAATTATTATTGTATTTGTAGAAAAGGATATTTATTTTGATGTGAGTACCTGTTCCATTTCTTGGAAAGATTAATACACCTGTCCTTGTCTCGCCTATGGAAATGCTGTCGGCAAGAAATATTCGGGCAATTTACCGCTTTCAATTTAAAAAGGGATTAAATGCAGCTGCAGCAACGCGAGAAATTAATCAGACGTTCGGTGAAACTACATGTAATGAACGCACATTACGGCGATGGTTTAAAAAAATTCAGCGAGGGAAATTTTGATTTGGAAAATGAGCCTCACGAATATGCGCGTAGCACCGTTAATGACGACGAGCTACGTGTAGAAGTTGAAAGTAATCCGTCGACAACAGTGCGTAGCCTTGCAGAAACATTTCAAGTGTCCATTGCCACCATTAGTCGTCACCTTTCTTCGATTGGCAAACTGAAGAAACTCGATCGATGGGTGCCGCACCAATTAACGGACGCCAATGAGCTCCGTCGACTAGAGGTGGCTACCTCTTTGGCTAATCGACAGAAAGTTGAACCGTTTCTTCATCGAGTGGTAACGTGTGAAGTGGATACTTTATGATAATCGGAGACGGTCAGGACAACAGTTAGATCGAGATGAAGCACTAAGACAGCATGCACGAGCATCACTTCACCCGCGAAAGATTATGGTGACTGTATGGTGGATCAGTAAGGGTATTATTCACTATTCATTTTTGCAACTTGGTGAAACCATCACGGCAGCGTCCTATTTTGCCGAACTGGAAACTATGCATGGAAAATTGAGCCGCTTGCAGCCCTCACTAGTCAATAGACATGGACTCATACTTCTTCATGATAATGCAAGACCTCATGTTGCACGACAGACAATCCAAAAACTTTCGGAATTTGGTTACGAAATTCTCCCTTACCCACCTTATTCACCTGACCTTTCGCCAACTGATTTTCATTTTTTCCAAAGTTTAGACAATCACTTAAAAAATAGGGACTTCCCTGACCGGGAGTCTGTAATAGCAGTGTTTGAGCAATATGTGAGCCGTCAAAACCTAGATTTCTTTTCAAAGGGAATTTTTCAGCTTCTAGGCCGTTGGCAACAAACTATTGATGTAAATGGAAGCTATTTTGCAGAATAAATATTTATATTTTTTTAAATTTAGACTTTTTTTTATTCCTTACAAAATCGGACATTTCATAAGTAACAACCTGATAATATGGACGATAGCGTACATAAAAATTCAAATCTAAATCAATTTTTATTAACGAATCGTATTAAATTGACTCGTAATTAAAGAATAAATTAATTTTCTTCAATACACGTATATTTTCAGTCGTTCGCTTGATGTCGAAAAGATCCTATTCGAACACCATCCGCTGCGCTACTTTATCAAATATTTAAACTCGTATTGCCCGGAGCTGCTGGCCGCGAATAAAAGATGATACGAAATAAAATAATTAAGAATTTTTTTTTTAAAAAAGATGGTTTAATCCAAGTATATAGCGGAAGCCTTCGAGAGGCAGCGATATTAAAACATATTCGTCTCGGAACGATAGGAATTTTGTATATAAAAAAGTTAAAACCGGACGCACTTCTCCGGAAAACAAATAAAAAGCTTTGAATTAAGTCACGGATCGGCGAAATATGTTCTTATGAGTTAATAACAGCGATGGGTCTCGCAAAAGCGCTCTTTTTTATAACAAAAAATACAAATTAACATCCGAATAAACAGAATCGTCTAAACCAGAGAAAAAATCTTGCAAAATAACAAATGAAATTTTATTCACCAATAAAAGTATGTGCATCTTAAAAACGTATTTAAATATACAACAACAGTAATTTAATAGTTTTCAATGAAAAAGTATAATAAAAATATTACATGTTTTCTAATTTTGCAGAGCGTAGAACTTGAAAATATGTTTTTACCTGCTTAAGTTTTATATTTAATCTTTCATAATTTAATACGATATGTTAACAGTGTAATATTAAAGCACAAACGAATGAAAAACAAGAATGTGGTAGATTGTATTTTTAAGTAAAAATCTATTACCTTTACTTTTGTCCTTTTCGTCCTTGTCACAATTTCTCACATTTCAAATATCACTTGAAAATTGAAATTAACACAATTACATTTCATTTATATTCAAATATTACCTATCAAATGTCGGAATTTGGACTCTTTGTTTTAATTTCATGTTAGTTTTTTCAAATATTAGAAAAAAAATATCTACTTTCAAACAGCTTGCGCCATCTATACTAGAAATTCCATACGCGTAAATACCTTCTAATGCAGAATATATAATTTCCAATTCATGAAAGACCAGTTCATTTCAGTTGATAAATATGTTTTCCGTATTCATATTCAGTAATCAGGGATCGGTATTATAGAATTAAAATAAATCTTTAAATAATAATTCAACAAATAAAAGTAATAGAAGAATAAATTATAAAATATACAATGAAGTAAATTAATTATTTAGGAAGTATTCGCTATTTCTGTATATTTAACAGTTATGCAATGTGACAAAAGATGGCAGCACCAACACAGTTTGAACATTTAATGCATATATACAAAAGTAAACATACGAATGGGAAAGATATAACCTAGTAACAAATTGGAATTGAAAATCGAATTTATTGAAATTTGAGAAAGTATTTCAGAAACAGTGACGCGAAAACTTGTGCAATCAATGCCACAACGACTGCACCACCATTATAGTCGGTAAAGGAGGCAATACAAGATACTAAATAAAAAAAAAATGTTTACTGTATGCTCAAATTTGCGTTGGCATGCAGTGTATTTTTACCTTACTTTCTTTATTACAATAGCGTTGACATTATTATATTTCATTTAGTTTTATTGAAATTATAACTTTGATTTCTGTATACATTGAAATATTATTTATTTTTTATATTAAATAAAAAGTTTTTAAAGAATATACATCGATCTAGCTTGCTCAATTTTACAAGTAACTATATTTAGTGGCAGAATACAGAATAAAATTTCAACCAGTGATATTCTAGGGAATAAATTACTCAGTAAATTTACTTTAGTATTCTTAATTATAGTTTATAATACGCAAATCTATAGTATAAATTAAATTAATAAATAAAATTCGAATATATTTATCATTTATAATACCAGGTCTAAAAACACTTAACTACCCTCAATAATTACCCCAATACTATAATTTATTGATCAAAACAGATCATTCTTTTTAGTGAGCTTTGTGGTATATAAAGTTCTCACTTATAATTCTCAGCTTTAGTTATTAAATGTATGTTCTTAGTTTTTGTCAATAATAAATTTTTAGAAAAATCGCTTTCGATATCATTAAAGCTTTGCGCCATCTATGACGAAGTGTTAAAAGAAGAAAACTATATTATAATTAGGTAGTCTTTTTTAATTCCGTTAACAAATTTAAATAATATCGACTTTGCAGAGGTAATAGATTTATTTGAAAATTAGCAAATAGTGTTACGTTTGATGGTAAAATAGGTAAATAATATATAACATTAATTCCTAGAGTTACTAATACTTAAATTAACCGTATAGATGGCGCAACCAGTTCGATAGTATAAACAATTCGTTCATTCATAATGCTATTTATAGAAACCTTCACGGTTGTTCGGCATTTTACTTGTGAAACAAACGGCCCTTATGTTGAGCTTGGGAGTTTTAATATTTATCGATCTATCATGGTATGAAGATGTGGGGTTAAAACCCATCAATAGACATGCGTACGCTAAACGTTAGGTGCCGCTGAACACCCCACTTTTAATCACGTCAGTAGTAGTAATAGTCCATGACACCTGTCCCACGAGATAAAACCAATTCACATATATTATTTTAGTTATGATAGGTTGTTGTATATATCGAGACGTTAATTAGATAGAAAGTATGTTTGTTCTAGTCAATTAGCTATGGTTTTAAGCGAATGCCAAAAATGTCAGTGTATGTATTTATTTGGTGAATAGAATTAAGTGAAATCGTGCCTGTGTTTATTTTTTGTGATATAAGTACTTAAAAAAAGTATTAAGATTAAAGCACTCGTTGTCGTCGATAATAATCCAGGTATTTGTATTTTCAAAATGATCGTCGTTTATCTTTAATAAAATATTTGAATTACGGAAAGTCAATACTGAAAACATGTTATCAAATATCGATAATACTGGTATGCGGGGCGATATGCCACCTTGGTTGAAAGAACTGCGACTGAGGAGACGCAACAGACAGCTGCACAATAATACCGAATCCCCTCAGACCTCCAGTACATCCAGTTCTTCTTCGGTTACGATCGGTGGTGTTACGGTACAACAACCTTCATCAACATCGCGTTGTCATACTGCCACCAGTAATAGTATTAGTTGTGCTGTGAGCATCAATAAAGACCGAGTGAAATGTAACACCAGCAAAATGGTACAAGAAAGGCCCTGGATCGACTACGCTGATCAGCTGATCGAAAAAATCGAAGGTTCCGAAAAAGGAGACGATTCGGATTCTTCGGAAGAATTAAAATACGGACCCGGCATCGTAAACAAGTTGAAGAACCGCTATTTAAATCTCACATTAAGAGAAGTGACGACGAAGACTAGACCCTCGATCTTGAACTTAAGAAAAGCAACGTCGCTGGAGCACATTCTCGACGATTACGAAGTTGAAAAGGAGAAATTCGAAAAAGACGATGAAACTAAAAAAGATAGATTATACGAACGGCATAACAGCACTGGAACTACGAAAAACATCACATATCGATACACAAAACGTGTTCCGAAGAAAACGGATATGAAGAGAGCCCGATCGGTCGAAATTATATCTAGCTTGGATCACGACACTCTGTTAACTGGCGACGTAAAAACCAAACGGGAATCGTTACATGAGGAAATGCTCATTATCGAAGGAAATGACAAAACCTTCAATACCACAGATAAGAAAATGTTTCAAATAGAAGACAACAAAGATTTCAGTAATAATATAGGTTTACGGTTAAATAGACCAAAAAAAATTCAACCCGTGATGGACAAAAAAGAAAAGCCACACGCCGATATAGTGAAAGAAACGAAAAAAATTTTCGAAAGGCCCGAATTACGCACAAGACCGCCTCAATGTACGGGTGAGGTAGCCGCTAAAGTTGCCGAATTCAAAACAATAATCGATTCAACGAAGGCCAGCAATAAGAAGCCACCCATCAAACAGAAGCCACACCTCGAAAAGGTAACAAAACAAGACAGACCGACAGTGCAGATCAAACGCGAAACATCACTAGAAAAACAGACGCATATAGGATCTCCAATACGGCCATTACGTTCTCCAATCAAGGAATATAAGCCAGAAACTAAGTTAAACACTACAGCATCACTGCCAGCTCAACCAGCAATACCAGACGTTTCAAAAGTAGCGACACCTACGGAAGAAACCAATGGCTTTGCAAATTCTAGTCTATCAGAAACACCAGATCTTATATTACATTCTAGTCATCACAAAACAGAACAAACCGAGAGTCTCTTGGAAGCAGAGAAGGACCACGGTACAGTAGAACATAAAAACAGGATAAATTTAGAGAAAAATAAAGAGTTCGATTCACCAGTTAGTCCGGGCAATACGGCCAAAATAAAGGCAAGTGCAGAAAACCAAAACAAGATCAATCTTGGAAATTCCATAATCTACTCTTTCTCGAGCCCAACCAAAATAAAGGATCATTTGCCTAAAATCGAGGCGCCTAGTAAAATAGTAAAAAGTGAAAATAAAGTGTTGGAAACGTCAAAAAAAGAACAAGTAAGTCCATCGAAACCAAAGCAAAATGCTACAGATATTGTTGAAAATAATGTAGCAAGAAAGAACGTGGAGAATGTGAGTGTAAGCAAATCTATTTCGCAAAATACGTTTCAAAAAGAAGTTATAATTCCAAAAAGTTCACTACGAAGCCCATCGAAAAGTCCTGCACCAAGTCCACCGAAAAGTCCAGCAGCAAGTCCAGCAGTAAGTCCACCGAAAAGTCCAGCAGCAAGTCCACCGAAAAGTCCAGCAACAAGTCCATCGAAAAGCCCGACAAAGAATATAGAAAACGGTGTGCCAGTAACAGAACCGTTAAAAGTCGAAATTAACGGTAGTCATTCAGATTCGATATTAATAAATAATAGGATCTCCAATAAACAAAAAAGCAGTGAACCGGTTTTGATAAAAAAACTACCGTCTTCGCCAGTTAAAGAAAAAATCGCGGTATCCGTGCCTCAAAAACAGTTAATAAACAACGAAATCGCGTCCGAATCTAGAAACAGCGGTGTCGGAAAACTAAGTGACAAAGTTATAGAGAAAAATCTGAAGAACGCCTCTAATCTTGTCGAAACGTCGAGTAAACTGAACGGCAGTGTTACCACAACTATAAACAAAAGTGAAAACAGTGTTTCGAAAACGAATGAAGTGCCAAATTTGAAGAAAAAAAGACCCTCTTCGCGGAAAGAACCACAAAACAGTTTAGTGTTTGATTTTACTAGTAGAAAAGATGTGCCAGATTACATTGGCAACGATGGAAGTATAAAGCCAAAAGAGAAAATCGAGAGGCCCAAGGTATGATTTTTAAATTTATTTTCTCCATCACTGTATATATTTCTTAGTATTGAAATTAAGGAAAATAAATTTAGGATTTGCATACATAGATTGCTGTAGCAATGCTTATAAAACCAATTAATCCCCCAAAGTGTCATGTTTTTATAAATATATTTTATTAATTTTACTGATGGATGTGAGTCTGAGTATTATCTATGTATTAAGTTTATCAAAAAAAAAATAATATTGAAAAGGATTTTAAATTAGAAACTGATTTTAAACTCGACATAATAAATTAGATAATTTTATTTTAATTTCGTGAAATTATTGATAATAGACTTTAGATTATTTAAATTTTCACGTCGCATTCTTTAAAAATAATTAGGTATAATTAAACACGTAATTTTATTATAGAAAAAATCTTAATAAATTTCACTGCTGGACAATTATCTTTAACAGGAAATAATTATGTAAACGATGTTTTTCCTCTGATACTACTTTCTTTTCAATGGCGATAGATTACCTCAATAATTATTAGTCAATATTTACTTTTTTCTTCTTGTTAACTTTCCATTTTGTTATTTGGAATAACGACAATTAGCAAGACAAATATAATTGTTAAAATCGATAAAATACGAGGATAACATACAATAGCATCGATGTAATACAAACCTTCATGGTGCAATACGAGGATAGTTTGACAAGTAGTGAGAATGGAAAAGAAAAACGAATTTTTTAAATACAAAATAATTTTTATTTTTCAATATTTTCTCCTAAAAGAGCAATACATTTATTCCAACGGTGCTCCAATGCCCTTATGCCATCTCTAAAGTGCGATTCCGGAAGGCTTGCAAAATACTCATTTACGAAGATGATAAGCTCGTCTTTAGACGAAAATTTCTTTCCACCTGGTGCCGTTTTCAATTTTAGAAAAAGGTGGAAGTCGGAATGGGCTCGATCCGGCGAATAAGGTGCATGCGGTACTAATTGGAAATGCAACTCGTGGATTTTGGATATCGCAACTGTGCTGGTGTGCGAGGGAGCGTTGTCTTGGTGAAATAGAATCTTTTTCTTAGCCATTCCTGGCCGTTTAGCACGAATCTCAACATTTAATTTTTATAGAAGTTCTGCATAATATTGTCCGTTTTTAAAAGCATCTGTTTTTTATTTTTTACTAGACGTTTGTGTGTAGTATTTTTTATCAAAGCAACGTAACCTGACCTGTCAACTTTGTGCCTTAACTCGCTTATACTTAACTTAAATTGAAAGAAAACGAATTTCAGGTTTTTTTTAGTATATAAAAGATTTCCATCAGTTAGTATTTCTTATTATATACATTTCTATACTTAATATACTAGAATAAAATCATATGATTATTATTATTATTGTACGTGAAAAATATTTATTATTGCATCATAAAAATAACAAGACAAAATAATTGATTTTGATATTGCTTTAGTAATATAAACGTATTTGCATGAAGTTGTTTATTTTATAATTAGCTCTAACAAAACATGTGAAAATATGTAATTATTATTAAAAAATAATTAAGATCATTTTAACCCTTTGACTAAATGTATATATATACATATATATATACACTTGTACTTGGTCACTGGCGTTTAACCCGCAAATTGTAACAAAAATCAAAATGTTATTATTTACATGAATGAAAAATATATATTTTTACATCTGAAATAAATTGTTATATAATATATTTATCTAAATTTTACATTCGTCTATATGCCCTCCTTTATTTTTAATCACTGCAGCACACAATCTAGGCTTCCTTTCGATTAATTTTCGTAATGTCTCAATTTTTATTTTACCCCACGGCTCACGCAGGTTCTTCCACATATTAACAGCAGATAAGGGGGCCGATTTTCTCACCTCTCGGTCAAGTTCTTCCCACAGCAACTCGATGGATTTTAATCGGGACTCTGGGGAGGCCACGCCGTAACTTTTACGGTTCCCTCGTTCTCCAATTTCTGTAAATATTCCCGGCATAGTTTGGAAGTGTGTTTCGGGTCATTATCTTGTTGGAAGATAAAATTCTGATCCGAAATTTTAATTCCAAAGGGGATTGTGTTTTCCTTTAATATGCGCTTAATAATAATAATGCGCTTAATATGCGCTTATACTGTTCTATGCTTCTGGAGTTGCTCATAGAAGGGCCCAACAGTAATCTCCCATCATGTTAACATTCCAGCGACCCTGATACCGTTTCTGCATCTACTTTATATCTTGGTGAAAACGCTACCCTTGTTCAGAGACAAAATTTAAATGTGAGTGTAAAAAATGCACTTGCAAACTAGAAAGTATATGCCTTCGTGATTTTCTTGGTATTAGTCACGCAGATACTCAAAAGTGCCCTTTGAGCATTTACTACTGATTAGGTGTAGAGACCAAGGTATTATTATACGCTTACAATGTATAAATAACGTAAAGCATATGTGGGCAACTACCGGCCCGCTCTAAGATTTGATTCGGCCCGCAAGACATTGTCGTATTATTTCACGTCTGATATCTATCGCTAAAAAGTATGAACACTACTTTAAAATGCACTACTTTTAAACGTGGCCCGCGAACGTATTTGCCCATTAAAGTTTGGCCCGCAACATGTCAAAAGTTGCCCATACCCGACATAAAGTAAACATGCGAGGAAACTTTACGTCCTGTGGTATTTAGATTTCCGGATTCAGCACGTCAAAAAACATAAAGGGGGCCAAATTTATAAAGAAAGTGTTTTCATGGTTGGCTTGTGGTATTGAAGGTTTTATTTACTTTGATCTAAAGGGTTTTCCAATAGGGACTTGACAACTTTTAATTCAATTTGCGAACGCACCCTTTCACTAATCATCGAACTGTCACTGTCAATTTATTCAGTAAACTTAACATTTTCATCATGGTAAAGTACACGAACGAACAACGTCTGCAAATTATAAAAATTTACTACAGAAATTCGGAGTCGGTGACCGCTACTTTAAGAGCGTTGACTCCGATTTTCGGTCGTAATTCTCGCCCTAGTAGACAGGCAGTAAAAAGTTTAGTGCAAAAATTTGAGTCTACATATTCGTTGTGTGATGCTGCCGTGCCAGTGAGACAACGGGTTGGCCGAAGTGTCGAAAATATCGCTGCCGTTGAAACGTCCGTAGCAAATGATCCAAATCAGTCAATTCCACGGCGTTCTCAATAGTTGGGCATTGCCCAGACCACTTTATGGCGAATTTTGCGTAAGGATCTTGGTTTACACCCATACAAGATCAAGCTGACTCAAGAATTGAAGCCGATGGACCATTTGAAGTGACGTACGTTCTCCGATTGAGCAAAATCATTTTCAGTGACGAAGCTAATTTTTGACCCAATGGGTTCGTCAATAAGCAAACTATGCGTTATTGGTCGGGTGAAAATCCACATGTGCTTCATGAAACACCACTTCATCCACAAAAAATAACTGTTTGGTGCGGTTTGCATGCCGGCGGCGTCATAGGGTCATATTTTTTCGTCGACGATAATGATCGTCACGTTACTGTGAATGGTAATCGTTATCGCGCCATGACTACCAATTATTTTTGGCCCGAATTGGAAGATATGGACTTGGACAACATGCGGTTTCAGCAGGACGGTGCTACAAGCCACACAGCACACGTTACAATCGATTTATCGAAGAGTAAGTTTGATGAGCGTGTTATCTCAAGAAATGGACCAGTCGATTGGCCGCCTCGTTCGTGCGATTTAACGCCTCTAGACTTTTTTCTTTGGGGCTACGTCAAGTCATTGGTCTTTGCCAACAAGCCAACATAGAACGCGAAATAGCAACCGTTTCGGCCGAATTGTGTGGCCGAGTCATCGAAAATTGGGTCCAGCGAATCGATCGCTGCAAACGTGCCCGCGGTAGCCATATGAACGAAGTCGAGTTCCATTGATAAATGTTTTGATTGTATTTCAATAAAGTTTTTGAAATATCTCAAATGGTCGGCATTTTATTTTGAAAAAAAGTTGTCAAGTCCTTATTGGAAAACCCTTTATAATACACGTTTTATTTAAAGTTTAGAATCTTTTATTTAAACAAGTTCAGTAATAGAAATTAATCTAACAGTTAATAAATACAAAGAAATTCAAAATATCAAATTAATTTTTGTTATTTTGAATCGCAACTTAATATTTTTTATATAAAATATTGTTAATAGTCAGAAAGACAATATTGAAGACAGTCAATGTATTATTATAAAGATATTATATAAGATTTGAATATTCAATTTCGAATTATCCTAAATTAGATTTATTAAATGCTATAGCCGGTAGATACTTGCGATTTTTTTATATGTTTATCTTAATCCATACCTCATCAAAGCGATACATAACTCAAGACCTTGAGAAAGAGTAAATAAAGAATAATTTGTAAGGAATAACAAAAAATAAATTAATTTAAAACCTATTTTTCGATTTATTTCTAAATCTTCAAATCAGTACTTTAAAATGGTAAAGCTAAATAGCACGACTGAATATCTTATTTAGCATTTTAAGGGCCTGAGATGAAGATTTTGAAAAAAATGAAAAGCTCGGCTAATTGTTTGAAAAGATTTCACACTACTAATAAAATTTTATAATTTATAACAGCATTTATATATAAATATGACACAAATATGATCGTTATATTTCTTTATTGTCACATTCTGATAACTTAGTAATTTAAAGATATGTCAATAAATCGATCTTTGCCAAAGATTAAAGTTTATTTACGAACATGGAAACTGTGATTTTTGTGATTACCTGAAATTATGCTTGGGAATTTTTGATGGAGGACACCTCATAGATTGATAAGAATTTGAAGGTATATCTACGTCTTGTTTGAATACAATGCTATTATCTTCCGAGCACTTCTTTTTTGCCTTTCCATTTTATTTACGTTTTGTAGGAACCCCAATAATATCAATTTTTATTTTACGTGTATATTCTTTCAAAGGCTATTAATATTACTAAGAAAATGAAAGACTTAAAAAGTCATAGCAAAATGTAACTTCAAAAGTGCGAATGAATTATATTAATTCTTGTTTTACTATTTTTGGACTCTTCAGTCTTACGTATTTCTTAATTTTTTTTCATTAAGAAATAAAGTACTGCTTTTTCACAATGTTTTATAGCTTGTCTACTGGAGCTTAAAATTATTATTAACATTTTTTTAAAATTAACAGACAAGGATTTCGATTGAAATCTATTTTTTTAAAAGTAAATATCAAAACTCAATTGTGTGATTTTCTCAAAATTATTTATTTTAAAAATGGTTTCGCCAACACTGTGGCTTTTGCAGACTAAGAGGTAAATCTAACTAGAACGCAATATATTCCAGACAACTAAACTAATTTAAAGGTGGGGGTTATGATGTACAAGGGAATTCATTTAAAAGTGGATAATTACGAGGGTGGTCCCAGAAGCACCCGACCCAACAAAGAAAACACAAAAATTTTGTAAAGAAATATATTTATTTTTCAACACTAATCTACTTTCAGCTCTATACACTTTTCCCAGCGATGTTCAATAAATTTGATACCCTTTCTATAATAAGAACTGTCTTGTTCCTCAATAGCCATTAACTGCCGACATTACTTCTTCATCGTTGGAAAATCTTTGACAACTGAACCATTTCTTCAAGTTTGGGAACAGAAAATAATCCGAGAGGGTTAAATCTGGCGAATAGTGTGCATGAGGTAGCAATTCAAACTTACTTCATTAATTTTGGCCATCGAAATATCGGATTTGTCAGCTGGTGCATTGTTTTGATGAAACAACACTTTCTCCTTAGCCAAATGCGGTCGTTTTTGCTTAATTTCTTCGCTCAAACGTTGCAATAAGTTCGCATAATTCTCGCCGTTGATAGTTTTTTCTTTTTCAAGATAGTCTATGAAAATTATTCCTCGCGCATACCAAAAAACCGATGCCATAACCTGCAAATGAAACGGTCTTCGCCTTCCTTGGAGCCAGTTCTCCCTTTTGAGTCCATTGCTTTGATTGTTCTTTTGTCTCGGGTGTGAAGCGCTGTTTCATCCGTGGTTATGAAATGGTAGAAAAATTCTGCTTCGTTGCTGTGAAACTTCGCCAAACACTCAATTGAAACATCTTCACGACACTGTTTCTGCTCTAGGGTGAGCAAACGCGGCACCCATCTTGCACACAGCTTCCCCATGTCCAAATTTTCAGATAATATGCGATGTACCGCACTTTTTGAAATGCCGACGTCTGCAAGCTCGCGCACTTTCAGTCGACGATCATCCAGTACCGCTTTGTGGATTTTCTTTACCATTTCTGAAGTCGTCACCTCATTTGGTCGACCACTGCGATGCTCGTCCTGGCAGCTCGTACAGATTCGTTTAAACTCTGCTACCCAATATTTCACTACTGTAAACGAAGGAGCAGACTCACCCAGAATAGAATCTAGTTCAGCTTTTATATCGGTTGGCCTGAGGCCTTTCAAATAAAAGCATTGTATCACGTAACGATGACCAATTTTCTCCATTTTTACAAATTCAGTGAAAATGTTCATTATTGATGGCTGTCAAGAAATACTAAACAACGTGGCGTCTTCAAACTTGAAACATATGCTTTATAGATTGTGTACTTTCTAATACAGTGATATTTTTCAAACAACTATCACCATCTCTAGGTCAGGCCGGGTACTTATGAGACCACCCTGGTATTAAAGTCTACTTGGTCATTTAATAAATTATTATTATACATTTTTTACACTTACTTATTTTCACAGTTTCAAGTAATGATAATTTTATGCTTTTATTTTCCGAATATAGAATAATGAAGTCTGAATTAATAGAATGATTACAAGTATTTAAATCTACAACATGATTGGAATCACTTATATTATAATCAAAACTTCTTTTCTGTTCTGAAATCCTTGTTTCCATAGTTATGCCAGTTTGTCCGATATATAGTTTAGAGTAACCGCAAGAAAGTTTATAGATTTCCTCCTATCAGTAGGCAATTGTCTCTGTAATGCTCTCCAGGATGGTAGCTTCCAGTTGAAATTATATTTATTCCAAACGTCATAAAATAGTTGCTTATCGAGTAAATGAAGTCTCAAATCACAAGCGATATAAAGTGCGTTTTTGGTGGCACGTTTTTCTTAATTTGGATGTTGTACACTCTTTTTATAATTTTATCAATCGCGTTTGTCTCAACACATCAACAGTTTATCGCAAACTTTACAGTACACCTTAGCACTATTGTAATATAAATCGAGAAATTCATCAATAAACTTTCGCAGTGCACCAGTGATCTCGCTTTTCCTTTACACACTTCATCTCTGTTATTACATTACACTGGTGGGGGCGCTGCGTGCTCAGTACGTACCTGGCCCACGGGAAGGCACCCCAACTCTGATTATTATTAAATTGAAAATAATTTTGAGAGAGGCAAACTGATAATGCGTTTAAGATTTGATGTTTTATTAGCGGATCTGTTTATTTTTAACCAAAAGTTCATCAATAATTTTAATAAGATTTTTTGAACTGTCATTTGTCACAGCAGTCAGTTGTCAAGCTCCCGGTAGTGACCAAGTCAACTGGATACATATCGGATTTCATATTAATGACGATAAAGATAGTATTCCTGTGTTTCACGAAGTGTGCCATCCGTACAGTATTTATCACTTATCTAGTAACGTTACGTTACAATTATTATTATCATACGTTTTGTAGTTACGTTTTAACAATGGAGTTCTCAAGAAAGTACTAGATCTTTATCCATCAAAGTCAACAAATAAAAAAAATTATCGGAAAGTATGAAAAATATAATGATAGGAGATCGTAATTTTTCCAACTTTCCTTAATGCCATATAGGGTAGCGATATACAGAATTATTCTAAAGGTATTAACCGATTTCATGAGACATTGTTTGAGATCACAAGCATTGCAACAGAACGAGTGGCCAACTATTTGAAAGAGGTAGTTTCTAAGTTTTGAATGGCTGCCACCAAGCGCCGTGAGTTAGTTCCCTACCACCTCTTCATACATAAGTATATTCATTTACACTCTAAATGGCAAATCAACAACAAAAGGCTTTCTACGTTCTATATTTCACGAAAACAAATTTACCTGTTACAGTACAGCGTGCTTTTCTAAGGTGATATGACCTTATACTTTCTTCTTCTAAGAACATACAACGATGGTTAAAAAAAATTACAGAATGAGTGTCTGTGTAAAAAGAAAAGTCCAGACTGACCGCGGGTTTCAGATGAACAAGTTGATAGAATGCGTGTTACATTTGAGAGAAATTCGAGACAGTTCAGGTCAATTCATTTTCAACAAATACAGAGTGCCGTCTCATTCGTGTCGGATAGTTTCAGTTTTTTTGAATGAAGAACCTTAGCGATGGTTTCATAGGAAAGAGGTTCTTTGTACTTGGCCTGTGAGATTCCCAGACCTCGCATAATGTGATTTTTTTCCTTAGAGATATATTTAAAAGATCAAGTTTATGTTACTCCATTATCTAACAACCATTGAATAACAACAGCAGTCAACTTAGTGGATCGTGATCGTACCACACGCTTTGCAGGAATTCTCATATTTCCTTAATGTTGCCCGTGTCTCAAGAAATAGCCACATCGAAAACTTATAAGGCATGAAATAGAACTTTATTATGAGTAAAACACTTGCGGCTTTCTTTAAATTTTGTAATACTTTTTCTTATTAAAATACTGTTATATGAAATCCGTTCGTTCCTTAAGAAAAACCTACATATATGTCAGGTTCACATATATACGAGGGTAGTTTGACAAGTAGTCAGAATGGAAAAGAAAAACGAATTTTTTAAATACAAAATAACTTTTAATTTTTCAATATATTTTCTCCTAAAAGAGCAATACATTTATTCCAACGGTGCTCCACTGCCCTTATGCCATCTCTAAAATGCGATTCCGGAGGGCTTGCAAAATACTCATTTACGAAGAAAAATTTACTAGTGCTACTTAATTTAATGTTTTTAATTTTTGGACTAGTTGGAGGGAAATATTTTCTTCTGTACCTATGTATAAAATTACAATAATTAGTAATTATGCCAGTTAGTCGATCAATTTTAAAATAAAAAAAAGTTCGTAAGAATCTCACAATTGAGATTTTGTATTTAACGTTTTCTTTTTTACTTAAAGATCGATATAAATAAAGAAAATGTTACATAATTTTAAGCATTTAAAAATGTATCGTGATAAGCATACAATGAAATGTTAAAAAACATTTGTTTTGTTTTTTTTTATTCTACCTTAACAAGTGTTCGCGCACTGAAAAGTTTCAAGTTTTTACTATTTATAGTCCATTCGGTTAGAGAATGGTACAATACGTCATCAAATCATGCGCGAAGTGTGACGTCACGAAACCAAATACCACAGCAAAGGCTTCTAAATAGATAGTCTAGGGTATTGTGTCGAGTGGTTACAGATATTTTTTTTAAAAAACACAATGGTTATGACAGAGAAGTTGTATTGTTGTAAAACTATAAATTCAAATGAGTACGTTTATATGTATTAACCTTTCGCAGTATTTTCTGGGAAATAAATTAAAATTATGGTATATTTCAATCAAATAAAATATTTATTCATAACTAAAGCACATACAGGCAAAAAATAATAATATTAAAGACTACAATGAGAGGTGTTTTAATTCTAGAAGTGGAATCGATCGAAGTTAGTATTCTTTCCACTTCCTTGAAGTAAATAAATTTAACCTACAACTTAAACTAAATAAGTATGTAATATTTTGTACAAAGGGTACTAGGAAAATTTTGCAATACAGCTTTGTTTATTTAATTTTTTCAAAATAATTTCCTCTACACTCAATACATCTCTGCATCCTCCGAAACAAATCTTTAAACTGGTTCTGCCAAGTTTCACTAGGGAGTAAAGCACACTCGTTGTCCCAAGCCCGCAGAAGGTCCTCGTCACTGGAAAACCGCCTCCCTTTTAGCTTCATTTTCACATGCGGGAACAGTGCAAAGTCGCAGGGAGCAAGATCTGAACTGTAAGGAAGGTGCTCGAGAAGTTTCAATCCTGTCGTGGTCAAATATGCGGTGCAGGCTTTGGTGCGGCGAACTAGAGCATTATCGACTTTGGCTGCAGATTCTTCATAGATCCAATGACTTTAGGCAGGCACTGTTCAGTATACCGCTTAGCTGCGACTGTCTTCTGTGTGTCCAAAACGACGCGTTCCACAATTCCACTCAATTTGAAAAATACAGCTATCATTTTCTTTTTTACAGATCAGGATTTTCTGACAACTACGGGTGAGTCTTCATCATTAAAGACCCAAACTTTGTTCTGCGCTTTGGTTGGCACGTCGTAATAGTACAGCCAAGTCTCGTCACCTATCACGATGTTATTCACATACCGAGATTGTCCCTTATTAAAAATTTTTACCATCTCCCGGCACCAAGTCACACGTCGTGTCATCTGCTCCTCAGTCAGTCGATGCGGCACCCAGAGAGAACAAAGTTTCTTCACGTGCAAATGATCATGCAGAATCAAACGAATTGCTGGTACATTTAGGCCTGAAGTACCCTCTATCTGTTGGTAGGTCACCCGCCTCTCCTCGCCAAGCATTTTCCACGCAGTAGTAACGTTTTCCTCCGTAACTGACGTTCGTGGCCTTCCCGGCCTCTCAGCATCCTCCACAGTTAAATTCCCCCTTTGGAATTCTCTATACCACCTGAATATCGTTGTGCGATGTGGACAAACATTCATTTCTTCGAAGCACTGGTCTATGCCCTTAGCTCATTTCGTGACCACAATACCATCGCAAGCACTTTACACTCTCACTGCTAATGAATAATTGAACCCATCGATATGGCGCGGAGGCTACTGTGCACGTACGAACATGTCTCAACATGTAGCAACAAGCAGCTTCCTACGATTCATTGTTGCGTCATACTGCAAAACTTTCCTAGTACCCTTTGTATAATAGAATGTTTGTATTTTGCTGGCTTAAAAGTATTGTCTTTCGTATTACGAAGCTCAAATCTAAAACTTTTTATTTGGACGAATATTTAAATTTTTTCATAGGGGCGTACTCGCAAAAACTGCATCTTTCAAAAGTTATAAATTAATAAATGCCGACACTTCCGGTGCTCCTAATATTATTAGTTACACGATGGAATATTTGCCGTCCTAGATTTATATGAAGGCAACTGCACATTAATTTTACTAAATCATCATTATTTATTGTATCATGATCACAAAAGTTTTTGCACGGTCACTACGTCAAAAGAGATAGATTGATAAAATTTAATCGCTAACTATATTCATATACGCGTCCCATTAATCTTCCTTCATTATTAAACGCTACGCTATTTCAATTAGCATATGCACACATGATGTAAAAATAAATAGCTCCGCTGATATGGCCAGGGAATGCGAAAAATGAAATAATTAATCCTCAAAATGAATGTGACATGTTCCAGTGAATCGTAAATCGTCAAGGAATGCGTTCGAACGCTTCGATTTAAAAGCATAAACTATGAATCAGTAGCAGTAAGTGATATAATATGCATGTTTCCGTGCCCCGAATAAGTCATCGTTTTGAAGAACCGTTCGTTTTGTATCAGCTCTTTGTTTGAGTTCACATACATGCACACACGTCGATTGAAGTAATTACATTGCATCAATCTAATTTAATTTTATATAAATTTAATTGGCCTTTCTAATTGTGTCTGTAAAAAGGCAAAGTTTAATGCTTTAATGAGCGTTAATCTTGAGTAATTAAATCTTTCAATTTCATAAATTGGTCATCCTTAAACTCGTTAGTTACATTTTTATGATCCGCTTATTTACGTCGAATCGTTGTTAATTCTGGAGAACTTCATCTTCGTAAAAACAATTGAACGAAGTTCAAAATGTGTCCAATAAATAGCATGACTGGTTTAAAATAATAATTGTGTTACTTCGAGTATTTATAAGCAAATGTCACATTAAGGTAAACATTGTTGAAGACTGGTTAATTGAATTCAACAAAAAAGAGGCTAAAAAAGCCAATGTTTATACTCTGTATATTTTCACAACTAAGTTACCATCATCAGCAGATAATTAATCGCAGTATCGCAGCCAGAATATGCGGTAATTCCGTACACTAATCCCACTAAAACCAAAATACACACTGACGTTCACAAGCCATCGGTAAGTCAATATTAGTCTTAAAAACGCTTGTGCTAATGTGCACCCGCGCAATCACTTACGGACCTTTTTCACGGCCGTGTCTTCCAGGAACTCGCAGTAGCCAGATTATGATGGTATTAGACCCCAGTCCGCATTAACCACATGGTTTTTTCACAATAAAGTTGCTTTCGTAACTAATAATGTAATTGTTTCAACATGGTTTTTATTTTTCACAATGAAGAGATGCCCTCGTAACTGCTTAATTCACGGCAATTGTTTATATTTTTGACTAAATGTAGACTATCCGCAGTTACACAGAGTTCCTATTGACCGTTTAGTTTGACCTATGTATTTTTTATCACAATCTTGGCAATTTATTTCATATATCCCGGATTTCTAATTGAACTCGACTTTATATTTCGCGTTTCCTAGAAGAGATACTGTTTTGCATTTATAACGGGTCTTCCAACAAGAGGTTTCATTTTAATATATAAAAAAACGAGTATTTTTAAGCGAAATCATCGGATGTTTATTCAATTGTAAAGAGAAGGGTATGCCATTAATAATGGAAAACAATATCAGCCAAATGGCCGCCACGGCTACGCTTGCAGGACCATATCCTTTTCATGAAATTTTCCATCACCAACTCACACATTTGCGGCTGTATGTCCTCGATAACTTCACGAATTCTATCTTTGAGGTCTTGGATCGATTTTGGGCCACAGGCATAGACCTTATCTTTCACGTAGCTCCAATGAGAAAAATCTAAAGGTGTTAAATGACAAGATCTCGGTGGCCAATTGTGATCGCCTCTTCGAGAAATCACACGGTCAGAAAACTTGTCGCGCAAAAGAGCGATAGTATCTTTACTTGTGTAGCACGTAGCGCCGTCTTGTTGAAAATAAACGTCTTCCATATCAATATTTTCCAATACCGGCCATATAAAATCATTAATCATCGTTCGATAGCGCAATCCATTCACCGTAACAGTAGCTCCAGCCTCATTTTCGAAAAAGTAAGGTCCAATGACCCCGCCAGGCAAAAAACCGCACCAAACAGTCACACGTTGAGGATGGAGAGGCTTTTCAACAATAATTCTTGGGTTTTCCGAGCCCCAAATGCGACGATTCTGCTTGTTAACATAGCTTCCGAGGTGAAAATGGGTCTCATCACTCAAGATGATTTTTCCATGAAATTTCGGATCAGTTTGATGCATTTCGAGGCCCCAATCAGCAAAGACACGACGTTGTTGATGGTCGGTAGGCGTGAGTTCTTGTGTTAAATGAACTTTAAAAGCCTTAAGACCTAAGTCTTTATGCAAAATACGGTGTAATAACGTTTGTGGTATGCCCAATTCCAAAGATCGACGAGAAATGGACAAACTTGGGTTTTCCTCAACACTATGGGCTACAACAGCAATATTCTCAGTTGTTTTGAGCGACGTGCACGAGTTCGATTTTTCACATCACTAACTTGTCCCAACAGCTCAAATTTTTCCACCAGTTTCACAATTGCTGGCCGAGAAGATGCTTCACGACAATCCAAAAATGCTTTAGTCTTGCGAACTGTGACCGCGAAATTTTAACTATTTTTGTGGTGAATTTTAATAATTTCAATGCGTTGTTGAAGCGTATATCGTTCCATTTTTATGTCTAAAATGTCTGTTTCTTATGTAACGAAATTGTTTGCATTTCACAATGACTCAATGTCTTAGTGAATACTGATTTCGATGATTCAATCATTTATTTCGCATAAAAAAGTATTTTCCTAGAGGGTAATGTGTGCATATTGAAATTAAATATTTCTACACTTATGTAAATCGTATTCTGAGTATGTACAGATAAAGTCGATAATCAATTGAATGCCACAGCTGTGACGAATTGCGCCGCCTGTAACATCATCGCTAATTTCTACTGAACCAATATACCTACCTGCATGTCATTCATGTTTTTCTTTTCCTGGAAAAATATTTTTAAAGTAGATCTATAGAATTATGTAAGTAATAATTTTGCAACATGACCCTGTAGTCTAGATATATATAAATACTTACTTAATATCCACTAATGTAAGAATTGCGTTATCTGATAAGACTGATGCATTGCTAGTAACCATAAGCAGTAATTTAATCCATAATTAAAATCGTGGTAGACTATGTACTGTATTTGTATGTATTTTTACATGATAACTTTATTATTTTATTGCGTTGATTCAAAGTTTTTTAAATATATACACGTATAACGAAGGGAACAGGAAATAAAATGAAAACTCATTACAATGAATTTACAATTTATGTATTAATCAAGCAATCTGTTTAGGTAATACAAATGGTACTAGGAAAGTTTTGCATGGCAAGTAATTTCCTCTACACTCAATACACATCTGCCAAGTTTCACTAGGGAGTAAAGCAGACTCGTTGTCCCAAACCCGCAGAAGGTCCTCATCACTGGAAAACCGCCTCCCTTTTAGGTTCATTTTCACATGCGGGAACAGTGCAAAGTCACAGGGAGCCAGATTGGGACTGTAGGGAGGGTAGTCGAGAAGTTTCAATCCTGTTGTGGTCAAATATTCGGTGCAGGCTTTGGCGCGGTGAGCTAGGGCATTATCGTGATGGAGGAACCAGGTGTCCATTCTTCACTTTGGCCGCAGGTTTTTCATAGATCCGATGACTTTAGGCAGGCATTGTTCAGTATACCACTTAGCTGTGACCGTCTTCTGTGTGTCCAAAACGACGTGTTCCACAATTCCACTCCATTTGAGAAGTACAGCTATCATTTTCTTCCTTACAGATCGGGATGTTCTGACAACTACGGGTGTGTTCTCATCATCAAAGACCCAAACTTTGTTTTGAGCTTTGGTCGGTACATCGTAATAGTACAACCTAGTCTCGTCACCCGTCACGAAGTTGTTCACATACCGAGATTGTCCCTTATTAAACTTTTTTAGCATCTCCCGACACCAAGCCACACGTCGTGTCATCTGCTCTTCAGTCAGTCGATGCGGCAGCCAGAGAGAACAAAGTTTCTTCACGTGCAAACGATCATGCAGAATCGAACGAATTGCTGGTGCATGTAGGCCTGAAGTACCCTCTATCTGTTGGTAGGTCACTCGCCTCTCCCCGCCAAGCATTTTCCTCACAGTAGTAACGTTTTCCTCCGTAACTGACGTTCGTGGCCTTCCCGGCCTCTCAGCATCCTCCACAGTTAAATTTCCCCTTTTGAATTCTCAATACCACCTGAATATCGTTGTGCGATGTGGACAAACATCACCTAGTGCAGGAGTCATTTCTTCGAAGCACTGGTCTATGTTTAAACCACGCATGACATTGTAACGCAAAACTGCCCTTATCTAATTTCGTGACCACGATGCCATCGCAAGCACTTTGTATATTTGGTAATTTGTCTGATATTTTTATAATAATAAAGCTGTTTTTATGTAGTACTGATATAGCTGCAAAAAGGCGTAGTCAGTCAGAATAATTTCTGAAAATTCCGCATTTAACAAACAATATACTTTTGCTTTCCTAAAGCGTACATAAGGGCACATAAGATTTTTTTATAATGTTTGTACACAACATAACCTGCAATAATTAATAAAAAAAAATAATAAATTGAATAATGAAAATTAACTGACCGGTATTTTTATAGTTACCAACCTAAACAATTCATAACAAAGGCGCTAAATTTTAAATTTCTTAAAAATAGAGTACAAAAGAAAATAATGTTTACTGGTAAATTAAAATACTTTTTCCAAAAAACAAATAAAAGCTATAAACTAAAAACATAATATTTTCAGTTATTTGTCAAATGATGAATCGAAAACGAAACAAGTTTTCGCAAACTTGGTTGTTGAGGTTCCATATTATTATTTGATATTGTAACTTTTATAAAAGAAAATTCTAGCCGATTTTGAAATCTTCTCAGTCAATTCGCACTTTAGAATACAGTACAACGAATACGATATACACTACCGCTGACGGAAGTATGGATAGCAACTACATATATGTTATTAAGCAACAACAAGAAAAAAAAATAAAAAATATGAACGAAATTGAACAAAAACTAATATTTATTGATTCTGTATATAATAAAAATTAAAATTACAATTCATTAAACTTATTCCTAATATACTTATATATTATATTAATTATACTTTCTTTTCATCAAAGAAACCACCGTTCGCGGCAATTACAGCTTTTGTTATTCGGAGCATTCTTTCTATTAATTTTATTATTACATCTGGTGTAATGATATTACATTCTTTTTGTAAAATATTTAAAAGTTTTTCCTTCGATGTTGGACATTCCTTTCTAACTCTTCTATCGACTTCATCCCATAATAATTAAATGGGGTTAAAGTCCGGACTTTGAGGCGGCCATCTCATTACTCTCAAAATATTTTCATTTTTCACCGCCTCAAGATAATTTTTACAAAACAACGACGTGTGCTTGGGGTCATTAGCACGCATAAATTCAAAATTATTACCAATTAAGCACAGGCCTGACTTCCAAAATTTCTCGGTAACTCTCCTTTCTCATAATACTATCTATTTTTATCAAATCTCCCATTCCGACTAATGAAAAACAGCCCCAGACTACAACAGAATCAATCCCATGTTTTACCGTTGGAGCTATGCAATCTGGCAACATTTTTTCTCGCGCCGATCGTCTGACGAAAATTCTTCTCTTGCCCGAACACATCAAAGTTCGATTCATCACTCCACAGTACATTCTTCCACTCATCGATTGTTCAATTACGGTGTAACCTTGCCCATTGAAGTCGTTTGTGCTTATTTCCACGTCGTAATAATGGTTTTCGTAAGGCAACGCGACCGTGTAAATTTGCTTCCATTAATCGTCGTTTCTCTGTACTCACAGAAATTTTTTTAGCACGACTCTGATTAAATTCGGCTGTTATTTCAGATGCCGTTAATTTTCTATTTCTTTTGCTAATTAATTTAGTTCTTTCGTCGTCAGCTTTGGAAGTACCTCTCGATGGTCCCGGCCGATTACTGTCGTCCAGACTACCAGTTTCTCGAAAATTTCTAAACACTGGGTTGTCGCTAGTGGAGTCAATACAAATTGCGAACGATGTACACTCACTGCTATGTGCTACAAGTGACATAAGTTCGAGAGTGTTATAAACAAAGATTTCGATTTTACCAGAGAAAACAAATTCACGATAGTCATTTTTTAAATATAAGAACATTTTTTCAACACGGCGTACGTTGCTCTCCGAGACAAATGTGGAAACTTACGTCACGCTGCAGACATTTTGTTAGTCTTATCCATATTGCGCTACGCAACAACATATGTAAATAATGTTTTTATTTATAAAACAAAACATTAGTAATATAAATAACGCACGCATCGCAAGGTCTACCCTCGTACACTCACCTTGTTACGATCCTGGCCCGCAGGAAAAATAATCCCAACATTAGTTATTGATATACCTTGCTTCTATAACTAGACAGAGATAAGTATAGCTTACGTTTACAGGCTCTTGTAAACGTTTTCCATGGTGCGAAGAGATTTCGATCTCACTCAATATTTTAAAAGATTTGTTTATAGTCTTGTTAAAGGTTTTTCTATCCTCTAATATTTTATTGAAAGAAAATAATTATTGCAAATTGTGTACGTAAACAATCCAGTAGAAATGCAAAGTATTTAAATCGTAATTTTTATTTCTTCATTATTACGTAGTATAACATGAATTGTCCCCATTGAGATGTATTTTAATGAACGTCGAAATGCAGAAAATTTAATTATATTACAAAACATATTTACATACATTAACTGTAGCCCACGCCAACATATACTACAGTATTATATTATCTAAATCTCTGTTTTGTGAATAATAGATAGTATTTTCGGATATCAGAACAATTTAAAAATAGATATGTGACTAACTCGGACAATTCAAAAGTTTTGTAGATAACTTTTAGGAATACAAAATGTATCTAAAATTTTTCACTAGGGTTGGCTCCATTAGCGTACTGAAAGGAAATTGTTTCCGCAAAGTTATACCAATTTTAAATATACCTAGTCAAGTCATAAATACTGGTACACAACTGAACGCACTCATTACGAACGCAACACTGGGCGCATCCATTTCGTATTAATTGCGATTTGACAGTTGACATTTATATTTCATTGTGACGTAAAAAGTTTTTGGCATTAATTGTTCACAATCATGGAATGGGGCGACATCGAAAATCGTATTGTTGTAGTTGGCCTACTAAAATGCAACATGGAAAAAGGCGATATCTTTAGAACGTTGCGATCGCTTGGAATCACTCGCAATTTTGTGTATCGTGCTGTGAAGTTGTTTGAGGATACTGGTGGAGTACGAAACCGTCAAAGATCCGGCCGTCCGCGCACTGTGAGAACTCCAAAAGCGATTAAAGCCGTGAAGAAACGAATCGACCGAAAACCGCTGCGAAAATAGAAAATCTTATCGCGGGAAATGCAAATTTCGCAAAAATCCATGTCTCGCATTATCAAAGAAGATTTGGAACTCAGAGTGTACAAGCGACTCACTGGACACCTGCTCACGGCCGTATTGAAGGAAAAACGCAAGCGAAAATCGAAAGCGTTACTCAGCCGGTACGCGAAGAACGTTCACAGACAAATTCTGTTTACTGACGAGAAAATCTTCACCGTAGAAGAATCGTTCAATAAACAGAACGATCGTGTGTACGCTCGGTCATCCAGAGAAGCATCCCAACTCATCCCGAAGGTTCAAAGAGGCCACCATCCCGCGTCTGTAATGGTATGGTGGGGAGTGAACTACGATGGCGTTACCAAGCTCCATTTTTGCGAGAGAGGGGAGTAAAAACATCGGCTAAAATATATCAATCGACCGTCTTGGAACCCATTGCGAAGCCTCTCAACCAATCAATATTCACCAATAAGCCATGTACTTTCCAACAAGACTCTGCTCCAGCTGACAAAGCAAAAACGACTCAACTGTAGCTCAAAAACAACGTTTCGGACATCATATCAACGGATGATTAGCCAGCTGGTAGTCTAGACCTCAACCCGTTGGATTACAAGTTGTGGTCCGTATTAGAGGGCATGGCTTGCTCTACTCGACACCCAAATATTGAGTCGTTGAAGCGAGCCCTTGTCCGTGCAGTGGACAACTTCCCTATGCATGAAGTGCGCCTCGCGATCGATGAGTGGCTACATCGTCTTCAAGTCGTCCTGGAAGGCAAATGGAAGTCATTTGAATAAGTTGTTTTAAGATTTGTAGCCATTGAATAACCCAATAAATAAAAAAAAAATTTTTTTTTAATATTAATTCGTTTTCATTTGGCGTCGATTTTTCTGTGTACCAGTATTTATGACTTGACTAGTTATATACCATTGGAAAAACAATACTAAAATATCTATTAAAGAGAATGCAATGTTTACTTACGTTGTGTTAATAATTATATATAAATATATAATTAAGTTACGATGAGAAATTTATGAAAATTATTATTTTCTGCTATGCAATCGTTACTTAAAAATTAAGATCCATTGCACGTTCATTTCATTATCTTTTTGAGTATTTTAATGTTTGTAAATTAAATATTTTTAAATAAATATGTCGGTAACGTTACTATTCTGTTTTTGTTTACTTATGTAACTAATAAAATATTGCGTGCGTCCAAAGTTTATGAAAAGTAGTGTAGGTAATAAACTGTTTTATTTCAATAATAAACTGTTTACTGCAACTCAGTTATTTTAATTTTAAATGGAAAGTTGCTCTAGTATCAATCGGTCTGAAATTTCTGACGTTCTCCAACACCAACCTTACGTCTTAACGCTTGCATTTGACCAGTTTCGTATTATACATGCATAGATAAACACGCAGTGTTAGAAATTTTTTTGACACCGTTTTATATGGTACTGCATACGTTCCCAACTACGCTAACACAGTACAAATTAAGTGAAATTTTTTTGAAAGCGTATTATTTATAAAGTCTCATTGGTCTGTCACCAAAGTACAAATTATTTCAGCCACAAGTCGTCAGGGTAAATTAAATATCAACAGTATTATGCTCTGTGCCCGTACATATAGTTATTTCTGTAATACACATGTGTGTGTTCGTAATATTATGTTATTTACTTATGTATGTACATATGTATATAGACAGGTTTCGTTCAGGAATGCGTTTTTCTGTTATTATGTGATTCTCTGTCGGTATATATAATTTTTCAAACATCGTCTTCTTTGTATTGTATCCAACAGGAAAAAAAGTACACATAGTATGTAACTGTTTATATAACTGCGGTTTTTTTCTTAATTGACTTCGTTGATTTATTTATATATACTTAATGTTTTTTTAAGAGCTTGAGAACCTAAAATGATAATACAAGACAGAAAATTGTTGAAATGAAGTTTTTTTTATTATAATCTGGTAGGTAATTTCATGGCATTTACTTTTTAAATATACTTTCCACCGCCGAGTTACGAGTTACATGGTCCATTCGATCAGTCCAATTTTTGACTACTTTTTCCAATAAATCTCGCCGTATGGCGTCAATGGTGACTTGAATATTGGCCTCCAATGCTTCAAGAGCTGCCGGTTTGTCGGCATAAACCAGTGACTTAACATAGCCCCATAAAAAGTAATCCAGAGGCGCTAAATCGCACGCACGAGGGGGCCAGTGAACAGGACCACTTCTGGAAATAAAGTTGTCACCAAATTGATTTTTTAATAAATCGATTGTTAAGCGCGCTGTATGGCAAGTTGCGCCGTGTTGTTGTTAATTTTTGGAAACAAAAATTCAGTCAGCATGGCTCGATAGCGCTCGCCATTCACCGTAACGGCAGCTCTTTCCTCATTTCGAGATAAATAAGGACCAATGATGCCGCCAGCGTGTAAACCGCACCAAACAGTCAATTTTAATGGATGTAATAGTGATTCGTTAACGGCTTGAGTATTGTCTTCGCTCCAAATACGGCAATTTCGCTTATTGACGTAGCTATTTAACCAGATATGAAACTAAACACAATCCTTTGATAAAAATGCTCACCTTCGGCCAGTTTCAAATGAGGCCAATCAGCAAAAATGCGACGCAAACGATAGTCATTTGGTTTCAATTCTTACAGAAGCTGTATTTTATAAGCACGTAAGCCAAGATCCTTACATAAAATTTTCCACATAGTCGAAGGACAAAGTGCGAAAACGAACAATAACTGCACAAATTGCTTGCTCACTGGGCCGATTATGTTGACCGTAAAATGAACGAAATGCTCTATGAGCTTCGCGAACAGATTTATTTTTTTCAAAGTAAATTTCCAAAATTTGGAGCCGTTGTTCTGAGATTAAACGATTCATGTGACTTGCCAAATCTTACTGAACAGCAATGTCAACACAGTTTGACATTATCAGCTGTCAAACTATAATTATCGATATCGATAGTTCTTATGCAGCTTAAAAAACACCCTTAGTTACGGAAAAGTATCCATTTAACAACACCTATGGTACATACAGTAAAAATAATAACTCGACTTTAGACAATGATCAAAACTAGACGATAAACATGTTTTGCTATTTATTATACGACACAAATTGTCTCAAAATATTCTCTAAAACACCTTCCACTTCATGTATCTTTATGTTATGACAATTTGTAACGCCCGGTCTCTGTTCTTGGTAGAACAATAAATAAATACTCTTATTCTCATCTTAAGTAATCCCTTTGCTTGATCTCCAGGGTGCTAAAACTAGTTTAAGAAACTAGGAGAGTCAGGGGTTCCCTGTTAATAAGATCTAATAGGACGCCACAGTATTATCATCTTGAAAGCCTTTAGCCAATACTGAAGCAAAAGCAGTATTTAGTTAACAAAAAAAAAAAAAATTAAACGAATATGTGGCCATAGAACTGTATTTAGAAATATAAAGAGACTAAATATTTTCATCAAAATAAAAAGTTTTGAATCCCGGCTTCGCAGTAAGTAACACAATAGTTATCGACAAGCAGAATACAAATTCTCTACTTTCCATAGCCAAATCATTCATAACGCATTCACATTACCATTAGTTTACGATGAGTTTTGAAAAATGTGCATTTTTGCGAGTATGCCTTGTTGACAAAATTAATATTTTCATCAAAATAAAAAGTATTGAATCCCGGCTTCCCAGTAAGTAAAACAGTAGTTTTCGACTTGCAGAATACGAATTTTCTACTTTCCTTAGCAAAATCATTCATGACTTGGAGATAACGCATTCACATGTTTAAAAGTTGACTTTTGCTACGATTTTTTAAGTTTTTTTTAGTTTCTCAGGATTAAACCAAGAGAGTTAAATAAATTTTGACATCAGAATCGTGTTTTAGGACCTTCTCAAACGTCAGTAGACGAGGAATCATTAGTTTACGATAACTTTTGGAAAACGTGAATTTTTTCGGGTATACCTTGTTGACAAAATTAATATTTTCATGAAAATAAAAAGTTTTCAATCCCGGTTAAGAAACCTGGGCGTGTGTTGTGCCATTAAAGAATCATGATGTAACAGTACAGAACGATATCACGCTGATTTTCAATACAAGGAAAAAAGCAAAAACTGTGTTACTGCCTAGTAAAGCTGTATTTCTTAATTTTTTTATAAAATTCTGTTTTCTTCTGCCGGTACAATGTTCGTCTTCATATGACCACATATAAACCTTTTTTCGATGTTTGATTTTTTCTTGGGTGAGTACCCAACTAGATTGTAGTTTTTTTTTAACTTGCCATAATCACGGGAACGGCATGGTGTACTATAAAATTAATTTGTTTTATGTTTTGCTCATAAATCTTTATGGGATGTGGTCAATAAATCTGGGATTTTTCTTAAATTTTATTTTTCTCTCTACATTGGTAATTTTTTGAATTTTTACACTTACTCGAGTTAGCTATTACTATTTTTGTTTTAACCAAAAGAGCGCATGCTTTTTGATCACCTGTGTATACATGGGGTGGTACTAAAACACGTTAACTTTACTATGAAGAGTCACTCCTTAACTGTCTAGTCGTCAATTAAAATCGAATTTTAGCAAAATTCAGATAAAATTCGTAGCTTTCTCTTGACAACCTTACTTTTTTTGATTATTTACCAATTTTTTTTAATTCCTTTGTTTCTAATACTCTTCTATTGTTTAAGTGTAGTTTCACAAGATAAATAAGTTGAAATTATTATTAAGTTGGTGATAAGAATGTGGAATCATTCTCCAAGTATAGAGAGTGAATGCGTTCATCTATAAATTAAGTTTTCGTTGGTACGTTGAAAAAATTACACGTCTCAACTCCCATTCTCAAATGTGCATTTCACTTTTAAATTTGATTTCAATTGTTTGGTCTTAAGATAGAAAAATTTCTTCGTCAGAAGAATTAGCTCTGCTGACACATGTATTTTATAATTATCTAATGACCTTGAAGAGAAGTATTTACAAAGTTATGCGTCTACTTAAAGAAAAACGCTTTTGTATGCATATAATTACGTCAGCCCACATGCTTAAGAAAACATTTATTAATTGAACTTGAAACAATTATATTATGCATAAATAAATACATTTTAAATCGCCGTTTTTATTATAAATAAGTATATATTAACTAACGCAGCCTACTTCTCAAAAGTATACCTTATCTCATTTTATGAATAAACGACACGAATTGTTCTTAATCTAAGAACGAAATGTTATCTTTAGTACAAGGTGATGTATTAAGTGAATTTGATTATAATCTTTAATAGGAAAAAAAAATAATCAATTTCTTCACGTCTCCCAATCAGGTCAATTGCAGATAGCACTAGCAGGTTATGAGTTATTATTACGCTCGCCTTCGTGGTGCGATTTGAGAACTTTGACTGAGAACATTCGCTTAAATGAAAAGAAAAACCACGAAAGTTCGATTGTGAGACCCGGGTCGTGGTAAGTAATAACTTATTGCTGAGTTATCAGTCGACATTTATCCAAGTTCCAAATGAAACATACGAGATATGGCAATTAAATAACGAGACTGTGCTCTTTCCATTGCGCGGCCGTATTAGGCAAGGCTGTAATTGGAATGTCATTGATACTTCCCAAGCGCAACAACTCGTAGTTTCGTCCCTCTGTCTGCTTTAGTTTATTTTCGAGCTTTAATTTTAGGGAAGTTTTTAGCGGACAAGCGCATTGCTGTGCTTGATCATCCTCCGTATTCGCCACATCTCGCACCATATGACTTCTACCTGTTCCCAAAAATAAAAAGTGCATTAAAGGGAGCACATTTTTCAGTCTCTTGAAAATGTAAAAGCAAAAACGGCAGAGATGTTGAAGAGGCTGACAACTGATGAACTACAGCATGGTTTTGAACAATGGAAGATACGTATATAGCGGTGTATAGATAGAGGAGGAGTTTGAAAGCTAAATATTAGTTTATTTGCAATAAATAACATTTTTCAAACCATTGGTGTAAGAAAACCCTTACTTCGACGAGGAAACAGGCAAACACGACAACAACGGGCAGAAACGCACAGAAATTGGACTCTGGATGACTGGGAAAGGGGCTCATGGACTGATGAACCAAAGTTTGAAGTGTTTGGACAATCAAGGCGTTTTTTTTGTAAGAAGAGCAAGTGGTTAAAGTATGCTGTGAGGTTGAATAGTGCCAACCGTCAAGCAAGCGAGAAGTTCTGTGCTTGTTTGGGGTTGTTTTTGCTACGCCCGCACAGGGGACTTGAAGTGAATTTAGGGTATTTTGCTAGGTGTTATTTAGAAATATTGCAAGAAAATACAATACCATCGGGGCTACGTTTAATCGGCGAAAATTTTGTGTTTATGCAGGACAACGACCCCAAACACTCGACAGTAATATGTAAAAATTTCTTAAATAGCGACCAAAACAATAATGTCTTACAAATAATGACATGGCCACCGCAAAGCCCTGATCTAAACCCCATAGAATTGTTATGGGATGAATTGAACAGGATGGTTCGAAAAGTCTGTCCTACTTCAATAAATCACTTGCGAAACAAGCAAGAAGAATGGAATGGTATACTAAATATAATACTTGAAAAACTCGTGAAAGGGATGCCTCGAATTGTATGGACTGTTCTTCGCGCAAAAGGCGTTTCTTCAATAAGCGAAATGTTTAAGATGTCTTTGTTTATTTAAAGTTAGAATTACTTTAATTTTTATTATTATACTTTATTAATATCTAAAGGATGTTTCAAATTTCGCGTTTTTTTAAAGAATAAATAAAACATAATTTGTATTCACTTTCAAAAACTTTTTATTGCTAATTGAAGTATCAGTTATGACATTTATATGCGAAAAATAATATCTGCGAAATGGCCTCCTCTTGCAGCTCCACAGGCGTCCACTCTTTTGTTAAAATTTTCAATGATATTTTGACATAATTGAGGCTCTATCTCACCAATAACACGAATAATTTCATCTTTCGAAGCAGGAATTGATTGTGGATTGTTTTTATAAACCTGACTTTTCACATAACCCCAAAGAAAATAGTCTAATGGTATCAAATCACATGATCTTGGTGGACAATCAACATCACCGTTTCTTGAGATTACACGTCCAGGAAATTTTTCTGTCAGTAAATCAATTGATTCGTGTGCAAAGTGAGGTGTAGCTCCATCCTGTTGAAGCCACATATCATCTAGATCAATATTCTTTAATTCAGGCCACAAAAATTCGGTTATCATCCTACGATATCGATCACTATTGATAGTTACAGCTTCACGAGCAGCATTTTCAAAGAAGTAATTACATCACCTGACCATAATGCACACCAAAGTAACTCGTTTAGGATGCATATATTTCTCATGAATAATTCGTGGATTTTCCTCACCCCAGATACTACAATTTTGTTTATTAACATAGCCACCAAGTTCCAAGTGCCTTACCGGAAAACATTATTTTTTGAGGAGAATTAGTTGGTTGTTCATTGTTGAAATTGACAAATGAACGACGTTTTAAATGATCTAATGGCTTCAGTTCCTGTGTTATTTGAACCTTGTATGCCTTCAGAGCTAAATCCGTGTGTAAAATACGCCATTTTATTGATCCACTAAGTCCAAGTTGCTGTGAACGTCGTCTAATGGACATTTCAGGATCTTGTTGTACCGTGTACGAAGCCATTTTTATAAATGCCATACATCACACTTTTTAAATGCCCACATACCCAGATAAATTCAGTGCGCCATCTATATTTTATTTATTCTTAAAAAAACCGCGCAATTTGAAACACCCTTTATAAACAATAATGCAATAAAAATTTTAAGTTTTGTGTTTTCCCTTCTTTTAAACTTATTTGAGTGTCCGAACTAATATGGAAGGTAGTCCATATTAGTTCCATATTAGTCCACTACATATTTTATTTCCAACCCCTCAGAAGTAAAATTAACTGCATTGGATATCTAACAAGTACACGCAAAAATCTTTTTTACAGTTGATTTATTTGCTAAAATAATCGCGGGGCCCACTTGGGTACATCACATTTCTTTGGACTTTACGAACTGTTTAATAAACGTAATTATTTTTAATTTTTTATGTGCACTAAAGTGTACCTATTACTATATTACTAGTTATTATAATGTCAGAAATATACGTATTCATACCGACGTCTAATGAGATTCATTCTGTTTTTGTTGGATATTAGCAGAGTGAGTGTTTTTTAAATATCAAAACCAGTCGCATTATGCAATGTATTTACAATACGTTTTAGAGATAACTAATGAGTCTCATTTGTTAATCGGTTGTTCAAATTTACTTAAAGCATAAACCATAACGGATGCACGAGAATTTATTAGAAAGAATAACTATCCGATATATTTTTCGGAAGCATCTAAATAATTAAAATTCCGTTACACAAATGGAAGGGAACAGACGCATGCATTCTAATAAAGAAAAAAAAACAAAGGCCTTCTAAATGAGTGTATAAATAGGATATTTAGTGTACACTGTGTTAATGTTACTCCTACAAATTGTTTTAATTGCTGCGTTATGCATATTGAACAGGCACTGATTATATTAAGTAGCTGACTGGATTCGAAGGATTTTCTTTATGAAGATAACGCTGAAAACTGAGTTAGTTTTCGAAATGTTCCGATATCTCAGGCATATTTTCTTCCGCGTTAAAATTTTCCTATTTTTCAAACCCCAAAACCGCCCAAAAGATAGTATTTTTCATTAATATTAAGAATGACCCTAACTCTTTCAATATTTCCTAAATTTGTCGCCATAATTAATTACATGCGTTCGTTTTATTAAGAACAAATGAACTATAATTCGGTATTTTAAAAAGTTATTAACGCCCAATTTACGAATACAAAGTTTGGCAAATGTATGTATTGGGTTGGCAACTAAGTACTTTCGGTTTTTACTGATAGAGAGCGTTGCTTTATTTTTTGTATAACGTATGTTAGTGCTGTACTTTACCGTTTGTTGCGTGATACTAGTCACATTGACGTAACTTCAGAAGCAAGTAATGCGTGATTTTTATTAAAGCTATTAGTTGTGGGTTAATTAATTAAATGGAGTGCAGAAACGAACATTTTCGACATATTTTACTATTTTATTTCCGTAAAGGAAAGAAAGCTGCTGCGGCTCACAAAAAGATATGTGAAGTTTATGGTGCTAATTGCTTAACAGAGCGCACGTGTCAGAATTGGTATAAAAAATTCCGTTCTGGAGATTTTCTCCTCAAAGATGAGCAACGTTCTGGTCGGCCTACTGAAGTTGATGATGACCAAATCAAAGTCATAATTGAAGAGGATCGTCATATAACTGTTCGAGAGGTTGCGGAGAGGCTACATGTATCGCACACAACAATTGAAAAACGTTTAAAATGTCTTGGGCTAGTTAAGAAGCTTGATATTTGGGTACCTCACGAATTGAAAGAAATTCATTTAACACAAAGAATCAACTTTTGCGATATGCACCTTAGACGAAATGAGACCGACCCTTTCTTAAAAAGAATCATCACTGGTGAAGAAAAATGGGTCCTGTACAGTAACATAGTTCGAAAACGATCATGGAGCAAACACGATAAACCAGCTCAAACCACATCGAAAGCTGAATTACATCCAAAAAAGATCATGCTGTCAGTTTGGTGGGATTACAAAGGTGTTGTGTTTTTTGAGCTGCTTCCAAGGAACCAAACGATCAATTCTGATGTTTACTGTCAACAATTAATAAAACTGAATGAAGCAATCAAAGAAAAACGGCCAGAATTGTCAAATCGAAAAGGTGTAGTTTTCCACCAAGGTAATGCAAGCCCTCACACATCTTTGGCAACTCGTGGGAAACTATTGGAGCTTGGCAGGGGAGTGATGCCACATCCCCCGTACAGCCCTGATCTAGCACCATCTGATTACCATTTATTTCGAAGTTTGCAGAATTCTTTGAATGGTAAAACTTTCACAAATGACGATGACCTTCACTCGCACTTGGTTCACTTTTTTGCTGATAAGGACCAGAAATTTTATGAGCGCGGAATCATGCAGCTGAAAGAAAGATGGCAAAAGGTCATTGAGGAAAATGGAAAATATATAATTGATTAAAAACTATTCTTTGTTTAAAAAAAGTGTTTTATTTTATACTACAAAACCGAAAGTACTTAGTTGCCAACCCAATATTTCATACTACAGAAATAAATTTTATAATTACAACTTTTCTATAGAAACTGTAATGAAACAACAACTACGTACATACATACAATATTCAAATTCTTGTATGAACGATGCATTATAAAATTCCATGAACTCGACAAGGGTTATTTATAGCATTGGTATTTGTGGCCATGTCACTTATTTCAAAACCAGTTAAACATTTTTTCTTCTATCTTTTTTAACAACAATAAACAGGTTTTGCATTTATAAAATCTGTAGCAAAAGAGTCCGATCTCTGGTAAAACGTTTTCTTAAAGGTTATTTACTTGGAATACTCTACAAAAAGTTGTTTTAGAAACTAATAGCTGATATGCCTTTACTTCGTTTTTGTATATTTACAGTACATATGTGTATATGTAGATGTGAGGATATGGGCGCTTTCTCCAATCATAAATAATATTTAAATTAACATCTTCGTAATTTGTCATTTATTTTACAAATATATACAAATTAGCATTCGCCGAGAAAACTGGAGCGGAAATTCTTTTCACTCTTTTTATCCACATCTCGTCGCGCACATATATGTCATTTGTTATTTTCACTCTTTTCTATCAGTTGCTTTAAAATAGTGTTGATCGGTTATTAAGGAAAAGAAATTCATACATCCGTTTCCTCCTTACATTAACGTATTTATTTTATGTCAAAATACTTCGACTATTTTATGATTTTTAAGACTTTTTTATGGCAAACTACTTAAAAAGGAAAATTAATGACCCCCCAGCTTTTAAACAAAGTATGTATTCACCAATACGTTTAAAATTCTCTTCGAAATATGAATTTAGATGCACGTTCTCCTTTTTAATAATTATTGCACATTTTTCTTTTTTATTAGACAGGGTGTTTGGTAATCAAGTGGCAAAAGTTTGCTCTTTACGATTCTTTGAGTTATTTTCAGATTGTAAATTGTATCTTGGACTTTTCAAAATTGCTTCCTTTCGAAGATATGGGGTTGTAAAGATTTTTTGGGAAACGCAATATTTTCAAATGTGTGGTAGCTTTTAAGTCGAAAAAATTGCACCGTTTTCGAAGTAAATGCCGTATTTAGATTGCACCAATATTTTTACCGACTTTATATGTATAGGGAAGTTTTGGAAGTGGAGACACTCCCAAAACTCACTATCTGTCTCAGCGAAAATATTCCAAATGGATTTTACGCGCCTCTGAATCACCAAAATGTTTTTCAAGTGAATTTTGTGAAGATGGGGATAAACGATAAGCAAAGGGTGCAATTTGATCAAGTTGAAGCTGCTTTTCCGTATCGGGTAAAGAAAGCAAGAAGTTGTGCATTTTCATGACAGAAGACGATATCTTTTCTATTTTTATCAGTCGACACTTTCAGTTAAGTGAATCTCTAGCAATATTTGTCCGATTTAACTATTTCTTTACGTCCAAGAGTCCAAGAATACTATAAAATTCCTTTCTAATCCTACCGGATGGAAAACATTATCTCCTTTCATGTAGACTAGTTCTCGGAGTTGTTAAACACCTTCCAAAGTGTAATTTTTGACTAATAGAAAAAATCCAAAACGATTTAGATCTCCTAACCACGTTATCTAAATAAGTTTTAACCAGATTTATCTAATTTGAATCTACGTTACTGACAGTGTAACCTATAAAGCAGTGTTGGCATAACATCAATTTGATTGTCATAAAACTACTATTTCATTCTTTCGACAACATATTTGGAATCATTAACAGAGTTGTGATGTCTTCCCGAGGGCCAGGTCCGTACTGAGTACGCAGCGCCCCTACAAGTGTAATATAATAAAACAGATGAAGTGTATAATTATAACGAACGAGTAATTATTAACTATGACTGACGTGGGGAAGGGAGAAACGAGACCATTGGTTGATGCAGTGCGAAAGTTAATTGATGAATTTCACGACTTATAATGGTACTAAGAAATACTGTAAAATTAGTGATGAACCTTTGATGTACTGGGATAAAACGCGACTGTAAAAAATCTTATAAAGAGTGTACAACAGCAATATAAGAAAGATAACGTGCTATCAAAAATGCAATGCACGTTAGATTTACTTAAAGAATCGCCTGTAATTTGAGATTTCATGTACTCGATAAGCAACTGTTTCTGAAATAAATACTATCCCAACTGGAAGCTACCATCCCGAGTGTTACATAGCCGCATGCTAACTGCGTAGCGACATCGAAAACATGATCAAAGCTGTAGTAAAAGATAAACAGTTGTGGTTATGTGTCGATGAAACGACATATCGAACAAAAAGCATTCTACTTTGAATATTATAGTACGTCTTTTAAATCCTGTTAGAGCGACATTTTCCATTGTATTAGCTAGCGAAAGGCTAGAAAAATGCACTGGCAAAGCAATTATGAAGGCAGTGCTGGATACGCTAAAAAATTTCAACTTTTGACTGACCAACTGTTGTTGCTTGTGAACGATGGTGCAGCGGCAATGTGTAGTGTAGGCTGTTCCCTTAGAAACAAGTATGGGAGACTTTTGCATATGACGTATAAAGTTCATTCTTTCCACGTTGCAACGCAAAGTACTCGACAGTGTTATCCAGAGGAGGATGCTTTAATTTGAAATACGAAAAGAGTATTTTTAAAATCTTTCAAACGAATTCAAGAATTCCACAGACGGTGCCCAGGTATTCCTCAGCCACAAGAGCCTTGTTACGATCCTGGCCCGTCGTAAAAATATCCCTCTAATTATTAACGTTCCAATAGAACCAATATAATGATATTTTTCATCAGTATATGGTACATTAGCTCAGATTATACTTGCAAATCATTTTTACAAATTATCCAAATAAATTCTGGATATATTTATGCGTTTTGGTTTCGCTTTCGGCTTTTTAAATCAATTTCTTTTGCTCTTTTGTACATTTTTGTTATCAAACCCATTTTAAACTATTTAATAAACATTGCATTACTTCTGGAATTGATTTAAAATAAATAATTTTTGTATTATTAGGTGAGCAACTAAGTTCTCGCTGTTTCCTGATGAAAATGCAACTTTATTGTGAAAAAATGATTAGAAATGAATCATTCAATATATTGCCCATCACTAGCGACAACTTTTTCCCAACTTTCTGGCACAGCTCGAATACCGTCACGGTAGAAGTGTTCGTCTTTTGAAGCTATCCACGAATCCAGCCATTTTGAGATGTCTTCATATGAGCGGAAGTGCTGATTAGCCAGACCATGTGCCATCGAACGGAACAAGTAATAATCTGACGGCGTAATATCTGGGGAATATGGCGGGTGGAGTAGGACCTCCCATTTGAGCATTTCTAAGTAGATTTTAACGGGTTTGGCAACGTGAGGCCGAGCGTTGTCATGCTGTAGAATCACTTTTTCGTGCCTCTGCTCGTATTGTGACCGCTTTTCCTCGGCTCAATCGCATCAATTGAGTTCGATACTGTTCCCCAGTGATGATTTCGTTAGGTTTCAACAGTTCATAATAAATAACACCGCTCTGGTCCCACCAAATACAGCATAACCTTCGCAGAGTGGATATTCGGCCGAACCGACGACGTAGAAGCATGACCGGGCAGTCTCCATGATTTTGTTCTCTTTAGGTTGCTGTAATGAATCCATTTTTCATCACCCGTAACAATGCGATGAAGAAAACCCTTCCTTTTTTTGCCGCTGGAGCAGTTGTTCACAGGCCAACAAACGACGCTCAACGTCTCTTGGCTTCAAATCATAAGGAACCCAAGTTCCTTGTTTTTGAATCATTTCCAACGCATGCAATCGCTGGGAAATGGCTTGGCGGGTAACTCCTAATGCTGAAACAAGCTCTATTGCGTTTGGCACAGATCCTCATCGATCAATGCCTCTAATTCAGCGTCTTCGAAGGATTTGGGTCTTCCTTCACGCGAACGGTAGTCAACATCGAAATCACCATCTTTGAAGCGACGGAACCAATTACGGCACGTTGTTTCACCTAGAGCAGCATCTCTGTAAACTTTTTGGAGTTCTCGATGCGCTTCAGCCGCTGTTTTCTTCGAATGAAAGAAGTAAAGCAACATTTCTCGCAAATGACGATTATTTGGCACAAAATCAGACATTTTCACACAATCAAAAGTATATGACGCAAAACGAAATCAATAATGTGTCAAAGTGGTTTGTTGACCATATGTCGAAGCTTGGTTCATGACGTTTTGGTTATGTCACAATCGACCAGCACTTACTACTGCAGCCATCTCTTGAAAAATACCGAGAACTTAGTTGCGCACCTAATACATTCATCCTACCGTAGAAACTGATTAGAAAATATTTTAATAAATAAAATTTTAAGCGGCAGTGTCGAAATGCATATGAAAATTATACACTACTAAAGTATCAAAAGTGTATCAAAGTTTGCTAAAAATAATTTCTTTAAATTTGAACACGATTTCAATAACTAAGTTGTCATCATCAACAGTAGAAAAATATTAATACTTTGATGTTATAGTGACGTACTTTACTTTCGTAGAGAATCTGTTAACACCCCTTGTGTTATTTATTTTTTTCTATTGTTGATGATGACAACTTAGCTGTGTAAATACATATATTCTGATTCTAGTTACTATAATTAAGTTTCACAGTTTCTAATTATTGTATATTAGGACGTACCTAACTGTCATTCCCTAATATTCAGAAGCACTCTATCCGATCTTATTTTCAGAATTAGGTGAAGATTTATTATACAAAACCTCTGTCGGAACAACTAAAGTATAGTTAGCGTTAAAAATTTTCTTCTTTTCCGAGAAATTATTATTTTATTAACGCCACTCGGAAAGTATTAATGATATTTTCGAAGAAAAATTGTGACAATTGTTCAAAGACATTCGTATTTTTCAATGTCATCAACTTTTTACTAAAATCATGGGCCACTTTCTAAGAATGTTATTTAAGGTATGATACATAAACGTATAAAAGCAAAATGCGCTGTCTATAAACATATTTAATAGAACGAGAAAAGCGCATTATAAGTAAATAATGATTCAATGTGAATCAGAAATACCGCACCACGCCTGGGTTTGGTAATAACAGTTACACTATCATAATCTAAATATTTACCTGAGTTCATTGAGATAATTCTTTTATTACATCAGTAGTTAAATTCCTATCCAAGAAACTAATTACTCATGAAGCGAAGATTCATTTTAAATTTATGCGTAATTATGAAAATGAATCAAATATAAAAAAACACAGATCGTATTAGAAAATTCATATTTACATAAAGTACGTGGATTCACTCGTGGCAGGTGGGGTAAATTACTACCCAGAAAGAAGCAAAAGGTACTTGTTCATCATCACTGTCTTTCGTAGTTCCTTCGTGTTCTTTTAGCACAATAATGAGAGGCAACAGTTCGACTTTTATTGCACATCTAAAGCTCACATGCATGCAATAATATTGGCATTACTACAGAATTATAGATACTCTTTTTATTCAGTATGGTTCGACTCATGTAATAATTCATTTGTCTAGCTCTCGTCTTTTTGCATTTTCCAAGACTTCCATCGTTTGTTATTAGACCGCCTCTAAATTTTGATGTCTACATTTTCTATTCTTTTATTCTTTATAATTATAACCTTGCTTTCATTTGTGTTTATATCCACTCTGAGTGCTTCGATTTCTTTTAGCCATATATTTAACATGAGCATACAAAAAGCTTCGTAATTTAGTTGGTGTGTAATTTTTATATGCTTTTGTTTCTCGTTCTACTTTTCATTTCGTATTTTCAACTCATCTATCCGGCACTACATTCATAATTGTTTCGCCAGTATATGCTAAACAAAATACTATCAAAACTGGAAGCTACCATCTCAAAGCGTGATCAAAGCTGTAGTAAAAGATAAACAGCTGTGGTTATGTGTCGAAAGAACGACATATCGAACAAAAAGCATTCTACTTAGAATATTATAGGGCATAATTTAGATCCTGTTAGAGCGACATTTTCCATTGTATTAGCTAAGAAAAGATTAGAAAAATGCACTGGCGAAGTAATTATGAAGGCAGTGCTGGTACACTAAAAAAAATTTCAACTTTCAACTGACCAACTGTTGATATTTGTGAGTGATGGTGCAGCGACTATGTGTAGTGTAGGCTATTCCCTTAGAAACATGTGTGAGGAACCCGAAAACATCATCAAAGTTGTAGTAAAAGCTGTGGTTATATGCCGACGAAACGACAGATTGAAAAAACATTATACTTTGCTTATTATACTGCGTGTTCTAGATCCTGTTAAAGCGATATTTCCCATTTTATTAGCTGGGAAAAGATTAGAAAAGTGCACTGGCGAAGCAATTCTGAAGGTAGTGCTTAAGAAAGACTCAACTTTCTACTAACCAATTGTTGATGTCTATGAGCGATGGTGCAATGGCCCTTAGAGATAAGTGTGATGGACCTTTACATCTAACGTGTAAAGTTGATGCTTTATACCTTGCGGCACAAAGTATTCGACAATATTATCCAGAGGTTGATGCATTAATTTCAAATACCAAAAGAATGTTTTTGAAATCAAATGCATTCGAGAATTCCACAGACAGTACCCCGGTATTCCTGAGCCATCAAAGCCAATACTCACACGTTGGAGAACATGGCTGAAAGTGGCTTTCTATCATTGCGAGAATTTCCAACAAATAAAACCTGGTTTTAAGATTCAGACCTAACGAAACTGCATTAATTTAGGACAGCTAGAAAAGATTTGGAAATACTTCCGAGGAAACCAATTCGAAACAAATTTACGACAATTGTAAAGGTTTATTTGACTGAAAAATTTCAAAAACTGGGTTGTCGTTAGTGGAATCCATGCAAATTGTGAACGATGTACTCTCAATACTATGTGCTAATGACAAAAAAATACGTGTTGTAGAAAAATTTTCGGCTTTACCAGATTAAGACAAATTTGTAATGGTGGATGTATAGATCCGTTATATATTTCTAAAGATTATTTTAATTACGCGTATATTATATTCGTAGATGTCTAGCGGTAATTTTCTAAATATAAAAACATTTTTTCAGTATGGCGTAAGTTACTTTTCGAGACGAATGTGGAAAATTACATCATGCTGCAGACATTTTATCAGTCTTATCCATTTTGCGTTACGCAACAATAGCTATGAAAAATATATGTGTGTTATTTATAAAATAAAACGCAAGTGATATAAATTACGTGTGCATCGCAAGGTCGCCAGTTTGTTGGTATACTCGCCTAGTTACGGTCCTGGCTCGGTAATATCCCTACGCGTTGAAATATTTTGAAAGTAATATGTAATATATCATTTTTGCTATTTATTTCTTTGTTTAAAAATTATATAGATATTTAGAATTAATTATATTATTAAAAATACGTCTTTTATTTATATTTTATTAAAATTGAATGCGTCCGTACTATTATGAGTAGTGTATGTATGTTTTTGGAGAAGCTTGCAACAAAATTTTTGAAGGTTCGGTTAAAAGATTTTAAAATTAAAAGTTGTACTTATTTTAAAATAAAAATTTTACCAATTCCTTAGATTATCTATTAATAATTACGGTTTTTGTAAATAAAGAATGAGACAGTTATTAAATTATGTTTTTTTCGTTATTTTTTCGACTTTAAAATTGTTTTTAATATTATGTATAATCACCAGATAACTATTCTATATTTAAAACAGTACGATATATATATATTATTTATGTATTTTATCATGAAGTAACCTTTCAAAGACACTAGAAAGTATGGAAGTTATCGATATGTTAACACGTTTTTCCAGTGTTCAGTATTTACGGGGGCCAGTTTTATGTACAACTCAAAAAGAATGTTTCTACTTACGTAATCGTATATACCAGTTCATGTAGAATTACGACTTTTAGCTTTTAGTTTACCTCATTTTGCTCCATTCAGAAACATTCCATGAAAAAAGGTACTTTTAAGGCTTTAAAACCTTTTATTACAGTCATTTGTAAACGTTTTATTCTGAAAAAAGATATTGGATAAGGGAAGTTAATGGTGCTGCTTAAATTTTGGATAAAACAGTAAAATACAAAGATGGTATTGTTCACTTATATTGGTACACAATCTCAGATAGATATTTAAATTTTTTATTAAATGTTTCCATTAAATAAAAATTAAATAGAATACAATACACATGGTAGACAAGTGCTATGAATTCTCATTTAAAAATTTTACAAAAAACATAAATAAAATTGAAAGAATACTTTTAAAAAAATAACTACCCTCCTAATTTCTTAAAAAAACCATAAAAAAGACTATTTACACCCAAAAAGAAAGGAAACAAAATAGATATCGTAATTATATATAAATATATAAATTAGTTTCACGATGGGAAATTTAATGAAAATTATATTATTTTCTGCTACTCCATCGTTAATTAAATACACAGAAATTAATTAAAAATTGCTGCGCTGGAGAAGGACTCGAACCTCTATCTGCTGTTTTCTAGACGACTGCTTTACCAATTAAGCCACCAGGCAGTGTAACTTCGAGTCCTTTAACACGCCATAAATCGTATTATGGAACAGATCTAATATTTATTTGAAAACCAGCAGTTCGGTTATGATATCGTAATTATATATAAATTAGTTTCACGATGGGAAATTTAATGAAAATTATATTATTTTCTGCTACTCCATCGTTAATTAAATACACAGAAATTAATTAAAAATTTCTGCGCTGGAGAAGGACTCGAACCTCTATCTGCCGTTTTCTAGACGACTGTTTTGCCAATTAAGCCACCAGGCAGTGTAACTTCGAGTCCTTTAACACGCCATAAATCGTATTATGGAACAGATCTAATATTTATTTGAAAACCCGCAGTTCGGTTATGATATCATGATGAAACAAAATAGAGTTTGTAAATACAGAAACCACCGAGAATATCACCATAAACAACGACAAATCTAAATTGGTAACTTTACCATATGTAGCACACCTATTTGAAAACCAAACAAATTATTTGGAAAATACAACATTTAAATAACCCACAAAATACATAATTTTTTACCAAAGTTAAACATGAAGCACTCAAAGAAAAACAAACACACAGTATATACAAAATAAAATGCTAATCTTGTGAAGGTACATATGTAGGACAAACAAAGCAATACCTACAAAATAGAAAATACGATCACAAATAACTCTAAGCTGTAACAAAATAAATGCAAAAGCATTATCTAAACATACTTTAGCGAAAAAACATAAATTCCACTTTGACAACACTGAAATCCTCGAAATAGGAAACAATTACAATAAATGTATAATTAAGGAAATGATATGCATAAAAAAAGACCAAAACGCAATAAATGATAGAAGACACGTTATCAATCTCAATGATATTTATAACAACCTAATATCTTTAAAAAAATTTTAAAAATAAATTGTGTGAATCACCCCCCATATACAAGCATCCAACAACAGGAATTTGCAAATACACATGCAGGTATAACTGATATGAGATAAAAAGTAAAAGAAAATACTAGATGTTGGTTTTAAAAAACATCAACTAAAAAACATTTAGAATGAATAAGTGCTTTGGCAAGTACACAATAAGAAAAAATTGTTAATTTAAACATGCTTGAGTGTTTACAAATTTTACAATATTAAACAAAAAATATATCTTTAGCAAATGTAAGTAATCACAAATATTTATTTATTTATATACACTTATGGCTATTTGGTCACTCGCATTTAACCCACAAACTATAACAAAAATCAAAATTGAAATACTAACATCTTTTTATTATTTACATATATAAAAAATATATATTTTTACATCTAAAATAAATTGCTGTATAATATATTTATCTAAATTTTAGAGTCGTCTATATGCCCTCATTTATTTTTAATCACTGCAGCACACGATCGATGCATTCTTTCGATTAATTTTCGTAATGTCTCAGGTGTTATCTTACCCCATGCCTCTTGCATGTTCTTCCATAGATTAACAGCAGATGTGGGGAAGACGGCTTCTTTTAATCGCCGTTTAACTGTGGAAACACTTATAGGTTTTCGACGAACAGCATTCATTTCTGTTGTGATTTCTGGGTCTGTTTTTCGTCTATTTCTCTTGCTTGTTACCACCAAGATCTTCTGCTGAGGTTATTGCCCTTGATCTGCCTTTTCGAGTTCTGCTCAACACACTTCCACATTCGCCGTGTTTTTTTATGATGTAACCCACGGTGGACTGATTTAATTTAAGTTCTGTGGCAATTTCGCGGTTGCTTTTGCTGGTTTTATGGTATGCGATTATAAACGATCGTGTTTCTATACTCAATTCTTTCCGTTTAGGCATTTCTAACCGATTGAACATCTTCGAAACACACGATGTTATCACTATGAGCACCTCACAAAAACTAACTACAATTTTGCCAAAATACCCAAGTATAAATACTTTGTAAATGGTATTGCAGGTTGAAGGAAAAAAATAACTTTAAAAAGAGGAACTCTGAATAAAAAATAGAAAAAAATAAAATTTATATATATTATTATTAAGGTATATTGTACATTGTCTTGCAAATTCATTTTCGAATTTTGTTATAGCCTGGTGAAGGTGGGATTATAATTCTTCCTGGTGCTACTTTAGATGAATCGTTAGTAGACGACGATGAAGACTGGAAAAAACTATTGGAATGCCCACCGAGCCCATGCAACGTATCCTTCACTAATGATAATGTACTGATAGAAGGCCGATCTAGTTTTAAAAAATTGAAAAAACCAAAGGTATGTAACAGCTTTTTTTTCATTTTATTATCAGGTAATTAACCTAGCGTATTAGTATTATAATTGTTATTTCGTTGACGAATTCGCGTTTCATTACATTATAATCTCATCACTAAATATTATTTCTATTTTTGCAAAATATTAAATAACGCTTAAAGTTGTAAATAATAAAATATGTAGCAAGTCATGTAATTTGTTTTTAAAGAAAATTAAAAAGCAAATTCGTGTAATAAAGTATATTAACTATAATAATGAAACAAGTTATTTTCTACTCAATTAACTGACTTATCTGTATGACTTGTAAACTAGTTGGTTTAGTTGATGTCAGTAATTATATATAAACATATAATTAAGTTTTTCACGATGGGAAATTTTAATGAAAATTATATTATTTTCTGCTATTCCATCGTTAATTAAGTACACAGAAATTAATTAAAAATTTCTGTGCTGGAGAAGGACTCGAACCTCTATTTGCCGTTTCCTAGACGACTGCTTTACCAATTAAGCCACCAGGCAGTGTAACTTCGAGTCCTTTAACACGCCATAAATCGCATTATGGAACAGATCTAATATTTATTTAAAGCCCGCAGTCGGGTTGTTATGATGCCTGGTGGCTTAATTGGTAAAGCAGTCGTCTAGAAAACGGCAGATAAAGGTTCGAGTCCTTCTCCAGCGCAGAAATTTTGAGGTAATTTCTGTGTATTTAATTAACGATGGAATAGCAGAAAATAATATAATTTTCATTAGTTAGTTTAGTGAATATAATTGTAGATTTACTGGCCAAACAAAGCTTAAACAATTACGCAATGTATAGGCTACTATTTGGATTTTGTAAACTACCTGCATGAGCGACACTTTTTAAAACAAAAATGAAACGAACGAGATAGAAGAAGAATGGCATAATATGCTTAAACTCATCCTCAAATAGATGTTGAACAATGTTTCGATTATACAACTATTTGTCGATTTTATCACGCTACAATCACTAGATTGAAATTTAGTCAAAGACAATACCCATCTCATCTCTACAAAATAGATATTATAAAGTCACTAGAATGTGAATATGTCTGCTAACAGTGTCAGTATTAGCATGAATAGTTTCTGCGGAATTCCTAGTTCTAGCATCAAATTATTTTCTGGCTGGTAGACTTCCACAGTCGTCCATACTTTCTTCATCTTGGCTTCGGGGCTGGACCCGCGCCTTTGACAATTTCGGTACCAACGTTTCGTCAGCAGTTAGCACTGGCGATGTCCCATAAAAGTAGTGAGAAATGTCGATACCAAGATTGTCGAAGATGGCTCCAGCCTAGAAGCCAAGATAAAGAAAGTTGTTCTTTGTCTTCAGGTCGTTCTTCATAAATCAAATTTCTCAGCCTTCCCAATAAAATGATAATCTAGGGCATTAAAATCTGCCGAAACTCTTTCAATCCACCATATAATTTTGACTAGGAAAATCCGTTGCTTGTCTGCCAAAATGCGGAAGTGCGCCATATTGCTGTATCCACTCGTCTTACATAAAGAGGGATGTCGTCCAGTAATGTTGTAAGGTCATTTTCCAGTGAACGTAAATAACAAACTGCTGTGAGACGTTCTTCAGTTATAAACGGACCAATGAGACGGTTGTCAGTAGCACCACACCAAACATCACCGAAAATCTATTTTGAAAATGGAGTTTCCTGGTAAAGTTATCTAAAACTTCAAATGCTTGGAGCTCAGTTACTATAAAATTTTAGGCAGATGTTCATTAGACATTTTTAGCTTGAAATTGCTTTATTAAAACATCCTTAAGCTGTGACAATCATGGCATAGGACACCCGGTATATATACATATAACATATATATAACAATTCGCACATTTGCGGTTGTATGTCCTCGATAACTTCACAAATTGCATCTTTGAGGTCTTAAATAGATTGTGGGCCAATAGCGTAGACCTTATCATTCACGTAGCCCCCAAGAAAAAAGTCTAAAGCTGTTATATCACAAGATCTCGGTGGCTAATTGTGATCGCCTCTTTCAGAAATGACACGATCAGGAAACTTTTCATGCAAAAGAGCGATGGTACCGTTACTTGTATGGCACGTAGCGCCATCTTATTGAAAATAAACGTCCACATCAATATCTTCCAATTCCGATCATACAAAATCATTAATCATCGTACAATAGAGTAATCCATTCATCGTAATGGTTGCTCCAGCCTCATTTTCTGAAAAGTAAGGTCCAATGATCCCGACAGAAAAAAAAATCGCACCAAACAGTCTCACGTTGAGGATGGAGAGGCTTTTCAACAGTAACTCTTGGGTTTTCCGAGCCCCAAATTCTGCTTGTTAACGCAGCCACTGAGGTGAAAATGGATCTCATCACTCAAGATGATTTTTCGATGAAATTCCGGATCAGTTTAATGCATTTCAAGGACCAAATCGGCAAAGACACGACGTCGTTGATGGCCGGTAGGCGTGAGTTCTTCTATTGACTAAACTTTAAAAGCCTTAAGACCTAAGTCTTAATGCAAAAGACAGTGTAATGTCGTTTGTGGAATGCCGAATTCCAAAGATCGACGAGCAATGGACAAACCTGGGTTTTCCTCAACACTATAGGCTACAACAGCAATATTCTCAGTTGTTCTTGAGCGACGTGCACGAGTTCGATTCTTCACTAACTTGTCCCAAATTTTTCCATCACTTTCACAATTGCTGGCCAAGAAGGTGCTTCACGACGACCCAAAAATGCTTTAGTTTTGCGAACTGTGACCGCGAAAGTTTCACCATTTTCGTATAGTGAATTTTGATAATTTCAGTACGTTGTTGAAGCGTCCATTTTTATTAATGGCGTAATTTTTACTTGTCATCTGTCAGGTAGTTACAGGTTGAGTCATGACAGCTATTAAAATCGCGGGCTGTAGAAAATTAAATGTCTTAGTGAAACACCTTTTAGTAGTGAAATGTTGCCATCAATCAACAGATGCTGAACTTGTAGTATAGCCTAACAACAACAAAACTTATCATTCACCTTTGTACGTACATGAATTTTGTCATATATATCTAACCGATGGCACTTTAAATAATTAATTGATAAAATTGGATTATTTTAATCAATGAGTTCAGTATTACGCAGCAGAAAAATATTTGGCATGCTCCTTAAGTATGCGATAAAATACTTTTCGAACGGCCTTGCGTAACTAATTAAATAATAATTATAACTAAGCGAAGATAATTAAATAATAATTATAACTAAGCACAGAATAATTGGTTATAAAACTAATAAAGAAAATATTTAAAAATAATATTCAAAAATTTAAAGAAAAGAATGCCATAATGGGATTAAAATACCAATTCTTATCAACTAACACATCAAATAACTATTCATTTATTTTTATTTTATATTTCATAAACAAAGTCTAACTCTAACGGTGGGTATTCTAGATATTTATAAGTAACAGAAACTGTAAAAAAAGTCTTAGGCAATCGCATTGTCAAAAAAGGCTTTGAATATATGCCCTCTTACAACACTTGTATATGTGAGTTTTGCTTTGTTTAGGAACTTCTTTTTTTCTCCAAAGAATGTGCGTTTCAATATTTCATGCAATCTTCCCACCGTTCCAATTCTCTTAGCTCTCTTCTGTTTCTGCTCTCTTCCGTTGTACTATATTACCGATCCTATGGTAGATATAACTTTCAATGTGTTCTAGTAACTGGCCCCCCACTTTTATTTTGTGTTCTTTTGGTTTTATCAGTGTTTATATAGCTCTTTATTTTATTGTCAACGTCCAACTCTCAAATTCGTTCTATAGTTGAAATTATAAATTATATAAAGGAATTAAATATTCAAGCTGAAATGGAAAAAGATGTAAAAGGTACAATGAGTCAAAAAATTCACAGATCACAGTATAGGAAAGTAGAGATTTTGAATGGTTTTCGTCACGCTTAGGAATATTAAATAAAACAACGCTTTATTTCGAACAGAAATACATGTACTCGTATGCACATTATGACAGGAATTCACAAATACATCGACTCACAGCCAAAATGATGCAGTGCTATAAAAATTATATATTTTTTAAATTATATAACAAAAAATCGTTTTTGAAAAAGAATTAAACACATTGCGGTTTTTCAAGAATATTATATATTGTTATAACAAAATTAAAAGACAATTCATTGGAATACAACACAATTAATAATAATAAGAACTATGTTAAAAGCTCATAAATCAATGTCACAGTGAAAATAATGCATTTATTGAAATACATTTGTAAACTAACATATTATTTCTTTAACATTTAGTAGGGTTGCTCTTTTGGATAATTGCCTTTTGTCTATTTGGAACAGATTCCACTAATTTTTTCATAAAATCCAGCAAAATTTTTTGCCATTCTTCTAGTAGAGCTTGTTTTAGATCGTTTCTGTTTGATATTTCTTGACTGCGTATCCCTATCTCTAACACGTGCCATAAATTTTCATTTATATTTATATCTAGAGGATGAGCTGGTGGTTTACAGGCTTTTGGGCAGTTGTACAACAACCGCCCTTTTACAATATATGAAGTGTGCTTAGGGTCGTCGTCTTGATAAAATTGTTTTCAATTCCAAGTTTTTGGGCACCAACTTTCTGATTTTGTTTTAGAATGTCCAAACACAGAAATTTGTTCGTAATTTCTTCAATGAAGTGCAGATATCCTACCCCTGCGGCAGAGACGCAGCCCCATACCATTACATGCCCGGCTCTATGCTTAAAAATAGATTTCAAATTCTTGAAATTCATTTCTTCATTTCTTTTTTTCACACTATGATTTTGCCATCCTATCCAAAAATATTATATTTGCTTTCGTCCGAAAATAAAACTGTTTTCCAAAAGTCGAAATCTTTGTTTTGATGTTCTAAAGCATACGTGGGCAACAACCGGCCCGCTGTAAGATTTGATTAGGCCCGCGAGACAATCGTCGTATTATTTCATGTCTGATATCCATCGCTAAAAATTATGAACACTACTTTAAAATGCATTACTTTTAAACGCGGCCCGCGAACGTATTTGCACATTAAAGTTTGGCCCACAACATGTCAAAGGTTGCCCATGTCTGTTCTAAAACAAACTGTAAACGAAGGTCTCTTCTCTTACTAACAAATGGTTTTCTACGGGCTGTTCTGTCGTACAAATCGGCATTTCGCAAAACTTCGAACCGTTTCCGGCTTAACTTGTGTACTAAGAACCTTTTCTATTTCAGACGTCAACTTTGGGGCACTGGGGATTCTATTTTGAAATTCGTACAATCCATCGCTCATCGTGTTCGTTAAATGTTTTTCTTGTTTCTCTGCCTTTGTTCTTCATTCTGTTGTTTAGAACATAACGTTCAATGATGTGCTGAATGGTAGACGGATTTTGTTCAAGATTTTGGCTATTTCTCTTTGGTATTTTTGATTTTTAAAATGAAAAATAAGAAAATTTCGCTCCTCTACTGTTGTTTGTCGACCCATCTTACTTGAACTAATATTAATGTTAATACCAACTCTCATTCGACCGAAATTTACACGAAAAATGAATTCATGCACTTTTCAAGAAAGGGAAACCACCGACATGTGTATTTTTTCACCGTATATTTGGCTGCATCATTTTCACTATGACATTGATTTATGAGTTTCTAATATAGTTCTTGATATTGTGTTATGTTCAATGAATTGTCTTTTAAATTTGTTTAACAATATGTAATATTCATGCAAAACGTAATGCGTTTAATTCTTTTTCAAAAACGATTTCTTGTTATATAATTTCAACAATATATAATTTTTATAGCACTGCGTCATTTTGACTGTGAGTCACTGTAATTGTGAATTTCTGTCATAATACCATGCTTATTCACTGAAGGTTGATATATAATCCCTTTCCACATTAATTTTCGTATTCTGTATACGTATTTCGGCAACTAAGGTGTCATTGAGTGTGCATTTTGCCTTTCAATGCTACTGATCGTGTGCGGAATTTGTTTTCGTACGGGTATTTTGCTGTAGTTTTCCAGGTGCGACACTGTTCAATTATCTGCTGATGACGACAATTTAATTGTCGAAATACGTATATAGAATACGAAAATTAATGTGGAAAAATATATATATATATATATATCCAACTTTCAGTGATTTAGTTAATCAACCACAGACTCCATCAAAATTACCTTCATAGTACCATGCGTTAATTTATGTTAATATTCCTAAGCATGACGATGGGCATTCAAAATTTGTACTTTCCTATACCTTTTCCATTTTCACTTGAATTTTTAATTTCTTTATGTAGTTTATAATAATTGTATGTATCCAAAACTTTCTAATTTCAATTTGCATTCCTAATTATGATTCTATATTGTAAATTAATATATATTATTTGTACTTTTAAAGACGGTTTTCATGACAGTTCGTGTCTCAATTTCGTATACAAATTTATCAAAAATAAACAATATTTTAAACTTCGCTATCAAAAGTAAACATTATAAATGAACTCTATCAACAATTATTCCTTTCCCCACGATATTCCAACGTGACATCGTTTATTTGATTTACAATGTGTGTGTACATACACATAGTACGCATTTCCGGTACATTCTTGCCTCGTATAATGTGGGTCAACGTTACCACTAAACTCTCTGTGGTAATATCCGTTTTCGATTTTATTTCGTGGTCCATGGTTCATCCGATTGGCATCTCTGGCCTCTCGGTACGTTTAGATACGTCCTATTCTCCAAAGTATTCGTATTGGCAAGAAAACAAAAGTAGTGTAGACCTCGTTGGAACTTTCCGCTAAAGTAACCGCTAACATATCGAAAACAAAAGCCGCCGATAGTACAATAATGGAGTTTAACTTAAAACAAACGATCGTTTGGCGACTAGGACGCAATAGGAATCAATAGATCCATGAGATAAGCACTTAATGTAAGGAAACACGACGCATAAAACCACTTCCTTGCACGGTAGTTCCAGTATTTCGTGCTGCTATTGTTGTGTGTATATTAATGTTTAACAAAATGAAATGTGTCTTCTGCAATTACTTCGTGGTAATGAAATATTACGTTATAAACGGTCATATAAAAGGAACTTAACCGTACTTGAGCATTTAAGGCAGTCTTTGTCCGTGTAAATTAACGGTTTTATAAATATGTACTCATTTTTGCAGGCTACCGGAGACAGTTAAAAAAATAGGTTGCAATTACATTTGCTTTTAACATGAAAAAAATCTGTTGATATAATGTCTTGAGAAGAAACTACAAAGTGGTTTTTACCAGTTGAGGTTATACGTAAATTTTGTGTGTAACAAATGTTTTTATTTTTTTTTATCAGGAAAACCACGTTTACCAAATGTTTATCAATACTATTCACGTGTAATTTCGTAAATTTGCTCAAAATTTAAGAAATGTGTCAAATATACAAAGGGTACTAGGAAAGTTTTGCATATTGTGGGAATTGGTGTTATAATTAAATAACGCAGAACTTATACGCAATGTTATTGATGCCAGACAAGCCTTGACATGTTTATGCAACTATCTAGTGCAACATTGTTCAGTCTGATTCAGGTATTCGACTGATGTAGACGCGTTTTAGTAGCACTGTTTTTGTAACCATGGAAAACGCGGCAAAATCTCAAAGAGCGATAATTTTCTTTTTGTGGAAGAAGATGTGAAAACGTCAGAAATTATTAGTCGTCTGCAAGGGGTATTTGGTGAATCCGCAGACTCTACTACAGACTAAGAGTACTGTTTATCGGTGGATCGATCGTTTTAAAGCCGGTAGAACATCACTAGATGACGATCCACGCAGTGGGCGGCCAAGCACGTCGGTAAATAAAAGAAACATTATTGCCGTCGAAAACCTATTGAAAGACGACAGGCGAATGACTATTCGTCAAATTAGTGTACACCTAGGGATAGGTACACGACAAGTTCATGACATCTTGCATGATTGTTCGGGCTTAGCAAGATTTCGCGCGCTGGGTGCCAAGGCTGTTGGAACCAGAACAGAAACTCAATAGGTCCGATACTTGTCGTCAACTTCAAGAGCTGTTAGCCCGTTACGGTGATGAATTCTGGTAACGAATAATAACCATTGACGAAACGTAGATTCATTATTTCAATCCTGAGATGAAAAGTCAATCCAAAGAATAGCGCAAACCTGAAGAAGGGCCTCCACTTAACACGCGTGCAGTTCCGTCTGTTGGAAAGGTAATGCTTACTGTATTCCGGGATTGCGAAGGGATTATTTTCATGGATTATCTGCCGAGAGGTACTACAGGTAATGCAGAATATTATTCAAATTTATTATCCGGACCACTGCGACAGGCACTAGTCAAAAAACGGCCTGGAAAGTTGCATAAGCGTCCGTTATTGCAACAGGATAATGCAAGACCACACACCGCAAGAAAGACGAAGGATGTTTTGAAGGATTTACGATGGAAATTGCTGCCGCACCCACCTTATTCTCGGGATCTTGCACCCAGTGATTACCATTTGTTCCCAGATTTGAAAAACCCTTCGATTTGAAAATTTAACTGACGTAAACGTGCCATACATAGGTACCGAAAAACTTCTTTGAGGACGGCTTAAAAAAATTATTAAATGTATTCAGTTAAATGGAGATTATGTTGAAAAACGACATTGTAATATTGACGATAAATAACAAAATTATAAAAATTATATGTACTTCCCAGAACTTTGGAAACATCCCTCGTATATACATTTTCTCCTCAAATAATTTCTAAATAGTGAACCACAAAATACATAATTTGTATTTATTGTAGGAAATTTCAATTTTCACATTTTCTTCTGTAGTTTGTTGTACATAATATATCTAGTATTGACAATTACCTTCTTCAACTATTTACAGAATGCAGAAGCCTTACAGCAATAGTTGATTCTTGTTTGCTTTCCTAATACATGGAATTCTTTTAAATGTTACGGTAGGAAACGAAATCATAACTACGCACATATGTGCGTACTAATAAAGATATCTATTGCCTATTAAAAAGTAAATATGTACATGTCTTCTAGGTAACATATTTCTCGCTTACATGATAATGGAACAAGAAATATTCTTGCAGCTGGAGGTAATTGACCTTACCCAGGTAGATGGCTTGACTTTTCTCGCTGCCGACTTACTTTCCCTTCTTAATGTTTTTTCTTTTACTAACCAAATCGAAGACTAATAATTAAGTAAGTGTATGGTAGAAAACAGTGTAACATTTTAAATGTTTCGGCTAATAATTTAATAGGAATTTAAATAAATGAAAGTATGTATGTACATACATGAATATATGTATACAAAATATCAGATCGTTTTTAAAATGAACATTTGTTAATTAACTTTCGGAAACTTCCAATTTTTGCGAGTTTGTAAAATATAAGTATTTGGCAAAACAAAAAAAAAATTTTTGAATTTTGACTTCGTAGTCCGTGAAACGGTAGTTCTGAACTAACAAAATACGAACCACCTACGTATATAGTACGTTGATTGTCTTTTAAGTTTTGCATATAAAACGGTAAATAACTTTTAAAGACTTATTAATTTTCTTGTATTCTCCACGAAGACTAATACACTTTGGCATGCGTTCGAATTAACTCTGGAAGCAGTTGTTCCATTCGTTTATTGGTACAGTCAAAATTGACTTTTTGAAGGCATCGACTGCTCCTTCTGACGACTGGAAGCTTTGACCACACAGTCCGTTCTTGATTTTCCGAAAGGTAAAGAAATCGTTGGGATTTAGGCCCGGAATGTATGGAAGATAGCCCAAAAATTTGACGTTTTGTTGCTTTATAAAATTAATTGTTTTGCGTACTGTGTGCGAGCTTGTATTGTCTTGGTGGAGGATGATTCGTCGTTGGGGGTTGGTTTTTCGAAGCTAAGCTAATTTTTTACACATGATTCTTTATGCAAAATTTTTTGAATTGAGGTCTGAGAAATCCCCAATAATGCTTCAATCTGGCGATATGTCACATGTCCATCTTCACTGATGATTTTGCGTACAGTATCGACGTTTTCTTGAGTGACTACTGTTTTTGATGAATCTGCTCTTGGATCGTCGTTAAACCCAATCCGTCCACTGCCAACGGCAAGTTGGCAGTGAATTTTCCATACCAACGAGAAATTGTTAACTGATGTGATGCTTCACTCCCGAAAACACAAACCAACTCAGCGAGGCATTCTTGTCTGGGTGTAATTCTATTTTTTAACTAACATGTCAACTTTGACAGTCCTTTGTAATCAAAACAATGGACTCAACAGGGAGAACCGGATCCAAAGAAGGAGAAGACCGTTTCACCTCCAGGCAAAGTCATGGCATCGGTTTTTTTGGGATGCGCGTGCATCATGCACCTTGTTCGCCAGATTTAGCCCCTCCGATTATTTTCTATTCCCAAACTTGAAAACATGGCTCAGTGGTCAAAGATTTTCAATGATGAAGAAGTGATGTCAGCAGTTAAAGGCTATTTTGAGGAGCACGACAGTTCTTATTATAAAAAGAGGGCATCGAACTTATTGAGCATCGCTGGGAAAAGTGTATAGAGCTGAAAGGAGATTATGTTGAAAAATAAACATATTTGTTTCCAAAATTTTTGTGTTTTCTTTGTTGGGTCGGGTATTTCTGGGACCACCCTCATAAAAGATTCTCTATTAATATACCATACGTGCTTGTTATAATCGTCAATATTATCACGATTATAAATAAAGCAATATATTACAATAACGTTGAGAAATCTTTGAAAAATGCGCACTGTAAACGATGGCAATAATTCAATTAATATGTACAGAAGTGTACGATGTCGTATGAAATTTGGGTCGCGTTGTAATATTAGGATTAGGAACGGAAATCTATAATCTTTGACCTTCTTTACCTAATGGTATTGTTCAATGTGGATTTTAAAAATTAATTTCACCACATTGGTCGTATATTGATTTATAATTATGTTGACAAATGCAAACGTAGACCAATTAAAAAAACATTATACTACATTGCGTAAAAAAAAGCATGGATATTTCATAAAAATGATAATAAATTAAGAAAAATACATTCATTTTTTTGGTTTTAGTATTTTTTCTAATGTAAACAAATATTTATTTAAACCGAATATGCTCCATTATTATCGTGTTTCGCCAAACAAATATTTAAAACATATTTTTGCCTACCTTGTTTAAGCCAAATTCTAATGTGATTTTATTGTATTTGAGTATAAGATAATAGAAAGTATTAAAATTTACACAAGTATTGTTTAAATAAATATAGATAATAATAGATAATAATAAAAAATAGATAATTGGCCATATATGTACGTGGGCAAGGTGAAAAGTTCTCGGCCTGACAATGAAAGACTGCGATTTAAATTTAAAAAATTATTTTATTTTTCTACATAATCTCCCTTGAGTTCAACACACTTGGTCCAGCGTTTTTTTAATATCAATATTCCTTCTTGGAAGTGAGAGTCCGGAAAACTGTCAAAATATTCTTCTACGGTCCTTTCAACTTCTTCGCTGGATGTGAATCACTTTCCAGAAACAAATTTTTTCTAATTTGGAAATAGATGGAAGCCCGAGGGTGCCAAATCAATAGAATAGGGAGGATGGCCGAGCAAATCGTACCCCAAATCCCGCAATTTTCCCATCGTCAACGTACCCTTGTGTGCGGGTGCGTTGTCCTGATGAAAAATGATTTTTTTCTTCTTAAAACCAGGCCTCTTCTCGCGACTTTTGTCATCCAGCTGGTCAAGAAGGTTAGAGTAAAATTCAGCTGCCCATTTTTTAACGCTTGACATCGAAGGAGAAGAGTCCCCGTACACTTTTGTACACTTCGGATAAATTTCCATTGGGGTTAAACCATCCAAAACAAAGAATTTTATAACAGCACAATATTCAAGTTTATCCATTTAAAAAAATAACACGCACGACATCGACTACAAGAATTCTTGCAAACAAACTACTTGAGAGAACAAGTTGAAAGTTTTCATATACTTTTCATAACTAAAGACATGCAGATTTATATTTTTGAAAATTAGTTATTTATTAAATTGTATAATATTAAGTTGAAGTTTTGGATTTAATGTAATATTACGAGGACATGCCTCTGATCTGATGATTCCATCGTGGAGTTTGTCATTTTTGACAATATATTTACCTTAACAGGTATTATCCGGTCGCTATTTTTATTATTGACAGTAACTTGAAAATTTTATGTCAGCGAAAAAATGGAATTAATTCGCGAACATTTCCGTGCAATTATTTTTCATAACTTTCGGTGTGGATTATCTCAACAAGAATGCATTAACGAGCTGAATTCTTTATATGATGATGAAGCACCATCGAAAACTACAGTATATCGTTGGTATAGTGCATTCAAACTTGGACGGCGTTCTGTGGTCGATGAATTTCGCGAAGGTCGTCCCACAAATTTTGTTGTGTCAGAAAAACATTAATGCAGTGTCTGAATTGATAATGCAAGACCATTATGTGACATACAGTGAGATCGCAGCATCTCTAGGTATTAGTAACACCAGCGCGCATAAGATCCTTCATGAACATTTATAATATAATAAAGGACTCGCGGCGATTGGTGCCGAGAAATGCACAAAAATACAATGGCGGTGCTTCAAAGAACATTTATAAAGTCGTCACAGGTGATGAATCTTGAATCTATACGTATGAGCCCGATAGTAAACAGCAGTCGACTGTGTGGGTGTTCCAAGGTGAGCCAAAACCAACAATTGGTCGCCTGTTTTTTCGGAAAAACCGGTCACGTTGCAAGCGTGCCTTTAGAGCGTTGTAGAACGGTCAATTCCAAATGGTACACAACTATTTGTTTGCCAAAAGTTTTTGAAGAAATAAAGAAAAGAAACCGAAAACGACAGATCATTCTTCACCATAACAAAGCGAGCTCTCACAGGTCGGTTCAAACAATTGAATATTTGACCGGGCAAAACATTGAATTGATGAGCCATCCGCCGTACAGCCCTGATCTAGCACCCTGTGATTTCTTTTTGTTCCCACACGTGAAGAATGAACTTCCTGGTCAACGGTTTTCTACGCCGGAAGAGGCAGTTGAGGTATTCAAAATTCATATTTTGGAGATACCGCCTTCACAGTGGCAGCAATGCTTTTCGGACTGGTTTAAACGAATGCAAAAGTGCATTGATTTTCAAGGAGAATATTTTGCAAAGCAGTAACTATTTTCGATAATAAAAAAAATTTTTTGTTTGCTATTCCCGAAATATAAGCGGCTACCCTCATATTTAATTAAAAATTTTGTTTCGTAGTTAGTATGGATCTAGGCTGCTGAATGATTCAAGTTTAACTAGCGGTACAAATTTATAAAAATAATAAATAATACTTAAAAAATGAAAAATTCAAAAATCTAAAGCAATTAATATTTTATTTGTTTATATTATTTATTTAACTTGTAGGTATATGAAACAAAACTAAATTAAAAAATAATACCGTGTATATAGATTTGATAACTAAACTATTGCTATGGAAAAAAGTATTGGTAAACATACAAATATGTAACACTTTAAAGCTCTACATACCCGAAATAGATAACAGTTACCATATGGTTTTTGTTTGAACGTATTACATTCTAACGCTATTAATTACCTGTCGCGATGACACATTAATGAACTTAATTATCAGTACGAAGCGATAATATGCGAGTGTGTAATGTGCATTATTGCAATACAAAATTGGTGCCTAGCAATGAATTTTATGAATAGTATATGTAATAAATAGTAATCCTTGAGTTTTTAAGACGTTTAGTTTCGTTGAAAAATGAATGAATGAATGAATGAGATGATAAATTCTAACCGTTAGTTTTAAAAGAAAAGCTTCGTAATTATCTACGAAACTAGAAAAAAAAATCTACCTAGCCATGATAAAAACAATTATTTGTGCGTTGCCTAGTAACGTTCAATAACGATATTTTTCCAGTTATATGTCAAATTTATCTTCAATATTTTCATTTAGTGCTTTTGTAAAATGTTGCACAACAAAAAATACGAGGGTGGTCCCAAAAGTACCCGACCCAACAAAGAAAATACAAAAATTTCGGAAGGAAATATATTTATTTTTCAACATAATGTCCTTTCAGCTCTATACCCTTTTCCCAGCGATGTTCAATAAGTTCGATATCCTTTTTATAAGAACTGTCCTGCTCCTCAAAATAGCCATTAACTGCCGACATCACTTCTTCTTCGTAGAAAATATAGAAAATAATCCGAGACGGCTAAATCTGGGGAACAGGGTGCATGAGGTAGCAATTCAAACTTTAATTCATTACTTTTGACCATTTCAATAACGGATTTGTGAGCTCGTGCATTGTTTTGATGAAACAACACTTTTTTCTAAGCCAAATATGGCCGTTTTTGCTTGATTTATTCGCTCAAACATTGCAATAAGTTCGCATAATACTCGCCGTTGATAGGTTTTCCTTTTTCAAGATAGTCAATGAAAATTATTCCACGCGCATCCCAAAAAACCGAAGCCATTACCTTGCCTGCAGATGAAACGGTCTTCGCCTTCTTTGGAGCCTGTTCTCCCCTTTCGAATCCATTATTTTGATTGTTCTTTTGTCTCGGGTGTGAAGTGATAGACCCATGTTTCATCCCTGGTTATGAGACGGCGCAAAAATTCTGCTTTGTTGCTGTCAAACGTCGTTAAACACTCAATTGAAACATCTTCACGACACTGTTTTTGCTCGAGTCTGAGCGAACGTGGCACCCATCTTGCACACAGCTTTCTCATGTCAAAATTTTCAGATAATACGCGAAGTACTGCACTTTTTGAAATGGTTACAATGTCTGCTAGCCCACGCACCTTCAGTCGGCGATCAACCAGTACCGTTTCGTGAATTTTCTTCACCATTTCTGGAGTCACCTCATTTGGTCGACCATTGCGACGCTCGTCTCGGCAGCTCATACGGCCTCGTTTAAACTCTGCTACTCAATATTTCACTGTTTTAAACGAAGGAGCAGACTTACCCAGAGTAGAATCCAGTTCAGATTTTATATCGGTTGGGCCGAGGCCTTTCAAATAAAAGTATTGTATCGCGTAACGATGACCAATTTTCTCCATTTTTACAAATTCGCTATTGATGGCTGTCAAACAAATACTAAACAACGTGGCGTCCTCAAACCTGAAACATATACCTTATAGATTGTGTACTTTCTAATACAGTGATATTTTTCAAACAACTGCCGTTATCTCTAGATCAGGCCGGGTACTTATGGGACCACCCTTGTATTTAAAGCCACACTTATCCAGGTTTTCCGACGAGGTTGTACTCTATTTCAAACTTAGAGATTTGTCCCAACATTAATTATTACTTTCTCTAAATCTATTGATTCGTATAAATACATTTTTAAATATTGTGAAACTATTTCTCATGATGGAATTAATGAGAAAGGCGAACCTAATTTGACAAAATATACACTTAAATTCTTCATGTATCTGCCCGTTGCGAAGACCCTATAAAATATTTACATTTGGATTTTTAAGTAAATATTAAATTTGCTTTAGTGGAAAAATGACAACCAATCGTTCGCTCATTTGGTCGACCACTGCGATGCTCGTCCTGGCAGCTCATACGGTCTCGTTTAAACTCTTCTATTCAATATTTCACTGTTGTAAACGAACGAGCACTCACCCAGAGTAAAATCCAGTTCAGCTTTTACATAGGTTGTGCTGAGGCCTTTCAAATAGAAGTATAGTATCACGTAACGATGACCAATTTTCTCCATTTTTACAAATGCACTGAAAACGTTCACTATTGATAGTTGACAAACAAATACTACTTGAAACATATGCTTTATAGATTGTGTACTTTCTAATACAGTGATATTTTTCAAACAACTACCGCCATCTCTATGTTAGGCCGGGTACATATGGGACCACCCTCGTACAAGGGATCACTGAACTAAAGTTGGCGTATTAGAAGGAAAATATTTATACCTATTCTCTCAATTCCACCCTCTTTCTCTTCTTGAGATATTGATTTGCGTTTATTATGCGTAACTATATATATTACAAACATCTTAATACGAGGGAGCGTTTTTATATTCGCGGAATGGGGGACAAGGGGTGGAAATAAAAAAAACAAATTATTTTTCTTTTTCAATATATTCACCTGCAAGACGGATACATTTTTCACATCTTTCAATTAATTTATTTATACCCTCATAAAAAAATGATTTCTCTTTATCTGCAAAATACGCCGAAACTGCCTCCTTGACTTCATCATCGGCAGTAAATTTTTTACCCCGCAGCTCTTTTTTCATTTTCGGAAACAGGTAATAATCACTCGGGGCCAGGTCTGGGCTGTAGGGTGGGTGATTCACAATTTCGAAGCCCACCTTATGCAGGGCAGCTAACGCAACGCGGCTCTTGTGGACGGGCGTGTTGTCGTGCACAAGCAAAACACCTTTTGTCAATTTTCCCCGTCTTTTCTCTTTAATGGCTTCTTTTACTCGCTCTAATATTGAAGCGTAATATTCTCCGGTTATAGAAACACCTTTATCTTTATAATCAATCAACAATATTCCTTCCGAGTCCCAAAATACCGTTGCTATGAGTTTCCCAGCTGATTGTGACACTTTAAATTTCTTGGGAGGTGCTGTGCCCTTTTTATGCCACTGCATGGAGTCTTGTTTGGACTCAGGTTCATAATGATGAGCCCAAGTTTCGTCTCCAGTAACAATTCCACTCAATACACCATCCTTGTCTTCATTACAGAGGTCCAAAAATGCACGCGAACACTCTACGCGCTGTTGTTTTTGCGGCGGCGTGAGCATTCTCGGCACCCATCTTGCGCTGACCTTAGACATGCCGAGATGATCGTGTAGGTTTTAAAAATTGTTGTATCGGATACTCCAACCATTTCTGCGAGTTGTTTCTTCTTTAGTCGAGCATCTTCGAGTACAATTTGTTCAACTTTTTGGATAAGTGCTGGCGTGGTCACCTCAATGCTTCTACCCGGCCTCGGGTCGTCTTCAAGGGATTCCCTTCCTTGTTTAAATAAACTATGCCACTTGTACACCATGGTTTTTCCTGGACAAGAGTCGCCGTAAACCAATGACATCTCATTCATTATGGTCGCGACTGATTTTCCTTGCCTGGTAAGGAACTTTATAACGGCACGATATTCGATTTTTTCCATATTTCACTTTTCACTCCTGATTATGTTACTTGGTTGACGATAGCTCAAAGACTAACTGTCTAATAACAATGAAACTTCGTATTTATACTAATCATGAGTCGCTGCACAGGCCACGCCCCCAATGCGCCTACTCGCCCCTCTACAACCCGCTCATTCCGCGAATATAAAAACGATCCCTCGTATATTGAAGGAAACGAATACTTTTAATATTTTCATATACAATCGTAAATGTGATCAACTAATGCGTTTTTTTCTGGTTTACGGATTCGAAATTTACAAATTTTCTTTTATTTGCTTTGAACGGTTTAATGAAGCGAATAGTCTAAAAGTAATTGCTAAAGTATCGCTTGATTTAGATATCCTGCGTTCATTGTGTCTCTAATTATAGAGGAAATGCGGTAATTCGTAAATAAATCCAATAATTATCACTTCTAATGTCACTGACCAGCAACACGTGTTTATTATTACTCCTGTTTATATGTTTATTGACTCGATTTGTATTGCGAAATGTAAGCTTATAATTAAATATGTGTCAAACAGAAACTGCCTTGCAGTTGTTTAATGCCAAAGCGAAGGCTAAAACCTTTTGTTTCAAAACGGTGTAAGGCTAATAACAACTATTTTTCTAAATAATTGTACGTATTTAGTTGTTTGGTAAAGCTAGTAATTTTTTCTAAAATACCGTTATCCGTTTAAAGTTATTTTTAGTACATACGCATATAATTGACAGTAATCTAGACGCTCTGGAATGTAAAGATTGTGAAACCTTTCTGCATGAAACGGTAAAGATATTTCTTCGAATGCCATCGAAGGACGTGCGCTGAAAACATTTACCATCTCAATCGTGGAAGTACGCTGCTAGATACAAAGTTGTTATATATTTTTACAATAGGTGTTCATTCATACCGCTTTGTTTTACTAATGTCTTAATTTTAGATGGAATTACGAAAATTTATAATTCATTTACTATAATTTGAACTATAAATTTTATATTTTTGTGTTTTGATTTTCGATCGTTGGAGACAATAAAACATCTGGTTCATATTAACGACATTTTGAGAAATTTTGTGCCCACTTTATCAAGTTAGTCGAAAACAAACATAAAAGAATAAAATGAATGAAATAAACTGACGTATTATAAAAGAAAAGAATGTAATTTGAACAATATTAATATAGTAACATGGTATAAATTTTACCGTTTTGTGTTCTCATCCATTAGGGATAATAAAATACTTAAACTCTGTATCACGAACAGATGGACTAGTCGTGATCAAATCGCGTGAATATTTGTGACATCAAAAAAATAACCTCAAAAAAGATCGTTTTAATATTTTATATTAAATGTTGAAAATGAATACAGATTATTTAGAAATAATCTTGTTAACAAAATGTACATTAAATTATTTTTTTCAATTCCATATAAGTATAAGGCGAGTTAATAAATTAATAATTCGTTCTCGCTTTGTCGTTCAATACATTTTTGTATTGTATTGTAAGATACGATAAACTCTACGAAGGAATCGTTCGTTAATAACTCAAGTCTGCCTGACGATAAGTGATTCTCTGAAACATATGTAGTAGACAGGGTGTTATTAATATTTTAATGATTCCTTTTAACATTCTTTTATTCGATAAATCGCCGTGATGCAAGCGTCTGTCTATATACGCTCTGGAAACTTTGTTACCGATATGTGAGATAGACGCGTTCTCGCTTTGTCGTTCAATACATTTTTGTGTTGGACGAGAGAGGGAGACAACGATTATTCATTATTTTTCTGTATCGAAAAGATCCGATCAATTCTACGAAGGAATCGTTCGTTAATAACGCAAGTCTGCCTCACGATAAGTGATTCTCTGAAACATATGTAGTGGACAGGGTGTTATTAACATTTAAATGATCCTTTTTAACATTATTTTACTCGGTAAATCGCCGTGGTGTAAGCGTCTATCTATATACACTCTGGAAACTTTGTTGCCGACGTGCGAGATAGACGCGTCCTCGCTTTGTTGTTCAATACATTTTTGTGTTGGACGAGAGAGGGAGGCAACGACTATTCATTAATTCTTTTTAATTTAAAAAAGATTTGAGCTATCGTAAACGAAAAATTTATTCGTAGAAGCACATGGTTTGGTTTGTTTTAATTAAATAATTATATATTAAGTTCTTAAATTAAAAGTAATGTAAGATTACAATCAATAAAAATAAATGTAAGGAACTCTTGCGAAGAATGTATTTGTGAGAAAACATGACATGACTATCTATTTATTTATCGCGGTCAGGAGTACTTCAAGGATCTGTATTAGGCCCGCTACTCTTCCTTATCTTCGTAAATTATATTATAGACTGTGTAATATCGCATTTACTATATATGACATTTGATGCAAAGCTAACCTTTAATTTGTATGTGAAAAAAATCTGCTTACAGTCGTTTAAAATATTTTAATTTCTTACAAGAAATACTAAATATCTTGAAAGTGAAGCAATAGTCAGTTTTTATAATGCGTTTATTAGATCTAAACTTGAATATTGCTTGTTTGGTTTCCATATTCCTAAGTTGTATACTAGAAGTCAGAGACTTTTTCATACACCGATTACGGCCCCCACTCGTCACTCACACTCGTCTATTGTATTTATGTGTAGGAATGTGAATAAATTTGCAACGATATCGATTTCTTTATTACATCACAAGACTCGCTGAAATAATTTTTAATTTCAGAATTTAAAGAAAGTGATTTTTATTGTTTTATGTTTCAGTGGGTATCACTTAGTTTGTAATATTAACATATATTAATTCATTAATTTCTTTTTATTATTAATTTTGTTATATTTTTTTATAGAATTTTTGTATAATTTTTCCTTTTCTATACGCTGTATCTCTCACATGGATTGTATGATATATATTTTCTTGTACTTAGTAGTTCTATTAGTACTGCTGTCCGTATATTTTCGCCAAATGTTAAGAAAAACATGGAATTTTATTCTCAATTTTTGCAGTCCACTCTACACAGTCTGTCGCAGAGAAAACCGAACTTTTTTAGAATGAAAACAAGAGCTTACTATTTTGGTAAAATTAATTTATTTAATTCAAAGCAGTCGCCTCCGGTTTCAATACAACGTTTTGCATGGTCAATTAACATGCCGAATGAATTTTTAAGTTCATCTTTATTGATGTTCTTCAAGATCGTTGTCGACGCCTTTTTAATGACTCCGACGGCGGCATAACGCTGTTCTTTCATCGGCAAATATAATTTGGAGAATAGACAGAAATCACAGTGGGGCAAATCCGATAAATATTGTGAATGGTTTATGATAATAATGCTTTTTGTAATTAAAAAATCAATGACAAGTGTCGAGCGATGAGATGGCGCATTATCATGTAACAAACGCTAGCTAACATTTTCACGATTTTAAGGGCGCACACAACGAAAACGTGTCAAAAGGAGCTCCATAACACCAAGATAATGTACAGCATTGACTGTTTGACTGGTCGGTACAAACTCTTCGTGCGCTATGTCTTTCGAAGTATAAAAACACATCAATATTGTCTTCACTTTTGACTTCTCCAAATTTTTTTCGATCATTCTTCGCTTAGATGCTTCCATTCAGAGCTTCGTCTCTAGACCATATTGAAAACACCACGTCTCATCGCCAGTTACAATAGAATACCTGAAGTTTTCGTCCTTCTTTGAGTCTTTAATCAAGTCTATGCAATGATGAATTCAGTTAGTTTATGTGATACAAATGCAGTTTCAAAATGCAACGAATTGAATCTTTGGGAGTATTTACTTTCATTCCCATGTATCGCAATGAGGATTTCGGCTCGTTTCTGATAAATTCACGTATAAGTTCGATATTAGTGTCCTTAACTACAGATTTTTTTGCACT